>CM076414.1:3962862-4349929 GCA_038363315.1 Mugilogobius chulae
AAGGCCATATCAAGTCCATTCTCCTAAAAAAAAACTAATAAAAGATAATTTCATCATGAAATTAGTTTTAATTGAGCCAAAAAAGTAGATTTGCCCTTGTTCATCTTATTCTAAGGAAAGACTGGACACCTCTGCAAAGCCTTACTTAGTTTGCTGCAGTTGTGATGGTTGTTTGTGTTTGTTGTTGTGGTCAGTTGAGACATGGTTGTGGGTCTGTGATCTGGTCCCGTCAGATCTCAGAAGTAAGCAAGTTAGGGGCTGGTTCGTACTTGGATGGGAGACGCATTGGAACGCCAGGTGGCCACAGTGAGATGACAAGAGTGGAATGCCGTTGTGTCCTTGGGCAAGACAGTTAACTCACACTGCCTCAGTGCTGTGTACACTGGGTGAGTAAGGATACTACATTGTAAACACTTGAGTGGCTGGAAATGTAGAAAATGGCTATAATAATATTCCATTTACCATTTATCTAAAGTTGCTATAACATTTTTTTTTCTTTGATAGAAAACAATGAAATATGGACAACCATCCTGCAAGCCAAACACAACCACAACCACAATAACACAAACACAACCACCAACCAACCACAACTAAGCACCAACCACAATCATTAACCACAACAACCATTAATGGTAGAGCGGTGACTCCAAACACCCTGGAGACACAAGACAACAGCGTCCATAGCTCCATCCCTCTCTGGTTGAACATCGGTGTGTTTTTGGCTTCATTCTGGTGCCTTTTATAGAGAAGACTTGAACACAGTTAACCAGCGGTAAAAGTCAACTCTAGTTTCCAAACATAAACGACCCTGTAATGCACTCTTTATTGTTCTCACAATCAGTCAAACCAAACCAAGAAATGTGTTCACCTGTGTTCAGCTTACTATGGACTGACATCATGGTGCTAGTCTGTTTTTCCAAATGTACTCATTTTCTTAAGGAATTTTTGAAAATTAAAATATTGCGTTTCTTTATCCTTGAGTGTATATAAATATATAAATAGAGCAGCTGTAATATAATATATAAGGTTAAAGAAAGTCAAAGTACATGTCGCTGCTCTGATCAAGGTTTATGTTGGAGTGAACTCAAGTCTCAGTGTGAAAGAATGTGGAAAATGCTTACACAGCCTCCCCAGTGTCCACAGTAGCAGCAGCAGCACACTGACACATACACACACACACATGCACGAGGAAGAAGGTGAGGGAAGATACTTTTGATATAGAAGAGTCTGTATATCGTTGTGTTACTCACATACAGTACATATTATAGATACCTGATTTTTAAAATGTCCCTTTTTGTCCAGTTCTGTTCATCTTCTGGTGTCTGTGGAGAAACGACTTTACAAAGTAGTATTATACATTAATCAACTTAGGGCTGTTTCCATTGGCCTTGCTTTCCTCTCCTCTACTCGCTCTACTTGGATCTGTTTCTACTGGTCCTGTTTCCGGGCACCAGGGACTTTTTAGTACCAAACTGTTCTGAGCAGTGTTTTTTCTAAAGAGTAATGGAAACACAACCAGACGAGTATAGCCGAGTAGAGTAGAGCCAAGTACAGTAGAGTACAGTAGAGTACAGTAGAGTAGAGTAGAAGTAGAGTAGACACGTCATTATGATATGTTTGTTGTTTAAGATTCCAGACAAGCTTACAGCAGAGGGCACTGTTCTCCTGTGTCACAGCACTTTTCCTGCTGCTGTTGCATTTTCTCTCCCTCCCTCCTCTCTCTCTTCTCTCTCCTCCTCCCCCTTCCTCTCTCTCTCTCTCTCTCTCTTCCCCCCTTCCCCTCTCCTCTCTCTCTCTCTCTCTCTCTCTCTTTCTCTCTCTCCCTCCCTCCCCCTCCCCTCCCTTCTCTCTTTCTCCTCCCTCCCCTCCTCTCCCTCCCTCCCTCTCCTCTCCTCTCTCTCTCCTCCTCTCTCTCTCTCTCTCTCCTCTTCCCCCCTCCTCTCTCTCTCTCTCTCTCTCACCTCCCTCCTCTCTCTCTCTCTCTTCTCTCTCCTCCCTCCCTCTCTCTTTCCCTCTTTTTTCTCTCTCTACCCCTCCACCCCTCTCCTCTCGTGTCTTTGTCTGCTCTCGGAGGAGAATCAGGACTTCTTCATGCTTCAAAAGCTCACACAGGCTTAAAATAGAACAGTGTATAACAGCGCAGAGGCGCCCTCTGTGGTTCATGTCATTCAGTTCAAATATTTCTATTTTTAGATCGTCTTCTGTGTCTGTAAAGAGATTCGATACAGGTTATGTCTTTCTCTATTTTAACTTTAAATCAATACTTGTTGTAAATGTAAATGATAATTGGACATGAATCAGAAACAAGTTTGTGAAAGTGGGTTTCCTTTCCTTCATGAAATTAAACGTTATATTAGAGTAGTTTTGGTCTACTGTAAAACATGGTTGCTATGCAACTTCCTACTGGGTTGTAAACATTCATAATCAGTAAGTAAAATGTTTTACCCCAAAAATGCTTAAACTGGGATAACAATTGTTAAATGTGTTAATATGAACTTAATAATAGTTGAGGGTTCTAGTGAGGACTGCCTCCTGCTTGTTTCCATAAAATATTCAATATAGAATTATATTAATGTCTCTAGTGACATGCATGTTACACGTAAGATCTGTGGAGAGGAGACAATGCACATCTTTGAGGCTGTAAAAATCTATATGTTTAAAGTGAAACGAAATGTAGAATTTTGCAATTATGTGTGCAAAAAACGCGACTGTGCTGCCACGATGGTCAGACGCTGTCAGTGCATATTCAGAACACAGGAGGGATATAAAAACTTGACCTTCTGACACGATTCTATTGGAAAGCGCACTAATGATGTCTGTGCAGAGACATCAACACCCGTTTGACTCAGATGGATAAGCAAAGTGATGTGAGGGGCAATAGTTTTTCATTCATTCATTTTCTACCACTTCTTCCTGTTGGGGTCGCAGATGACTAGAATCTATCCCAGTGTCTTTGGGCTTAGGCAGGAGAACACTCTGACAGTGGCCAGCTCGTCGCAGGTTTAGACAGACAACCATTCACTCTCTCATTCACTCACTCACAGGGGAAATTTACGGTGATGCCTGATTAAACCTAAACATCTCCCACTTTAGAGCGTCTGTTTGGGTGCAGGTGCAGGCGGAGTAAGTCTCTGTCCTCGTGTTAAGCCTCACTTTAAGGTGCCTGATTTAAATGTCTCTTGTGGGTCCTGAGAATCATGGTAACATGACTGGTGACAATCAAACCCACATCAGAACAGAAACAACCACACTCCTGACTCCTGACCACACTGACCACACCTCCTCCTGACCACACTGACCACCACTCTCCTGACCACACTGACCACCACTCTCCTCCTGACCACACTGACCCCACACTCCTGACCACACTGACCACCACTCTCCTGACCACACTGACCACCACACTCCTCCTGACCACACACCCCACTCCCTCCTGACCACACTGACCACCACTCTCCTCCTGACCACACTGACCACCACACTCCTCCTGACCACACTGACCACCACACTCCTCCTGACCACACTGAACCACCACTCTCCTCCTGACCACACTGACCACCACTCTCCTCCTGACCACACTGACCACCACACTCCTCCTGACCACACTGACCACCACACTCCTCCTGACCACACTGACCACCACTCTCCTCCTGACCACACTGACCCACACTCCTCCCTGACCACACTGACCCACACTCCCCTGACCACACTGCCACCCCTCCTGACCACACTGACCACACACTCCTCCTGACCACACTGACCACCACCTCCTCCTGACCACACTGACCACCACACTCCTCCTGACCACACTGACCACCACTCTCCTGACCACACTGACCACCACACTCCTCCTGACCACACTGACCACCACACTCCTCCTGACCACACTGACCACCACACTCCTCCTGACCACACTGACCACCACACTCCTCCTGACCACACTGACCACCACACTCCTCCTGACCACACTGACCACCACACTCCTCCTGACCACACTGACCACCACACTCCTCCTGACCACACTGACCACACACTCCTCCTGACCACACTGACCACCACTCCTCCTGACCACACTGACCACCACTCTCCTACCACTGACCACCACCTCCTGACCACACTGACCACCACTCCTCCTGACCACACTGACCACCACTCCTCCTGACCACACTGACCACCACACTCCTCCTGACCACACTGACCACACACTCCTGACCACACTGACCACCACACTCCTCCTGACCACACTGACCACCACACTCCTCCTGACCACACTGACCACCACACTCCTCCTGACCACACTGACCACCACTCCTCCTGACCACACTGACCACCACTCTCCTCCTGACCACACTGACCACCACACTCCTCCTGACCACACTGACCACCACACTCCTCCTGACCACACTGACCACCACACTCCTCCTGACCACACTGACACCACCACTCCTCCTGACCACACTGACCACCACTCTCCTCCTGACCACACTGACCACCACTCTCCTGACCACACTGACCACCACACTCCTCCTGACCACACTGACCACCACACTCTCCTGACCACACTGACCACCACTCTCCTCCTGACCACACTGACCACCACTCTCCTCCTGACCACACTGACCACCACTCTCCTGACCACACTGACCACCACACTCCTCCTGACCACACTGACCACCACTCTCCTGACCACACTGACCACCACACTCCTCCTGACCACACTGACCACCACTCTCCTCCTGACCACACTGACCACCACTCTCCTGACCACACTGACCACCACTCTCCTCCTGACCACACTGACCACCACTCTCCTGACCACACTGACCACCACACTCCTCCTGACCACACTGACCGTCACACTCTTCCTGACCACACTGACCACCACACTCCTCCTGACCACACTGACCACCACTCTCCTCCTGACCACACTGACCACCACTCTCCTCCTGACCACACTGACCACCACACTCCTGACCACTCTGACCATGTGTGTGTGTGTGTGTGTTTGTGCAGAGTCCATCTACCGACGTGGGGCTCGGAGATGGAGGAAACTGTACCGTGTCAATGGACATCTCTACCAGGCCAAGCGCTTTAACAGGGTGAGACGCTGACCCACACCTGTGACCCACACCCGTGACCCACACCCTGTGACCCACACCTGTGACACACACCTGTGACACACACCTGTGACACACACCTGTGACCCGCACCTGTGACCCACACCTGTGACCCACACCTGTGACACACACCTGTGACCCGCAACCCGTGACCCGCACCTGTGACCCACACCTGTGACACACACCTGTGACCCGCACCTGTGACCCACACCTGTGACACACACCTGTGACCCGCACCCGTGACCCACACCCATGACCCACACCCGTGGCCCACACCTGTGACCCGCACCCGTGACCCGCACCCGTGACCCGCACCCGTGACCCGCACCCGTGACCCGCACCGTGACCCGCACCCGTGACCCGCACCCGTGACCCGCACCCGTGACCCGCACCCGTCCGCACCGTGACCCGCACCCGTACCCGCACCGTGACCCACACCCGTGACCCACACCGACCCACCCGTGACCCACACCTGTGACACACACCTGTGACCCACACCCGTGACCCACACCTGTAACCCACACCTGTGACCCACACCTGTGACACGCACCTGTGACCCGCACCCGTGACCCGCACCCGTGACCCGCACCCGTGACCCGCACCTGTGACACGCACCTGTGACCCGCACCTGTGACCCGCACCTGTGACCCACACCCGTGACCCACACCTGTGACTATAGATTCATTCAAAAATAAATCAAAGAAACATTTAGACCTGATTTTCATGTATACAGTTGGTTTTACTGCAGAAACAGTGAAACACTTTGTCAAAACAAATTCAAGTTGCAAGGGTGGGATTTCCACTAGGAAGCATCAGAGAGAGCCAACACATGCTTCAGACACGTCAAAAATACACATACAACCATCAGACTTACCAAGTTAAGACAAGTTTTAATTTGGCTTTATGCAGTTCTGTTTGGAAAAGCTTGACCAAAACAAAACTTATCAGGAGAATAATAACAACAGTATATGCTAAAAAGACCAAATATTGGCCTAGTTTAGCCACTGTGGCCACCATATCCCTCTTTTGAATGTCAGTAGGTGTGATTGACGGATTAATTAGCCAATCATCAGGGAGACTCTCGTATGAAAAGCAACATGGCTGAAATACACTCCTGATCAAAATCTCAAGAACAGTTGAAAAACGGCTAGAATTTATCTTTTACACATTTGGATCCAATGAGGTTTTAAGCAGAGCTACATTATGCAAAAACAAGAAGGGGGAGTGTGACAAAAGACACTTTGAAAAAGTAATTCATTTAAAACAATGTTAAACTGAAATAGGCAGTTTTTCAGCTGATCAAAGGTTTAAGACCATCACTCAAAAAATAACATAAAACTCTCCAAACCAGAACAAAAATGTTCTCAGTAGGACTCAGTCATGAGTAGCTGCACTGTTCTTGTTAATCACTTCAAACATTCATTTGGGCAGCTGGATGTGAGTGTTTATAAAAAGTGATTGGGAACGTTGCTCCAATTGATGAAGATGGTTCACAAAGAGCAGCAACTGTCAGGAACTGATGACCATTTTATAAACTCCCCTTGTCATCCCCAAATGTTCTCTATGGGATTTAAATCAGGAGAACATGCAGGATGGTCCAAAAACATGATGTTATTCTCCCAGAAGAACAAAAGACTTCTGCAGCGTTGTCCTGTTGACAAACCAGCTGTTCCCACACAGACCAGGACCTCAGCTGTTACCACACAGACCAGGACCTCAGCTGTTACCACACAGACCAGGACCTCAGCTGTTACCACACAGACCAGGACCTCAGCTGTTACCACACAGACCAGGACCTCAGCTGTTACCACACAAACCAGGACCTCAGCTGTTACCACACAGACCAGGACCTCAGCTGTTACCACACAGACCAGGACCTCAGCTGTTACCACACAACCAGACCTCAGCTGTACCACACAGACCAGGACCTCAGCTGTTACCACACAGACCAGGACCTCAGCTGTTACCACACAGACCAGGACCTCAGCTGTTCCCACACAGACCAGGACCTCAGCTGTTACCACACAGACCAGGACCTCAGCTGTTACCACACAGACCAGGACCTCAGCTGTTACCACACAGACCAGGACCTCAGCTGTTACCACACAGACCAGGACCTCAGTCATGAGGGATGCTCCTGCAACATCTGCACCTAACCAGCCGCCGTTTGACCTGCTCCACCTGAAGCTCCAGCGTTTGACCTGCTCCACCTGAAGCTCCAGCGTTTGACCTGCACCACCTGAAGCTCCAGCGTTTGACCTGCACCACCTGAAGCTCCAGCGTTTGACCTGCTCCACCTGAAGCTCCAGCGTTTGACCTGCACCACCTGAAGCTCCAGCGTTCCACTGAATGAAAAAGCAGCCCACACCAGGATGAAGCTCCCTCCACTGTGTCGGTAGAAAACATCTCAGGTGGATCTCCTTGTCATGTCAGTAACGTTGGAAGTCATCTGGACCGTCAAGATTCATTTTTTCTCATCAGAGAATAAAACTTTTTCCACCTTTCAGTGTCTCATGTTTGCTGCTCCTGGCAAAGTCTGAACGAGCTGTTTTGTGGCGTTGAAGGAGACGAGGTCTTTAAAGTGTTTTTTGTTTTTGAAAACCTTTTTCCTACAGATTCGTCTGATGGTTATTGTGCTGCAGTTGGCTCCAGTGAGGGAGATAATTTGGGTCGAGGACCGCCCTGTGTCTTGACAAACACCATTAGGATCCTCCGGCTCAGTGCAGGAGTCATTTTTTGGGGTCTACACTTGACTTTGTTGTTCCATAATGCTCAGGAGAACATTTAGAATGAGTGTCTGACTGTGTCCAGCCTCAGCAGCAGTGAGTCGCTGTGAGAGGCTTTGCTTATGCAGCTCAATGATCCGACCACGTTCAAGAAGTGAAAACTTCTTTGCTTTAACCATCAGGAGGACAGAACTGTCTGAAAGCCTGACAGAAAAGAAGAATTTTGAGCAGATTTTGGCTTTTATAGCCTTTGGTCTTAAACTTTTGATCAGGGGATAAGCAGTCTATTTCAGTTTATTATTTTTTATTAATTATGTTCTAAATGTTTTTGCTAAACTCCACCTTCTTGTTTTGCATAATGTAGCTCTGCTTAAAACCTCATGAAGATCCAAATACATGCAAATTCTAGCCATTTTTCAACTGGTCTTAAGATTTTGGTGTACATGAGAAAATAGATGGAAACTATGTACAAAGTATCACGTGGAAATAAAAAAACAGAATCACTGAATGAAGCAAAAAGTGTTTTGAATGTGGGGTGAGTGAAGTTAGATCTTGGTCTAAATGACAGACGAGGTGGGGGTGTGGTGACCAGACCCTCTCTTTTCTGAAGCAGACAACAAACATCAATCTGTCTCTTTGGGCATTCTAACCACACTCTTCTGCAGAGCACAAGATGGTGAAGCATTTGAACCAATATTATTTTAGAACAATTGCCTTCATGAAAAAGCCTCTAAAGTGATGATAAAACCTTCTGTCTGCGTCACAAGCTTAGACTCTGTCCTCAGGTCTGCGTCACAACTATTTCACCCCAACACTGACACTGTATATACTGTTGTGTTCCCTCTCTGACCCTGTGACCTCTGACCCCTGCAGAAGGCTCTGTGCGCACACTGCTCTGAGAGGATATGGAGTCTGACCGCTCAGGGCTACAAGTGTATCAGCTGCAGACTTCTGCTGCATAAGCGCTGCCACAGGCTGTACATCCAGACCTGCCCCGGGCGCATGGTGAGTACCCGCATTAGTCACATAGTCACTACTGGCTTTGAGCGCATGGTGAGTACCCGCATCAGTCGCATAGTCACTACTCGCTGTGAGCGCATGGTGAGTACCCGCATCAGTCACATAGACACCACTCGCTTTGAGCGCATGGTGAGTACCCGCATTAGTCACATAGTCACTACTCGCTGTGGGCGCATGGTGAGTACCCGCATTAGTCGCATAGTCACTACTGGCTTTGAGCGCATGGTGAGTACCCGCATCAGTCACATAGACACCACTCGCTTTGAGCGCATGGTGAGTACCCGCATCAGTCGCATAGTCACTACTCGCTGTGAGCGCATGGTGAGTACCCGCATCAGTCACATAGTCACTACTCGCTATGAGCGCATGGTGAGTACCCGCATTAGTCACATAGTCACTACTGGCTTTGAGCGCATGGTGAGTACCCGCATCAGTCACATAGTCACCACTCGCTTTGAGCGCATGGTAAGTACCTGCATCAGTCGCATAGTCACTACTCGCTTTGAGCACATGGTGAGTACCCGCATCAGTCTCATAGTCACTACTCGCTTTGAGCGCATGGTGAGTACCCGCATCACTCGCATAGTCACTACTCGCTTTGAGCGCATGGTGAGTACCCGCATCAGTCGCATAGTCACCACTCGCTTTGAGCGCATGGTGAGTACCGCATCAGTCGCATAGTCACTACTCGCTTTGAGCGCATGGTGAGTACCCGCATCAGTCGCATAGTCACTACTGGCTTTGAGCGCATGGTGAGTACCCGCATTAGTCACATAGTCACTACTGGCTTTGAGCGCATGGTGAGTACCCGCATTAGTCACATAGTCACTACTCGCTTTGAGCGCATGGTGAGTACCCGCATCAGTCACATAGTCACTACTCGCTTTGAGCGCATGGTGAGTACCCGCATCAGTCGCATAGTCACTACTCGCTTTGAGCGCATGGTGAGTACCCGCATCAGTCGCACAGTCACCACTCGCTTTGAGCGCATGGTGAGTACCCGCATTAGTCACATAGTCACTACTCGCTTTGAGCGCATGGTGAGTACCCGCATCAGTCACATAGTCACTACTCGCTTTGAGCGCATGGTGAGTACCCGCATCAGTCGCATAGTCACTACTCGCTTTGAGCGCATGATGAGTACCCGCATCAGTCGCACAGTCACCACTCGCTTTGAGCGCATGGTGAGTACCCGCATTAGTCGCATAGTCACTACTCGCTTTGAGCGCATGGTGAGTACCCGCATTAGTCACATAGTCACTACTGGCTTTGAGCGCATGGTGAGTACCCGCATTAGTCGCATAGTCACTACTCGCTTTGAGCGCATGGTAAGTACCTGCATCAGTCGCATAGTCACTACTCGCTTTGAGCACATGGTGAGTACCCGCATCAGTCGCATAGTCACTACTCGCTTTGAGCACATGGTGAGTACCCGCATCAGTCGCATAGTCACTACTCGCTTTGAGCGCATGGTGAGTACCCGCATCAGTCGCATAGTCACTACTGGCTTTGAGCGCATGGTGAGTACCCGCATCAGTCGCATAGTCACTACTGGCTTTGAGCGCATGGTGAGTACCCGCATTAGTCACATAGCCACTACTGGCTTTGAGCGCATGGTGAGTACCCGCATCAGTCACATAGTCACTACTCGCTTTGAGCGCATGGTAAGTACCTGCATCAGTCGCATAGTCACTACTCGCTTTGAGCGCATGGTGAGTACCCGCATCAGTCGCATAGTCACTACTCGCTTTGAGCACATGGTGAGTACCCGCATCAGTCGCATAGTCACTACTCGCTTTGAGCGCATGGTGAGTACCCGCATCAGTCGCATAGTCACTACTGGCTTTGAGCGCATGGTGAGTACCCGCATTAGTCACATAGCACTACTGGCTTTGAGCGCATGGTGAGTGCATCAGTCTTGTGTTTCTCTGCGTGTCTCCACATACGTGTCTACATGTACTTTACCCTTCCCGTGAGCTCTTCCTCTCCCACAGCTCCACAGACTAAACTCTCCTCATGACTGAATAATCAATGCAGTGATAAAAGTGAGTGTGTTAGTGACTGAGGAGCGTAGATAAGGCTGAGGGGCCGGCTCACAGTGGGGTTTTCTGTGGATCTCTCGTGTGAGGATCTAACAGGACTGTTTAATGTGTCCCACCAGGATCCAGGCATGCCCTCTCCTGCAGACTCCAGGGCGAAGAGGCGGACCTTCCCCCGGACCACATCCACACAAAAGATGGAAGTAAGGAAGCTCATGCTCATGCTCATATGTGTGTGTGCTTATGCTCTTGTGATTTATTATTATAAACAATATGATCTTTTACAGACCAGTGACTTTGTAGACTTTGTTTTTCTTAAACGTCTATGACAAGCTAAATTCACTAAAGCAAAGTCACAAAGCACTTACAAATTTCATCCAACCAGATTAGTCATTTTTATGATTAAATATGTAGTTCCTGTTTAAAAAAGGATCACATCAATACAGAGTTGCCTAGCAACCTTGTAATGATCCTCCTTATTAGGGGTTGTGCACTAATGTCTTCTGGTCTCAGATTGACAGAGGTGGCTACATCCGGTGGTGTAGTTGTCATAGTGACACATTCGTCTACTCTAGTCCAAATGTGATGCACATCAGACAAAGGATTTTGGGCAAGTCCTGAAGCAATCCTCTTAAAAACAAAAGTTCTCTTTTGTCATCGAGTCTCAGTATGTGTGCGGAGCTTCTGTTCGCATAGTTCACTCACTTTTACAACTTGTCCTTATGAAAGCCCAGTTCAGAAGCTGCTCTTTTCCTGCTGTTACAGCCGTCCCTGCGTCTGCAACAGGTGACAAAAGAGAACTTTCTTTTTTTAAAGAATTGCTCCAGGACTAACCCAAAATCCCTTGTCTGATGTGCATTGCATTTGGAGTAAACAACTACACACCGGATGTAGCCACCTCTGTCAATCTGAAACTGGAAGACGTTACTGCATAACCTCTATAATCCTATTTATTTGATATATTTATTTGTGTGTGTGTATGTGTGTGTTTTTGCTCCCTCTAGTGGACAACATGAGAAGCCAATAACACTCCCTGTCCCGGTTGCTTTAATCTAAGATAGAACAATGTTTGTTTGTTTTTTCTTGTGCGTTGCAGTATCGTTTGTACCACACAACTGCACAATGGACAAAGCAGAGGATGAACACTCTCAGGTTAGTTCTTTGACTCCACTCATCTACATCTGCAGCCAACGGTTCTGCCCCAGACAACCTTCTATTGGTCGATCAAAATTCTACATAATTAACATGATTAGTATTTAAGAATTTCAAAACATTTTTGCCTGGTTTTGTTTCTTTCTTGACAGTAACTAAATCCAAAAAATCAAAAGACATTGTCATATATTACAGATGGTGGGAACTTAATATTGTTTTTTTTTTTTATATTATTATTATTATTATTATTAACAAGATTTTAGAATGCTGTGTCTTTAGAACAACCAAGTTTCCAGTTCTAAGGCCAGCTGCACTTTTAAAAACATGAAATCTGGTGAATACTGCAGGTAGTTAGACCTCCAACAGCTCGACATAACAGTGTGATGTGACATGAACAGAAAGATCTTTTACACAGTGATGATGTCACTGCACTGATTCAGCTTTTTCAGTTCCCATACGGATTGTGTTCATTTTGGTTTTAAACTTAATTTAGTCTGTAATAGAACATTTTTTGGCTGGTAAACTGTCTATGGTGCTTGAATAACATTGTTTTTTGACAAATGTAGTGCAAACTAAAGATCAAGTTTCAGGTCAAAGTAGTCACAAGTTGATTGTCTCTCACTGCAAAGACCAACGGCGTTATAGTCTCTGTGTGACATCAGGGAGTTGTTGTTGTTTTTCAGGATGTGGGGAAAGTGTAATGTATTGTGCAAATAACAATTTAACAAATGTATGTGTGAATCCTGAGATCTTCTGTGTCAACATCAGACTTGTATAAGTCTTATATCTTTGTACCGAGACACTGACTGGGCTGACATTGTGGCAATAGTTTCAGATATTGGACAGTTGTTTCCTGTTAATAACATTGTACTTTGCCCTGAAATATCTAGGCCTGTAAATATTTAAAGATGTGGTAGCTGATTTTTTACACTGCAAACATGATTTAGGTTTTAAATCTAACAACTTCCTCTCATAAATCCTTTGACACATGATTAATCTCTCCTGCATTCATTTTTGTTTGCAGTTATGACTCAAAAACATTTCTTCCATTACCAAAGAGAAACTGGAGAGGACCACCCAAGCACAGCCAATCAAAGCGCAGCATTCCGCTCCTGAGTAGAACTAAAATTCTTTGTTTTTCAGGTTAGACAGTACAGACTGGTCTCATTTTTATGCTTTTTAGTCGAAGGTTCCTAATTTATAACTAATAAATTAGTTACCCTAACTTTAAGTCTCCTCCAAACATCCAGAAATAATACAGTTTGTCCTCTATAGAAACACAACAGTTACGGCAACTTGCCTTTGTATTTTACAAAACAAATCAACTGATTTGTGTGTTTTTATGAGTCACATCAGTTAAAAAAGTCTGGTTCTGGTTTCCTCTCACACCTGGCACATCTTTGCTATGCACCGCCACATGTATTAGCAAAGACATTTTACATTTTGCAAATATAATAATGAAGAATTGTGAATGAAAAGAAAAAAGAAAAAAAAAGTATTGAGAAAAATAAATCAAGTTTTGCAAATAAAAATAAATTTTGTTTTGTAAAGAAAAGATTTGTTTTGTCAAACAAAAAACAAGGCTACAACACGTTTTTTTTTATTTATTTCTCATTAATTGATTTGTAACGCCCTCTTGTGCTGCAAACTTTTTGCATTTTGAGTTCTGACACAGGTTTTGACATGGGGGCGGAGTCTGGTGATTGACAGTTTAAGGGGTGGAACAAACGGCCTCGATCAGTGCTGCCATGCACCAACCGGAGACAACCGAAGTCTTGTCAATGTCTTTTTAATAAAGGAAAACCATTATTTTGTAATGTAGTGTTTGATTTAATATTCATTATTGAAGTTATTGATTAAAGCATACAATTTAAGAAAATAAAGCCTATGCATAAGACTAAAGATAAATAAATAAAAACAGTGTGATTTTATTAGCCTATGAATAATTGATTATCCGGTGTACTGGCATGCTTTTCCCACTGTTGCACATTTTAAGAGCACTTCTGGCACAGACAACTGCTCAGTGTAAATGTAGAATATGGCACATTGTGTCCACAAACAACTGGCTCAGATTTTTGCTCAATACAAAACAAAATTTATTTTTGCAAAACTAATTTATTTTTTGCAAAAAAAAAAAAAAAAAAAAAAAATATTGCAAAACTTAAATTAATTTTTTTTTTCAATCCTTTTTTTCTTTTCTTTTCTTTCACAATTCTTCATTATTATATTTGCAAAATATAGAATTTCTTTGCTAATACACGTGGCAGTGATTTGTCTCCATAGTTTGCCAGCCACACTGAAGCTTGTCAGTCAGTGGATGTGTAATGCAAAAGTGAATGGGTCTAGTCTAATTCAGTCACCAGATTGATAATGTGTAAACGAATGATTTCATGCCAAAACACAATGTTATAAATAAGATAAACTGACTTTGCCCATCTGGACTCATAACACTTCACATTCTACAACATGAACTCGGCCTGTTCTGACCTGCTGTGCCAGTCTCCAAATGTATCTGTGTGTGTATGGTGTCTCCATAGTAACTGTAGAACTGTCCTCTGCAGGAGCTCTCGGTCGTGGTGGATGGCATGGATAGTATTAAGCTGTCCCCCACTCTCTCTCCTGCCCTGTCTCCTGGGCTGTCCCCGGGCCTCTCCCCGGGCCTGTCTCCAGGCCTGTCTCCAGGCCTGTCCCAGAGCCTGTCTCCAGGCCTGTCCCAGAGTCTGTCTCCGGGCGTGTCTCTGGGGTTGTCAGATTTCGAGTTGGTGCGGGTGATCGGGCGGGGCAGCTACGCTAAAGTCCTCTTGGTGCGGCTGAAGAAGAATGAACAACTGTACGCCATGAAGGTGGTGAAGAAGGAGTTGGTGCACGATGATGAGGTCAGACCCAACTATGGGAATCATTGGTCTATATTAAATGTCAAGGTTCTATATTTCATCACATTTATTGTGTGAGAGTTCAGTTACATTCCTTTATAGTCTATTGCATTACGAGGCTCACCAAAGGTGGCATCATATATTTTTGAAAAGATCTGTATCTAAGTTTGATATTTTTCTTAGTTTCAGTGATAGAATAGATATAGACCCTCAAAGTTTACAAGCCCTATGTCACCGGTCCATATTATGGTTTTTACTACATAACAGTAGAATTTATGATCTGATGGGCGGCACATGGCCTATATTCATAATATAAGATTATATATATTAGAATAAAAGAAACTCAGAAAAGTCTTTTAAAGAATAAAGCTTAGATATCGACCATTCTAAAAGTTATATGACAGTCCTTGCCACTTTTGGTGAGCCTCATTTTTGGTCTGGCCCATAGACTTTATAATGACTCTCTAGGACAAAATGATTGAGCTTTTATAGTACACTAGAGGTGATGTGAGCTATGTTGTCATGATGTTTGTGGCGACCAAGTGGACAGGCAGCAAAATTGAATTTTAATAATGTAGAAAGAAGACTACATAATTCACAGTTTAAAAGGAGTAATAGAATATGTTATGATATATTTCTGGTAAAAATAATACAGAGAACTGTTTTCTCACTGTGAATACAAACATTCAGCCTTGGAACACTGCCCTGTGTTGTGGAAGAAATTTGATTTAACAATATGTGTGTCATTGCAAAAGGGGTTCCCAAAGCTTTGACATTGGGACAGTCTGAAAAACCGTGCAACCGCAACTATGTTTTCTTTCTAAAGACACGAGCTGATATACGACACGTCACCACCTAAACCGATGACTGTCCAGAAGGTGGCTCGCTGATAGCAGTCAAGTCATTATTCCCATGAAAGGACGGCTTCCACACTTACACACAATAGGGAAGTATAAAGAGTGATTATCGTCCCTAGAATATTTTCAAGAGTTACTTGGAAGAAGTTCATGGTAACACCTGAGCAACTGGTTGTAGACCTCTGGTCTTAATCATTAATCATGACTGAGTTTCCACCAGAATTTTAATAAATTAAATAGCCTACAACTTAAGATGTTTTTGTTTTGTTTTTTTTCATTAGTTTGGTTGAACAAAGGCAGTGATGAATGTACAAATATGAAAAGATTCATTTTTTACAAGTTCAGCTTCTTATTAGTTTTTTTGGCAGAATTATACAACAACATGGAGCTGGAATCAGACATCTGTTGTTATAGTTTACCACCACGGCGATGCTCTCTCTAGTCATTATAACAACTCATTGGCTAAGACCTAGATTTGTAACATATACATGAAATATATATGTTGTAGCAGCAGATGACCAGTAGATGCTGCTGTTGTACTGACATTTACATCCACTTTTCTTTTCCTATTTGGTCTCTTTCCCAAACAAGTCCTCCTCATTGCTTTATTAAAGGTAAACTCACATGTCAAAACAGACCAACATAAGAAATTCATATTAACCCTCCACATATTTCCTCTTATCTATGCACAGCAGCTTAAATAAAACATGGATGTAGTAGTTTAGTTCTGTCTTCAAACGGCATGTGTGAGATGTGCCTGCTTTCGCTCCAAAAATCACACACAGGATAGATTCTCATTGTGATAAGCTCCCCAGGATGAGTGTATAACGAAGGGGTGGGGGCCGTGTGGGGGTCTGGGCTCCTGGCTGGGGTGAGTGAGCACAGCATGTGGGAAGTGTGCTCTTGTCTCCGCGGTAACTATCCAAACAGAATGTTGGTATGAAAGCGCATAAAACATGTGCCCTCGGGCTAAGCGCTGGCAGCTCCACCGTGCTCCAGGACATCAAACATCTGAGCATCTCCAGCCTTCTGCTTCTACCTTCTCCACCTGCTCCATGAACCATCTCCACCCTTCTGCTTCTACCTTCTCCACCTGCTCCATGAACCATCTCCACCCTTCTGCTTCTGCCTTCTCCACCTGCTCCATGAACCATCTCCACCCTTCTGCTTCTACCTTCTCCACCTGCTCCATGAACCATCTCCACCCTTCTGCTTCTACCTTCTCCACCTGCTCCATGAACCATCTCCACCCTTCTGCTTCTACCTTCTCCACCTGCTCCATGAACCATCTCCACCCTTCTGCTTCTACCTTCTCCACCTGCTTCATGAACCATCTCCACCCTTCTACTTCTGCCTTCTCCACCTGCTCCATGAACCATCTCCACCCTTCTGCTTACCTTCTCCACCTGCTCCATGAACCATCTCCACCCTTCTGCTTCTACCTTCTCCATCTGCTCCACGATAGTTTAGAGAATATATCGTGAATGTTGACTTTTGAGATTTCCATCCATTTTCTTCTGCTTCATCTAGAGTCGGGTTGTGGAGGTATCCAAATAATGTATATCGAGCTTGAGCGTAGTCGTAATCCTGCTAAATTAGGCCGAAGTGTGTCCGTCAGTGCTTCCATGTTGATACAGATGGATTCTTCAGTTCTATGTCGTATGTGCTATGCCCTCTACGGGCTTCGCTATTGGCTAATACACTCCTAGGCTCCGCCTAGCCCTGAGAAAAAAATATCCACCTGCTCCAATCATGTGAGGGGGCTCCTAGACCCCTATATAAGCCATGCAACACCATTTTGGGACCCTCTTTTACACTCAGCACCCGAGAAATTTTTCTTCCACCGCAAAAAAGAAGATGAAGAAGAAGGATAGGACTTACCGCTGTCTCTTTGCCCGAGATCTTCTTCACATTCCGGTGTCAGACACAGGAGCTGCGGTTGCTCTATGGAATTACATCTTGAAGACCGACGCATCAGCATTTCCTCTGTCCGAGTCGGCCGCGCCATTTTACAGAGGCTCCTTTTGTCGGCTGGTACCTGAACGTGACTATGGTTCTATGAAACAGGTGATTGTCACATTGTACATAGAATTGTGTGTAGTGTTTCATGCCAGGAGTGTGTTACATAATCTCATGTGCAACATGCTCTACTGCAAGGTCAGTGGCATGTTCGCACTAATATTACACAATCACGTGTGCAACTTGTTTCACTGCAAGGTCAGTGGCACGTTAGCACTAGTTAGGGCTGGGCAATTAATCGAATTAATTCCATTAATTCGGAACTTTCAAAATCAACAATGTGAAAAATAGCCAAATCGTAAAATCGAGCTCAGTCCGCTGTGATTCGGCCGCACGCACTGAGTGGACAACTTCAGCAGCTTTGTAGAGCTCTCCCTCGCAACTCTCACAAAGAACAGACGAACAGAAACCTTGCGCCTGTTTAGCGGACCTTTTAATCACATAATAACAGCCGTTCGGAGGTGATGTATATAGCTTAATCTACGAGTTACCAGTTTGTTATTTCTCCGCGGGTTGGCGCTTAGACTCGGGGTAATTTTCTAGAAAAGTCCCGTGCAAAATCTATTGTCTTTTTGATTTGTGTTTGGTGTTACACGAGCTGCTGTGTGTGCTTTTTGTGAGTTTTTTTCTGATAAAGTTAAAAGCAGTCTACAGTGTCTCTCCTCTTCCCAAAAAGCAGCAGCCAGCAGGCCCCGCCCCTTTCCCCTCCGTGTGTGAGTAACCATGGAAACGCAGTTTGAGTGACAGGAGTGAGAGATGAACACTCGCAAACTTAAAACTTTTAGATGTGAAACAACAAATTCATAATGATGATCTTAACAGGGCATAATACAGATACAAATGCTGATAACAGTGAGCATTAGATGCAGCAGCAAACACTCATTATTAGTTTTAATATGACATAAAACAAGTTAGGCTCATTCTTTATAGATGCTTTAAAATATTATGAGCTCATAATAAAAAGCAGCAGTCATCGATAATGTTGATTAAAATCGATTAAAATCGAAAACGTCCAGAGTGGTCCAAAAAATTGAGGTTTTATTTTTTGGCTATATCGCCCAGCCCTGGCACTAGTATTACACAATCATGTGTCCAACCTGTTTAACTGCAAGGTGAGTGGCGTGTTTTCAAAAGAGGTGTGCTACACAGTCACATGTCTAACCTGTTCCCACTACAAGGTGAGTGGCGTGTTTGCACTAGAGGTGTGCTACACAGCCACATGTCCAACCTGTTCCCACTACTAGGTGAGTGGCGTGTTCGCACTAGTGGTGCGTTACACAGTCACATGTCTAACCTTCTCCCACTACTAGGTGAGTGGCGTGTTCGCACTAGAGGTGCGCTACACAGTCACATGTCTAACCTGTTCCACTACAAGGTGAGTGGTGTGTTCGCACTAGAGGTGTGCTACACAGTCACATGTCTAACCTGTTCCCACTACAAGGTGAGTGGCGTGTTTGCACTAGAGGTGTGCTACACAGCCACATGTCCAACCTGTTCCCACTACTAGGTGAGTGGCGTGTTCGCACTAGTGGTGCGTTACACAGTCACATGTCTAACCTTCTCCCACTACTAGGTGAGTGGCGTGTTCGCACTAGAGGTGCGCTAAACAACCACATGTCCAACCTGTTCCACTACAAGGTGAGTGGCGTGTTCGCGTTAGTGGTGCACTACACAGTTACATGTCCAACCTGTTCCCACTGCAAGGTGAGTGGCTTGTTCGCACTAGAGGTGTGTTACACAGTCACATGTCCAACCTGTTCCCACTGCAAGGTGAGTGACGTGCTCACACTAGAGGTGTTACACAGGCATGTGTGTCCAGCCTGTTCCCTCTACAAGGTGCGTGGCATGTTCGCACTAAAGGTGCGCTACACAGTTACATGTGTAACATGTTTACACTGCAAAGAAAGTGACGTGTTCACACAGGAAGTGTGTTACATAGTCACACGTGTTCAGCCTTTTCCCACGGCAAAGTGAGTAGCATGTTCGCATTAGAGGTGTGTTCACTGTATCCAACCTCTTCTCTCTCTGCAACATAAGTGGCGTGTGTACATATGAAGACTCCTGTAATGTGTGTAGTGTGTTCACACAACGAGTGTATCGCACAGTCACACTTTTTAGACCTTTTCCCTGTATAATTGTGCGCTGATGAGTGCATGACAGGAGCATGAGTGTGTCATGCATTGGGCACTCTTAATCACATAACCAATAGTGTCTAAGTGTTTTTACTTTGGGCGTGTGTGGCAGCGTCACATTTTAGGACACTTTTCCAAGGCAATTGTGTGAAATAGTGTTTACACCCGCAGTGTGTTGCATTGTCACACATATTGGACAATTTTCTACTTAACTGTGTGAAAGGAGTGTGAGAGTTACACTGTCACACACTCAGAAGACAGATGAGGTCTTCGGGTCATCACTGGAGGAGGAGAGGAGCCTTTTTTATCAACAAG
The DNA here is from genome assembly GCA_038363315.1 of Mugilogobius chulae. Lineage (NCBI taxonomy): Eukaryota > Metazoa > Chordata > Actinopteri > Gobiiformes > Gobiidae > Mugilogobius > Mugilogobius chulae. The sequence continues at coordinate 3,983,113 of CM076414.1, forward strand.
ACTGTCAAGCCCATTACATCTCGTCATGTTGAGCTCTGGTGTGTCGAACGACCTTGTTGGCTCCCCATACACCCGGAACGTGCATAAAAAAGGCCCAGCGCACTTTTTAACAATTTGGCAACGGGAATCTCTACCATCTCTGGTGGTTATGTGCATACATGGCACAACACAGAGTGGAGCTTGTGGCATGTTGCGATCTAGGGGTATGATCATCAAGCGTACTTCTGCGAGTCTCTAAGATCACATAGCACAGGGCAATGTGTGTGTCTTCTGTGCACCTGGGAAGCTGCAGCTTCACGCAGACATGTATCGCGGTCCCGCTCTCCACTACTACAAGAGCACGCAAAGGGGCTATTAGCCCTTTCCTCTGTTCCCCTTGAATCACGTGGTTCATTCACTGGCAAGTCTTAGAGGGCGTAGCACATACGACATAGAAATCTTAGTTACCTAATGTAACTGTAGTTCTATGAGTATGTGCGTAGCCCTCTACCCTCAGGCCATCAGCCCTGGCCTCTCTTAGCTGAGTGTTAAGAGGGTCCAAAATGGCGTTGCATAGCTTATATAGGGGTCTAGGAGCCCCATCACATGATTGAAGCAGGTGGAGATTTTTTTCTCAGGGCTAGGCGGAGCCTAGGAGTTTATTAGCCAATAGTGAAGCCCGTAGAGGGCTACGCACATACTCATGGAACTACAGTTACATTAGGTAACTAAGATATTTGTATTGAGAGGAGACAGTGTGTTCCATGTTTGTTTCCAGATGAAGTCTTCAGATTTGCAGTGAGAGGAGACAGTGTGTTCCATGTGGTTCAGGTTTGCAGTGAGAGGAGACAGTGTGTTCATGTGGTTCAGATTTGCAGTGAGAGGAGACAGTGTGTTCATGTGGTTCAGGTTTGCAGTGAGAGGAGACAGTGTGTTCATGTGGTTCAGATTTGCAGTGAGAAGAGACAGTGTGTTCATGTGTTTCAGATTTGCAGTGAGAGAGACAGTGTGTTCATGTGGTTCAGATTTGCAGTGAGAGGAGACAGTGTGTTCCATGTGGTTCAGATTTGCAGTGAGAGGAGACAGTGTGTTCATGTGGTTCAGATTTGCAGTGAGAGGAGACAGTGTGTCCATGTGGTTCAGATTTGCAGTGAGAGGAGACAGTGTGTTCATGTGGTTCAGATTTGCAGTGAGAGGAGACAGTGTGTTCCATGTTTGAGATATGACCTCGTTATGTGTTTGCAGGACATCGACTGGGTGCAGACAGAGAAGCATGTGTTTGAGCAGGCCTCCACAAACCCTTTTCTGGTAGGACTGCACTCCTGCTTTCAGACGCCCAGCCGGTAAGTCTGACCTCTGACACCTGTGCGCTCGGACCACTGCCCACTCTGACCTTTCCCCTCCATGATCTGTGCAGGTTATTCTTAGTGATTGAGTATGTAAATGGAGGAGATCTGATGTTCCACATGCAGCGACAGAGGAAGCTCCCAGAGGAACATGCCAGGTTTGATTATTATAATGTATGCTTTAAAAAAATGTACTGCATCTGAAAATAACACACCATACTTTCTTTTGTCCAATATCGTTAAAAATTCCAAACCCTCTGGATGTGTCTGGGCCTGTATCAGCCCGGGCTCTCACTGCCTCCAGTCCAACTCCGGTCTAGCCATGTTGGGTGACTCACATTAGCTCCGGTGGTCTGCAGTCCTGCTACAGCCACAGGCTCTGCTGCCGACCTCGCCAGACCCCAAACTCACGGAGGTTCACGTTCAACTTTGGAGATTACGCGATCGCTGACACATGGATATGTAAACAAAGAACACATGCGCCGAGCTTTGGGCCTATTTCATGTCAGTTCATTTTTGGTTTGATTTTTCGCAGTGAATAAGCACGATAGGTTTATTTACATTCTATGTGTTGTATAATCGTGTAAATGTCACATTTTGACGTATTTTGTGTTATTAGTGGTAACGTAATGATTTTATTTTGAAAATCACTGGATTCACTTCACTCGCACTCGCTTGGTTTCCTGTTTATCATCTCTTGTTTTCACGACTTCGCCAAAAAGGGCTCCGGTGTGCTCCAGCGTCCGGACAAATTTAAAACAAACGTAACGCTCTTGGATTGGTCGTACCAGAGACACCGGACTGGACTGTAGCCGTGTGAGTCACTCTCGGACTTTTCAAAGACTTCGGTGGCTGCACCTGAGTTGGACTGGATGCAGTGTGTGTGCCCAGGGTCAGGTTGTTAAAACAGAGTGGGTCCAGGGGGTGTCCTCCAGAAAATGATGTCAGTTTCAATGAGTATAATGATGAGATTCTCTTGACTGTATTTGGTGCAAGCAAAGAACTTACTGCTAACTACAGTGCTCTTTTGTTTTACAACTCTAGTTACTTCTTGTCGTTTTACGTTTTTTTTTGTCAATTTTTTTTTATTTATAAATTGCAAATGTGCTGCTGTAAAACTATGTGAAGTGTCATAAGTGTAACAGACAGACACAACAGACATAAACATCTGAAGTGGTCTTTAAAACACAATAGGAAACAGGTTTATAATCCAGCATGTTGCCCTTACACTGCGGATAGACATGTGCATGTGAATGAATATGTTAATCACTCCTCCAGATTCACCAGGCTGTGCGGGGGAGGGGCCATCAGGTTAAACAGCTAATGGTTTGTGAGGACGGGGGTGTAGAACAGCCCGGGGGGTGGGGGTCTCTCTCACTCTACTATAATCCCCTTTGGAAAGAGCGCTTTGTGCAGAAGAGAGCTGATGTGAAGGAGGCGGGTGTGGAAAGAACAGTTACACACCAGGCAAAGAGAATGTTGCTTTTTAGATTCCAGAGCTGAGCCTTTTGGGCTGAAATGTAAAATCTTACTATCTTAAATTGTCCATTTACTCTCTAACCCTGCTTTATGCAAATATAGTTCTAACCAACATCTTGGGTTTGAATCCCACATTAGACCAATCTCTTTGGGTGGAGTTTGCATGTTCTCTCTGGCTACTCCAAAAACAAAGAGCAATACTGTAAAATGCCTCAAGTGCATGAATGTGTCGGTGTTAACCCTGTTCCCGTCTAAAGCCGGCCGCACACTACAGGAGTTGACGTGTCAAAAAAAGAAAAGGCCACAGACAGAAGGACGTTTACTGCGATTCTTTGTCTCACAGTCGCCTCATGTGGCAGAAGAACAGAGGACACAGACTCTGGGATGTGCACGATTATAAAAGTGAACAATGAAACGTGAGTGGATCAAAGCAGGTTTAGAAACTGGAGAGCAGGGGAGCTGTTACACTGATACACTGAAGGTTTCTTAACTTTTCAGTTTGAAAGTGTCCAGAATAAGTTTCTCCTCCCTCTGTAAAGGTTCTACGCAGCTGAGATCTGTATAGCTCTGAACTTCCTGCACGAGAAGGGCATCATCTACCGCGACTTGAAGTTGGACAACGTTCTCCTGGACCACGACGGCCATATTAAACTGACCGACTACGGCATGTGCAAGGTCATGTTTCAGTGTCACAGTTCGATGGGTTTGTGTCACTGACCTCACTGACTCTTCACTTTTCTCCTCAGGAAGGCATTCAGCCCGGAGACACCACCAGCACGTTCTGTGGAACTCCAAACTACATCGCTCCTGAGATCCTGCGAGGAGAGGACTACGGTGAGTCTCTCTGTCTCTGCAGGCTTCAGTGTCTCTCTCTGTCTCTGTCTCTGCAGGCTTCAGTGTCTCTCTCTGTCTCTGTCTCTGCAGGCTTCAGTGTCTCTCTCTGTCTCTGTCTCTGCAGGCTTCAGTGTCTCTCTCTGTCTCTGTCTCTGCAGGCTTCAGTGTCTCTCTCTGTCTCTGTCTCTGCAGGCTTCAGTGTCTCTCTCTGTCTCTGTCTCTGCAGGCTTCAGTGTCTCTCTCTGTCTCTGCAGGCTTCAGTGTCTCTCTCTCTGTCTCTGCAGGCTTCAGTGTCTCTCTCTCTGTCTCTGCAGGCTTCAGTGTCTCTCTCTCTGTCTCTGCAGGCTTCAGTCTCTCTCTCTCTGTCTCTGCAGGCTTCAGTGTCTCTCTCTCTCTGTCTCTGCAGGCTTCAGTGTCTCTCTGTCTCTGCAGGCTTCAGTCTCTCTGTCTCTGTCTCTGCAGGCTTCAGTCTCTCTCTCTCTGTCTCTGCAGGCTTCAGTGTCTCTCTCTCTCTCTGTCTCTGCAGGCTTCAGTCTCTCTCTCTCTCTGTCTCTGCAGGCTTCAGTCTCTCTGTCTCTGTCTCTGCAGGCTTCAGTGTCTCTCTCTCTCTGTCTCTGCAGGCTTCAGTGTCTCTCTGTCTCTGCAGGCTTCAGTGTCTCTCTCTGTCTCTGCAGGCTTCAGTGTCTCTCTCTCTCTGTCTCTGCAGGCTTCAGTGTCTCTCTCTCTCTGTCTCTGCAGGCTTCAGTGTCTCTCTCTCTGTCTCTGCAGGCTTCAGTGTCTCTCTCTCTCTGTCTCTGCAGGCTTCAGTGTCTCTCTCTCTGTCTCTGCAGGCTTCAGTCTCTCTGTCTCTGTCTCTGCAGGCTTCAGTGTCTCTCTCTCTCTGTCTCTGCAGGCTTCAGTGTCTCTCTGTCTCTGCAGGCTTCAGTGTCTCTCTCTCTGTCTCTGCAGGCTTCAGTGTCTCTCTCTCTCTGTCTCTGCAGGCTTCAGTCTCTCTGTCTCTGTCTCTGCAGGCTTCAGTGTCTCTCTCTCTGTCTCTGCAGGCTTCAGTGTCTCTCTCTCTGTCTCTGCAGGCTTCAGTGTCTCTCTCTGTCTCTGCAGGCTTCAGTGTCTCTCTGTCTCTGTCTCTGCAGGCTTCAGTGTCTCTGTCTCTGTCTCTGCAGGCTTCAGTGTGGACTGGTGGGCTCTGGGGGTCCTCATGTTTGAGATGATGGCTGGTCGCTCTCCTTTTGACATCATCACAGATAACCCGGACATGAACACAGAGGAGTACCTCTTCCAGGGTTCGTCTTTCTAGTTTCTATCTCTGACATGTTGACGTCAGGTCCAGCTTTAGTCTTGTTCTTTACAGTTCTGTGCTAATTGAGCTTCTCAATAGCTGTGTGTGTTTGTGCAAGGTTTGCTCCACGGTTAATCCTCCGTCAGTAAAATCAAGTGGTCTGGAGCAGAATTCAGACTTTGGAAGAAAAAATGTGATTGTTTCCTGTGTTAACTGGCAAAGATTAGAAGTCTGTTGGTTTTTTTTTTGTTTTTTTTTTTTTCAGTTTTTTTTTTCCAAAACGCTAATTAAAATTGAATTGGAATTTGAGGGAATTGAATTTCATTTCTATTCATAGAATTTGTTCCCCAGATTGCTCCATCCTAAAAGAGTTCTCAAACCTACTTTTGCCACTCAAGGAAATATAAAACGTTTATAAACTAACGCATGAGTTTCGGTCAATAACCACAAGTACACCACAGACATTTGAGTGATAGGGTAGAGTTTTCATTGAGTGTCCTGTGTGTTTTGTCCCACAGTGATCCTGGAGAAGCCCATTCGAATCCCCAGGTCTCTGTCGGTGAAAGCAGCCAGCGTGCTCAAGGGCTTCCTCAACAAGGTGACGTCAAATAGACAGGATTCAGTTTAGTCTGTGAGAATGTTTTCCCCTCTGAGCCTCAGAAAACACTGTTCAGTATGTTTCCGCTTGTGATATGAGGTTCCATTAGAACCAATAAAAAAGAGCAGTAAAGCCCACCTGACAGTCATGTGCTTCCCACATCAGAAACTGAGTTAGAACGCCATCTACTGGCCACCCTAGTCAAAAAATCCTTTTGGATTCCTAAAGGATAATCTTATTGGATTTTAGAACCGATAGGATTTTAGTCCAATAGGATTTAGTCCAATAGGATTTTAGTCCAATAGGATTTTATCCTATAGGATTGGTTCCAAAATCCAATAGAAAGTGTCCTAAAGGAATCCTTTAGGATTTCAGTCCTATTGGATTTTATCTTTTAGGTATGGTTCCAAAATCCAATAGAAAGTGTCCTAAAGGAATCCTATTGGATTTTATCCGATAAGATTGGTTCCAAAATCCAATAAGAATTATCCTTTAGGATATTAGAATCCTTTACAAATAATACATAACACAATGTAAATGTAAAAGAAATGCATTTATTTTCTCAAATGACACAAGAAATATTCACAAATCATCAGTTGTCCTGTAATGGTGCTAAGAACAGAGAAACAGAAAGAGACAGGAGAAATTAAACACATATGAAACATATCACTATAGAAATTAAGATGCACTAACTTACCTTTGGGCGACAAATTCTGTCTTTTGATGCAGCACAACTGATCCACAGCAGAATCCTCCTTTATGTCCAATCAAGCAGTGTATTAACTGCTGTAACATATAAGAACATTATCAGAACAGGAAAACTGAAGCTTACTCTAATAATAAAACCATTTGTGAAAATGTAAAAATGGATTACAAAATAAGAAAGCTCACCTTTGCTGAAATTTTTAGCATTCAACTTAGCACTGTTAGCTAGTTTGTTGTGTTTTGTGTCGCCATGGAGACCGTTGACTTTTGAAATAAAGGCTTTGAAAATGGCTGTTAAGTGATCTTTAAAATTATTCTAACACTGTTGCATTTAATATTTCTTTCTTTAATACTACAGAAAGTGAAGCTTTTGTTGTTTTTTTTACAACTGCTTTGTGTAGACAACCTAAAATATTTATATAACCCTACATCAATCAACATACCTATTTTAAGCATCATAAAAATGTACATACTGTTTATCTGTGAGATTGTGTGTAAAATACAATGGAATTCAGATTTATTCTTGAACAATTAGATTCTAACAGATGATTTATTATATCCTATAAGACCAATACAGTAGCTACCATATAGATTTTGACTTTGGACTGATAACTGTCCAGTAGGATTTTGACTTTGTCCTATAGGATAAATACAAAAAGAGGATTCTGACATTGACTAATATGATTGTAAAATGGTCCTATAGGACAAATCATTGTCCAAAAGGATTCTGACACAGTCCAAAAGGATTCTGATGTAGTCTAAAAGGATTCTGACATTGTCCTATAGGACAAATCATTGTCCAAAAGGATTCTGACACAGTCCAAAAGGATTCTGATGTAGTCCAAAAGGACAAATAATTGTCCAATTGGATTCTAAAAAGAATCTTATAAGATTTCCTTTGTCCTAAAGGATTCTTGTAGGATTCTTATAAGACAGTGTAAAATCCAAAGGGATTTTTTTGACTAGGGCACAAAGGAAATGATACATATGCTTTAGCTGCAGAAATGCTCCAAACAAGTCTTCATTCATGGCCTTAACAGGGGATCAGAAATCACTTTGAAATCTGTCACCGTGACAGACACGGTCCCAAAATCTCTGTCATGAGGGATTTGTATCAGTCATAATTTTGTTCAGTAGGTTTATTGCTGCTGATGTGTTTGTAGCTGATTTCTGACACAGACACTGCACAGAAGCACACGGGTCATGAGACATAAGATGAGTTACAAAAAATGACTGTACTCTGCATATGTATATATAATAGTTTCTAAAGATATTAAAGCATCTGCAAAAAGCATTGTGTCTGTTTGACATTCAACAATCTCAACGTGACTAATGTGCAGGCTCTGCATCTGACCTGAAGCACAAAGTTTCATTTTACTCAACGTTCTGTTAATCCAACTGTATTTTGTCCAAACTCTACATTTTGTTTCCATTTCTCCTGCGTAAAAGCCAGTCCTTCATTCCTCTCTGATGCGAGTGCGTCTGACAATCACCAAACCAGAAAACTGCAGGAGTGACTTTCCGTTAAGTTTATGAATCTGAATAAACATCAGTGTTTGTCTTTCAAGTGATCACAATCAAAAATACAAATCCTCTTTAAATCAGACCGACAAAACTCCGTCCATCCTGTTGTTTTTGTCGAAAGAAGCCTTATCCGCGCTCCGTAGCTAACGTGTGGTCCGTGAAACTGCAGCCTCCTGTTTACAGATTCATAGGTCACGTGTTTTTGCAGGCTGCAGTACCGTGTACTCTGCAGGCGTCAGTGTCGTGGCCTCTCGGACAGAACAGTGCATAAATGAGATTGAAAGCAGAGTTTGTCTATCGTTGTATTCTCATTTTAAGGGAGCGCGAGTCCAGTCGGGATCAGGTCACTAAATTAGTAAACTATATAAAAGGGCAGCTCCATTTTCTATCCGTCCAAATGACGGAGGGCCTTGAACATTTTCCGTCAAAGCAAAATACAATCGTAAATGACGGAAAATTGTCGGTTAATGTAACCTCTGCTCTCACTTTTACTTCATTTAATCATAAAGCTGAGTTACATTACAACATGATTGTACAACACACAGACTGTGCTAGGAGTCAAATCAAATCAAATCAATTTATTTTTGTATAGCCCAAAATCACAATAACAGTCGTCTCTGAGGACTTCCCAAGATTATTAATTTTAGCAAACATGAATAATAGAAATAAAAATAAAACAATACACATTCAATGAACCATTTGATCAAGAATGTCAAAGCAGATTATTAGTAGAGCAGATGAATAATTGTCCAGAGCATCCCCTGTTCTTAGTCCCTCCTTCTGTCCTTAGACCCTCCTTCTGTCCTTAGACCCTCCTTCTGTCCTTAGACTCTCCTTCTGTCCTTAGACCCTCCTTCTGTCCTTAGACCCTCCTTCTGTCCTTAGACCCTCCTTCTGTCCTTAGTCCCTCCTTCTGTCCTTAGACCCTCCTTCTGTCCTTAGACCCTCCTTCTGTCCTTAGACCCTCCTTCTCAACAAGGAAAAACTCAAAAAAAAACCTAAGGGAAAAAGAGAAACCTGGAGGAGAACCACAGTGAAGAAGGAATCCACTCCCATGGACGGACAGGCTGTAGATGTAACTAAGGCTAAAGTTATAGAGTTTATGTTTGTGGAGCCAGAGTCCATAAGCAGAGGGAAACGACTCGTCTAGCAGGACCAGGACAGGCCAATCCTGGAGAGGGAGGTGGGGCGGAGGTCCAGGCATCAGTGGTCCGGCCCACGTCACTGGAACAGCAACGATCTGAAACAGTTACACTCCCCGAGAGGACAGTGGGACAGGGGACAACGAGTGAAGAGCAAAGAACAGACTAGAGATGAACTGTAGTTTATTATTCTTTACAAGAAAGGCAGAAGTGAGAGAACAGACTTTCCCCAGTATAATTGCTCCTAGGGCAGCCTGACTAGAACTGTGGGTTTAGAGTCTGTTCCTAACTGACCTGATCATAAGCTAATCCGAAGAGGAACGTTTTGAGCCTAATCTTAAATGTAGAGACTGTGTCAGCGTCTTTGACATGAGCAGGAGCTGATTCCAGAACCAGGGAGCTTGATAGCTAAAAGCTCTGCCTCCTATTGTGCTTTTAGAGACTCTAGGAACCACCAGAAGTCCAGCATCTTGAGAGCGAAGTGAACGGTTAGGATGATAAGGAGTTATTTCATCTTTGATATAAGAAGGGGCCAAGTCATTTCAAGCTTTATAGGTTATAGTCAAAGTGCTGCATTACATGACTTGTGTAAAAGCAAAGGTTTCCTTGGACAAAAGGTCAAAATTCTCCAAACAATCTACCTACCACAGATCTGCCACATTCACAGCAGGGTTTTCTGAGGCTCAGAGGGCAAGGAAAACACACCTGAGACAAAAATTCAAGTCAATTCTGCGTCATTTAGTTATGTAAGTTTAGATTCAAAAGACATATTTGACAAAGGTGTTAGTCTAGATTTTTTTTAATATATTTCCAAACCTGTAAAATGACAAATGGCAAAAGAAAAAGAGATGGATGAGCTGGAAACAACCCAGGAAAACTCAAAGAAGCATTATAACCAAGAACTCCAAAAGGTTCTGTCAATGTGAAAAGGCCTAATATTCATAACATTTGAACTCTTTATGTTTCCCAGTAGCAGAGCAGTAGAAAATGAATGAATGAATATTGTTGAGTTAAAGGGATGGTGCTGGTCTGACACACGATGATGGGAGTCTAACTGGTTCTGTGCTGTCGTCCTCAGGATCCTAAAGAGCGACTGGGTTGCCAGGTTCAGACGGGCTACACGGACATCAAGTCTCACACGTTCTTCCGCAGTATAGACTGGGACCAGGTATGTCTTCTGTCCAGACTGAGGCTGTTGTGTCACTGTCAGAGCAGCATCACCCAGCTTGTTGAAGCAGACTTATTGTGTACGGCCTCCCACGTTAAATCTCTATCGGGATTTCAATATATAATCTATTTCTATATTAAAAGTTTAAAAGCTTCTTCAAGGCTAATCAACTCTGTGTGAGTCAGGAGCAGAAGATGTATATTTATGTTTAAAATCAATCCATTTTTTCTAAAGTCATTACAACATTTTAAAGTTGTAGATGTTCTCTTTAGACTGAAGACAACCTCGCTGTGGATCTGAGTTAGCACAGAGCTGGTTAGTGAGGAACCAGGCCCATCTTCTACTATTGAACTCCATAAACTACAACATCTTTAGATCAATAGTTGTCCATTGCAAAACACAAATGTCAAATCTAATCCAATGCACTGTGTTCAAGCAGCAGAACTCTTCATTGTAAATGTAACTTTAATAAGCAGCGTAGTTTACTCGTAGCTTTACTGTTGTCTAATGGCTTCTTGACATTCAAGCCCTACGTCTTTTTTCTGGATCTAAATGTTTTGAGACATTAGAAGTAAAAACAAATAAATGAGCTGGGAGAAGTGGGATGTGAAAGTCTAGAGTATCAGCTGACAGACAATACAAGAGGCCTCGAACAAGCAGGAATCAATCCAAGTAAACTAATGATCAGACAGAGGCTGTGGACTTCAGGTGGAGCTGTGGACTTCAGGTGGAGCTGTAGTTCAGGTGGAGCTGTAGTTCAGGTGGAGCTGTGGGTTCAGGTGGAGCTGTAGTTCAGGTGGAGCTGTTCTGTTGTGGTTCTGTAGCCCGGGCTGTGTGTGTGTGTGTGATTGACAGCTCCGTACACTGTGCACACAGGCGTTGGGAGAGCTGTGTGAGCCTGCAGCAGCTCTAGAGTAAAGTGAATGTGTGATCACAGGAGCAGAGCTGTGTGTGTAAAGCAGAGTTGAAAGCAAAATACAGTTCATTCAATATTTATGAGCTACAGCAGAGTGTCTGACTCCACATGTCACAGCTCAGGAGCCGCTTTGAACAGGATTCTACAGGACACCTCATGAGGACTGAGACTCCACTCCACTCTCAGCCCACAGAGACACGTCCACACACTGTACTCCACTCTCAGCCCACAGAGAGACACGTCCACACACTGTACTCCACTCTCAGCCCACAGAGAGACACGTCCACACACTGTACTCCACTCTCAGCTCAGAGACACGTCCACACACTGTACTCCACTCTCAGCCACAGAGAGACACGTCCACACACTGTACTCCACTCTCAGCCCACAGAGAGACACGTCCACACACTGTACTCCACTCTCAGCCCAGAGACACGTCCACACACTGTACTCCACTCTCAGCTCACAGAGAGACACGTCCACACACTGTACTCCACTCTCAGCCCAGAGACACGTCCACACACTGTACTCCACTCTCAGCCCAGAGAGAGACACGTCCACACACTGTACTCCACTCTCAGCCCACAGAGAGACACGTCCACACACTGTACTCCACTCTCAGCCCACAGAGAGACACGTCCACACACTGTACTCCACTCTCAGCCCACAGAGAGACACGTCCACACACTGTACTCCACTCTCAGCCCAGAGACACGTCCACACACTGTACTCCACTCTCAGCCCAGAGACACGTCCACACACTGTACTCCACTCTCAGCCCAGAGACACGTCCACACACTGTACTCCACTCTCAGCCCACAGAGAGACACCTCCACACACTAGGGGTTGCACGACTAGTGAATTTTAGTAGTCGACTAGTCGAGAGCGTTAGTCGCGTCGACTCCGACTAGTCGATGACGTCATTAACAAAAACAAAGATCCAAAGGCATGATGATTTTGCCTGGGCAATTGTTAGAAACAGCTTATTTATACTGACCATATTATCAGAAAACATTGGACATACCTAATGCCCTATAATAAAGCTGAACGTAGGCTCTTTGATTTTACATACAAGAAGAAAATAAAAGCTAAATAAGCCTATTTGTGCGTGCGCGCGGGGCGGAGGCTCTCGCTCTGACAGCGGCTTGGATTCAGTCTGCACACACACTCTGAGCTGTGGGAAGTTTGGTCAGTGCGTTTTGAACAGTGAAGGAAACACAAACCCACCTGCCCTGGTTCCACACACATCACTCATCACTCTTTACCTCTCGTCTCCTTCTCCCACAAACCGCGTAAAACGTAAGACCAGTGTAGATCCACAGACTCGGATCCAGGGGGACGATGTGCGCTTGGAGACGGCTGGTCAGGGCGCGTTGGAGCGAACGGTCCGAGCGCTTTGAGCCGGGGTGCAGCGTGCATCAGGTGTCTGTGTGTTTGGCCAGACGTAGAGGGAGCGAACGGTCCGAGCGCTTTGAGCCGGGGTGCAGCGGGCTCTAGGCTAGACTGAGCAAACAGTCTGAGAGCTTTGAGCCGCGCGGCTATAAAACGCGCTCGGCTAGACAAAGCGTCTTGGGACGGACAGTTCGTGCGTTATTGGAGTGGAGCCACAGAGTGTCCGTGCGCCATGCAAGGCAGGGGTAGTCTACAGCGCGCTCCAGTGCGCCAAAGCGAAGGGACAAAGCATCCCGGGGCGGAAGAACAGCGCGGGGAGAGACGTAGAACGGGCCGGGGAAAAAGACGGACGAGTTGCTGACATTTATGTGTTAGAAGTGCAAGTTTAAAAGAGTTTTTTCTTAAGCCAACCTCTGATTTAATTATTCTTCGACTAGTCGACTACCTCTCAAAGTAGTCATGGGGGACCTTTATAGTCGACTAGTCGGTGCAAGCCCTACCACACACTGTACTCCACTCTCAGCCCAGAGACACGTCCACACACTGTACTCCACTCTCAACCCAGAGACACGTCCACACACTGTACTCCACTCTCAACCCAGAGACACGTCCACACACTGTACTCCACTCTCAGCCCACAGAGAGACACGTCCACACACTGTACTCCACTCTCAGCCCACAGAGAGACACCTCCACACACTGTACTCCACTCTCAGCCCACAGAGAGACACCTCCACACACTGTACTCCACTCTCAGCCCAGAGAGAGAGAGAGAGAGAAGGGACCTGATACAGCTCTATACATTTTTCTTTGTGCTCCAAAGTGTTCAGAGTCTAATTAACTTTGAATTGTAATCAATCAAACTTTATTTGTAAAGCACTTTTTATACAATCATACAAAGAAATGAACTATATAAAAATATAAAAAACAATAAATACATATATTAAAAAGTACAACAACAACTTAAAATATTTCAGTTAAAAGCATGATCAAAAAGGGCAGTCTTCAGCCTAGATTTAAACATTGTCACAGTGGAAGTCTTACATCATCTGGAAGACTGTTCCAGATCTGAGCTGCACAGAACTGAAACACTGATTCTCCGTGTTTAGTCCTGACTCTGGTCCATGTTTAGTCCTGACTCTGGTCCATGTTTAGTCCTGACTCTGGGCACCAGCAGGAGGCCGGTCCTGAGGTCCTCAGAGTCCGAGATGGTTCATAACGCACTAACATGTCAGAGATGTACTTTGGAGCTAGTCCATGGAGAGACTTAAACACAAGCAGAGCTGTTTTAAAGTCTATTCTCTGAGCCACTGGAAGCCAGTGCAAAGACCTAAGCACAGGACTAATGTGATGGTACTTCCTGGTTCTGGTCAGGACTCGAGCAGCAGCGTTCTGGATGTACTGCAGCTGTTTTACAGCCTGTTTGGATAGGCCGGTGAGCAGGCCGTTACAATAGTCTAACCTACTGGAGACAAATGCATGGATAAGTCTCTCCAGGTCAGGCTTTGACACTATACTTTTGATTTTGGCAATGTTTTTTAAATAATAGAAAGCTGCTGATGTTATTGACTTAAGGGCGACACGGTGGCGCAGCGGTTAGCGCTCCGGGCCGCCCGGGGCCTTTCTATGTGGAGTTTGCATGTTCTCCCTGTGTCTGCGTAGGTTTCCTCCGGGTACTCCGGTTTCCTCCTACAACTAAAAACATGTCCATTAATGCCTCCCCTGACCCTTCCCCCAGGGCTTCCCTGCAAAAGAGATTCTGAATCTCAGTGGGACTTCCCTGGTTAAATAAAGGTCAATTAAATTGACTTAATGTGACTGTCAAAGTTCAAGTCTGAGTCCATTATTACCCCAGATTTCTAACTTGACTTGAAGGTTTTAGAGAGAGAGACTGAAGGTGACTGCCGACTCTTTGTTTCTGTGGGCCAAAGATGATAACTTCAGTCTTGTCTGAGTTTAGCTGGAGAAAGTTGTTTTGCATCCACACACTGATCTGTTTCATCCACACACTGATCTGTTTCATCCACACACTGATCTGTTTCATCCACACACTGATCTGTTTCATCCACACACTGATCTGTTTCATCCACACACTGATCTGTTTCATCCACACACTGATCTGTTTCATCCACACACTGATCTGTTTCATCCACACACTGATCTGTTTCACCCACACACTGATCTGTTTCATCCACACACTGATCTGTTTCATCCACACACTGCTCTGTTTCATCCACTCACTGATCTGTTTCATCCACTCACTGATCTGTTGGATGCAGTGACAGAGTGAATCCACAGGCCCATACTCACCTGTTGTTAATGACACATAGATCTGAGTGTCATCTGCATAGTTGTGATAGCACACACTATTATTGCGAATAAGTTGACCTAATGGCAGCATGTAAAGGTTGAACAGTTGCCCCAGGGTCGATCCTGGCACCCCTTGAACAGAAGGGGTGCCAGGATCGACCCTGGGGCACACCACAGGTCAAGGCCATGTGTTCAGACACACAATTTCCAATTTCAACAAAATACTTCCTGTCTTTCAGATAAGACTTGACCCACTTCAGGGCAGAACCAGAAATGCCAATCCAGTCCTCTAGTCTGTGTAAGAGGATGTCATGGTCGGCAGTGTCAAAAGCCAGCACCAAGATCTAGCAGAATTAGGTCAGAGACGGATGTCATTAGTTACTTTGATAAGCGCAGTCTCAGTGCTGTGGTGGGGTCTAAAGCCAGACTGAAAGACATCAAATGTGTTGTTTATTAGGAGAAAATCAGTAAGCTGTTGGTAAATAACTTTTTCAATATTTTTTCCTAAAAATGGCAGATTTGAGATGGGTCGGTAATTGTTCAGTACTGTGGCATCAAGACTGCTCTTCTTCAGGAGAGGCTTAATGACGGCAGTTTTAAGGCCTTTGGAATATTCCAGATTGAACCGACATGTTCACTATTTGAGGGACTGGTGCTGAACTGCTCAGCACAGACTTTAGTGGGTAAAACATCCAGGCAGCATGTAGATGAACTCAGACTGGTGATGATTTCTTGGACAGTTGTGTCAGTTACAGGTGCAAAGTCAGTCAGTTGTAAGTGACTCGGTGGCTGTAAGGTTGTTATTTGCATTGTAGAAATAATGGTGTTTTTAATACCCTGAACCTTGTCATTAAAGAACTTTGCAAATTCATTACATTTAGATGTAGAAACTAGTTCCAATGGCAACTGCGCCGGAGGATTTGTTAGTCTGTTCACAGTTGCAAATAGGACACGGAGTTGTTCCTGCCATTTCTGATCATTTCAGAAAAAACATTCCCTTGTGTTGCGTAAAATTTGGTTTAATTTCTTTTAGTCAGGCATTTTAGTGGAAAAAAGCTGGTGTCTTCATAGGTTTAGAAGAATGTGTAGGCTACACGACAAATAGGTGAAATTTCAACTGAATGTAAAGCAATCGTACAATGTGCTCCAAATGAGTCTGGAAGGTCTCAGAGGTCTGCCGATGACATCACAGATCAGAGACCAGTGTGTTTTCTGGATCTCAGACAGAAAATGAGTTAGTGATGAGGAACTGATGTTAGAACAGGATTAAAAACATATTCTGACACTACACAGCAGTTTGTCGATTATGTTTACTTTTTTCATTGTTTTTTCTAATGTGTTTTACTAAAACCTGCTGCAAAAAATGTCCGATATCCTCTTATTTCCCTGGCAACAGTTGTCTTTATCCCGAGCTCTGATTGAACTAAAGACTTTGTTACTGCTCCACACACTGTATCTCCCTGGAGACTGTGCGGGTGAAAGGCTGTGCACCTCGTCAAACTGCAGCTAAACAATTCCACACTGTAATGAGAGGTGCCAGGGAGCATTTGATGTGCACACCAAAGGCACCAGAGGCGGACGGGAACCAATCAAAGAGCGTCTCCACCTGACACCGGCATTAATATTCATCACACAGTCCTGAGGGAGCTGATCTCTGAAGACATGACGCCTTTGAATATCATTTACCTGCCACGGCGCGAACACCGAGCTAACACTGAGCTCCTGCTCCTGCTGTCAGACGCAGACACACAGTTCATCTGAAACATCAGGCCTCGCAAATGTATGTGTAGCGTCTGTTTGTGTCTTTATATTAGGAGCTAACTGCAGACTTGAAGAAAGTCACTTGGACTTGAATCAGACTTGAATCTCTATTTTGATACTTGTATATTGACTTGAGGTGACTTGACGCTTCTCATTTTACGGGAACAAACTGGAACATGTAGCTCCTTACTTGTTGAAATATGCATTTGTCAATTTGGGACTTGACTTGGACTTGACTTGGACTTGTTTCTCTTGACTTGGACTTGTCTCTCTTTGACTTGGAACTTGACTTGGACTTGTCTCTGTAGAACCTTTGAAAGCTAGAGTGCTACTTGGATTTGAGTAAAGTAAAAAGATAGTCTTTTTAGTGCTCTTCAGTGCAGGGACTCTTACCAAATGTAGACTTGAGGCTGAGGCACACAAAAAAATTAAGAAACATAAAAGCCTTTATTACATCATGGCAAAAAAAGAATAAAATAACGCCAACGCGTTTCGGCCCTTCGGCCTTCATCAGGGCAAACTCGAGATGACTGTCCCAGAGCAAATTTAAACTCTAGTCACATGTCCCAAGTGGACAGGCACAGAGTCACCTGATGCATGATGTCATGGAAATTCACAAAACAGTCAACCAATAATAATTACATTTAAATATTACATTAAGCAACAGTAATATAAAGAACATTATGTACATAAATAGTTTGATAAAATAGATCAATATTAATAACAACAATAATCACATTTATCAATAATGTTGTACAATACAAGACATGCCACAATAGATACCCGTACATGGCTGGGCACAGATGGACAAAAGGCAGAGGAGCTGTCTGCACCAGAAGCAGAGCCGCCTGCAGCCACTGGACAACAGCGAAGGGCCCAAAGAGGAGATGAGATCAAGACCTAACCTCCAGGGCCCATGAGCCAGAGCCCAGCAGCCACAGCCGACCACAGCTCCTGGTGCAGAGGCTCCTCAGAGGAAACACTGGAGAACCTAGATTTGCTAAAAGTGATAAAATAGGTCAAAGATAAATAGGTAGCTAAATACATAAATAAAAACATGGATATAATGTATGGTCAATAGCCAGCCTAAGCCTAAATAAATACAAGGTAAAACTAAAGTAATAAATACTAATCAAAAGCTAAGCTAAAAAAATGGGTCTTGAGCCTGCTCTTAAAAACCTGAATGTTCTCTGCGGCCTGAGGTCCTCCGGCAGACTGTTCCATAGACGGGGCCCGTAAAACTGGAAAGACGCCTCGCCGTGAGTGTGTGTCCTGACTTTGGGAATGACTAGGAGCCTGCTGCCGGAGGAGCGCAGGGTCCGCGAGGGTTCATAATATAAAAGCAGTTCTGAAAGATAAGAAGGCCCAAGACCATTCAGACATTTAAAAACCAGTAAAAGAACTTTAAAATCGATCCTAAAACACACAGGGAGCCAATGAAGTGATTTTAAAACCGGTGTAATGTGGTCCCGCCCCCTGGTCTTAGTCAGGACACGAGCTGCTGAATTTTGTAATGGAGCTGGCGTAAATTCAGCCTGGAAGACTGCCTGCTCCCTCACCTAACGAGCTCACCTGTTCCCTGTCCCTCATCAGCAGCCACACCTCCTCCTCCTCCAGCTGCAGCTCTGCTCTCAATCAGCCCTTCACTACAATATATAAGGCCACATGCAGACCATTCATTCTTGTTCATTCATCGATCCGCCGTGCTGCGCCCCACCTCCTCCCCGTCTCCTCCCGTAAAGGCTGTTGTCATCCTGCCAGATGAGTTGTTTTTCCTCTGCTGATGGACTCTGGGTCTACACTTGAACACTAACTGCTATGGAGGCATGCCAGTCCGGTCACATCTACAGCCTGTCCAGTCACATCTACAGCCTGTCCTGGGTCACATCTACAGCCTGTCCGGGTCACATCTACAGCCTGTCGGGTCACATCTACAGCCTGTCCGGGTCACATCTTCCAGCCTGTCCGGTCCTCTCCACCTGTGGTCACTTAGGTCGCATAGGAGTGGATCTCTCCTTCACTGTGGTTCTCCTCGGAGGTTTCTCATTTTCCCTACTGGGTTTGGAGTTTTTTTCCTTGCCGAGAAGGAGGGTCTAAGACAGGGGATGTTATCCTCATTGGCCACTTTTTGGACCACCTTCATCGCCCTTGGTCTCCTCTGCATCATCATCTTCGCCCCTAGTTTATTCCTCTACCACCACCAGTGTGCAGCCCTGGGGAAGACATATATTCCAGATCTAATCGACTTAATCTGGCCGTGCTAATCATCGCCATGTCTTCTGCTGGGGTCTGACCGCCAAAGTCATGTATTCAATAAAGAATCTTCTAACACTCTTTTGTTGTCTGAGTCTCTCCAGGGTGAATAATTGTAAACCTGAAATAGTCTTTTTGGGAAGACCAGAGAGCAGGACATTACAATAGTCTAAACGACTGGTGATAAAAGCAGCATCAGTGTCTCTGTGTTGGCCCCGAGAGAGAATGGGACGGACTCTGGCCATGTTTTTAAGATGGTAAAAACCTATTTTTGTGATATTTTAATGTGAGGGATAAAAGTCAGCTCAGAGTCAAAATAACGCCCAAGTTTCTAATTTGTGATGATGGATTAAAATACTGTGTTGTAATTTGGATAAAAGTTTCTCTCTCTGAGCCCTCAGGACGGATGACTAAAACCTCAGTTTTGTCCTGGTTAAGCTGGAGAAAGTCTAAAATGCAGTTAAAAAGAGCATCCATTGGCCTGGTGTCATGAGGAGACATGGAGATGTAAAGCTGTGCAGGTTAAAAAAATACAGGACCTAAAATGGAAACTTGAGGCACACCACATGTGATTTCATGAACCTGAGAGGAGCGTGTATCCATAAAGTTCTGTCTGTGAGATAGGATGTAAACCATCTATCGTGGGCCGGTCCGAGGCAAAATTCCACGGCGAATTTTTATCCAAGTCCAGCCCTGACCAATACCAATATGCAGGAGAATCTGATTTCACAGATACACGTCTGTTATTTGACTATAGAACTGCTGCAAGGATGGCACAAATCCAGTGTGCCTGTGTGAGCCACAACAGAGCTTTGATGCATTAGAAGGACACTAATGAAGCACTGTGAGCAGAAGAACAGCAGGAGGCCACAACAAGCACGCACACCTGTCTGCACACTCACACTACACTAACAAGAGAACGCAAAGTCTCTTCTCCTGCTGTTGCTGAAGACACACCACACTTTCTCCAGCTCTTTTGGAGGATCTGGAGTCCTGGTGAGTCCTGGGTTTGTCACAGATACATAGGGCTGGACGATCCGGGTCCGAAAAAAAAGACTTTGGGCCTGATTTATCAAGCCAGGTGGTAAATTGCGAGTGCAAAAATGAAACAAATCATGTGTATTTATGGGCATTTTGCACAAACTTTAATATTGAAAGATGCACATACCACATACTAAACAAAACAGATATGAACCACATCAAATTCTGCATCTTTAGTGTGTGAGAGAGAAAATATATCTCTGCCAAGGTTTTGCTCCCCCTAACCTGCTTTGCACAGGTTAGGGTTATGCTTAATAAATCTGGCCCTTTGTGCCTAGATTGATCGAACTGGATTCTCACTTAGTTTTTTTAATGATCATTAATTATATTTTTTAATAATGTTTTATTTTGTATTGCAATTTTGATGCATCTTTAATGCTTTGTAACGCACTTTGAAGTTCTTTGGTGTAAAAATTGTGCTATACGTTTGACTTGCCTTGCTGCCACATGGTTGATTGATAAAATCATTTGAAATGTGCAAGTTGATTATTGAGACTTTATGTTCTTTATCAGGTCTATGGTGATAATAAGTACATGAATACGTTCATAATGTGAGCCCTGCATCTTCACACACACATTCAGATTAGAGATTCTACAGACCAGCTCATTCATGTTCTGTATTTTATGTAATATATTAATATTGATGTTTATTGTGATTGTTGTCTTAATCTTGTTGTTGTTGTTAAAATTGCTGTTCATTCTTTGAAGCGCTTTGTGAGTCTCACTCAGTGAAAGTGGACCTCTGTGCAGTAAAGTGGTGTTTGTGTGTTTGTGCTGCAGCTGGAGAAGAAGCAGGTGGAGCCTCCGTTGTGCCTCAGATCTCCGACGAGATGGGCCTGGAGAACTTTGACACACAGTTCACTAATGAGCCTGTGCAGCTGACGCCCGACGACCAGTAAGTTCTGCACAAATACACACGCTACACACACTCCAGTGTGTTTAAACTACACACTCTATTGTACCGACACTACACACTCTAGTGTACTGACACTACACACTCTAGTGTACTGACACTACACACTCTAGTGTACTGACACTACACACTCTAGTGTACCGACACTACACACTCTAGTGCACTGACACTACACACTCTAGTGCACTGACACTGCACACTCTAGTGTACTGACACTACACACTCTAGTGTACTGACACTACACACTCTAGTGTACTGACACTACACACTCTAGTGCACTGAGGACTACACACTCTATGCCTGACATAACACCTATGCACTACACACTCTAGTGTAATGACACTACACACTCTAGTGCACTGACACTGCACACTCTAGTGTAGTGCACTGACACTACACACTCTAGTGCACTGACACTACACACTCTAGTGTACTGACACTACACACTCTAGTGTAATGACACTACACACTCTAGTGCACTGACACTGCACACTCTAGTGTACTGACACTGCACACTCTAGTGTACTGACACTACACACTCTAGTGTACTGACACTACACACTCTAGTGTATTGAGACTACACACTCTAGTGTACTGACACTACACACTCTAGTGCACTGACACTACACACTCTAGTGTACTGACACTACACACTCTAATGTACTGACACTACACACTCTAGTTAGTGTACTGACACTACACACTCTAGTGTACTGACACTACACACTCTAGTACACTGACACTACACACTCTAGTGCACTGACACTACACACTCTAGTGTACTGACACTACACACTCTAGTGTACTGACACTACACACTCTAGTGTACTGACACTACACACTCTAGTGTACTGACACTACACACTCTAGTGTACTGACACTACACACTCTAGTGTAGTGTACTGACACTACACACTCTAGTGCACTGACACTACACACTCTAGTGTACTGACACTACACACTCTAGTGTACTGACACTACCACACTCTAGTGTACTGACACTACACACTCTAGTGCACTGACACTGCACACTCTAGTGACTGACACTACACACTCTAGTGACACTACACACTCTAGGTGTACTGACACTACACACTCTAGTGCACTGACACTACACACTCTAGTGCACTGACACTACACCACTTTAGTGCACTACAAAGTGCACTGACACTACACACTCTAGTGCACTGACACTACACACTCTAGTGCACTGACACTACACACTCTAGTGTACTGACACTACACACTCTAGTGTAGTGTACTGACACTACACATCTAGATGACACTACACTAGTGCACTGACACTACACACTCTAGTGTAGTGTACTGACACTACACACTCTAGTGCACTGACACTACACACTCTAGTGTACTGACACTACACACTCTAGTGCACTGACACTACACACTCTAGTGTACTGACACTACACACTCTAGTGTACTGACACTACACACTCTAGTGTACTGACACTACACACTCTAGTGCACTGACACTGACACACTCTAGTGCACTGACACTACACACTCTAGTGCACTGACACTACACACTCTAGTGCACTGGACACTACACACTCTAGTGTATGACACTACACACTCTAGTGCACTGACACTACACACTCTAGTGTAGTGTACTGACACTACACACTCTAGTGCATACTGACACTACACACTCTAGTGCACTGCACACACACTCTAGTGTAGTGTACTGACACTACACACTCTAGTGCACTGACACTAACACACTCTAGTGGCACTGACACTACACACTCTAGTGTAGTGTACTGACACTACACACTCTAGTGCACTGACACTACACACTCTAGTGCACTGACACTACACACTCTAGTGTAGTGTACTGACACTACACACTCTAGTGTACTGACACTACACACTCTAGTGTAGTGTACTGACACTACACACTCTAGTGCACTGACACTACACACTCTAGTGTAGTGTACTGACACTACACACTCTAGTGCACTGACACTACACACTCTAGTGCACTGACACTACACACTCTAGTGTACTGACACGCACACTCTAGTGTACTGCACTACACACTCTAGTGTACTGAACTACACACTCTAGTGTACTGACACTACACACTCTAGTGTACTGACACTACACACTCTAGTGTACTGACACTACACACTCTAGTGTACTGACACTACACACTCTAGTGTACTGACACTACACACTCTAGTGTACTGACACTACACACTCTAGTGTACTGACACTACACACTCTAGTGTAGTGCACTGACACTACACACTCTAGTGCACTGACACTACACACTCTAGTGTACTGACACTACACACACTCTAATGTACTGACACTACACACTCTAGTGCACTGACACTACACACTCTAGTGTACTGACACTACACACTCTAGTGTACTGACACTGCACACTCTAGTATACTGACACTACACACTCTAGTGTACTGACACTACACACTCTAGTGCACTGACACTACACACTCTAGTGTACTGACACTGCACACTCTAGTATACTGACACTACACACTCTAGTGTACTGACACTACACACTCTAGTGCACTGACACTACACACTCTAGTGCACTGACACTACACACACTCTAATGTACTGACACACTCTAGTGTAGTGCACTGACACTACACACTCTAGTGTACTGACAGTACACACTCTAGTGTACTGACACTACACACTCTAGTGCACTGACACTACACACTCTAGTGTACTGACACTACACACTCTAGTGCACTGACACTACACACTCTAGTGCACTGACACTACACACTCTAGTGTACTGACACTACACTCTAGTGTACTGACACTACACACTTAGATAGAAGTGATGATCAGACCTTAGCTGGAGATCAACGCAGCTGGATGGATACATTTCCAATCCAATTCCGGTTACTTTTCTTGGACACTTTTCAAGATTGTTGATTTAGCAAACAAAAACGTTATAATGTCAAACAATGAAGCAGTCATTGGTCAAAATGCAGAAGCAGACTGTCTAACAGCCAAAAGGAGAAGTGTCCCTCCTGCTAACAAAACCTATAATAAACAATAAATACACACAAAAATGAGCCGAGATGGGCTAAAATAATGAAATACTTCACTGACACAAAGCGGACACAAGTTACAGCTGATAATCACTCTCTGCTTGTTCATCAGGGGAAATACTAGAGCAATACAGTGCATACAGTGCGTTGATGATTTGTTTTTTATCCACAATGTAGAAAAATAACTAAAAGTATTGTATTTTAACTGTAAGAACATCAAAGGTAAAAAATGTTAATTTGATTTTGTAGAATAACAAAATGCAGAGTAATTGTGTTTTCAAACTGCAAAGTGTTGAACAAATAAGTAATTTTTTCACTTACTTTCAGCCTTAAAGTTGCAGTCCAGGTTCAGAAGTGTAAATGATATGGTTTAAGTGTCCTAATATGTGTCCCGATATGCCTCCCTGTATTGATCCGCGTATTTCCAATGAGTTTGACACGGTATATCCTAATAACGATACATTGAGTACAGCCCAGAAAATCCATGGGTTTCTGAATGCAAGGTTCAAAGGTCCCTCAAGTCCTGTTTGCATAATATCTCCCTTTAATTTGTGTTTTCCTCAGGGATGTCATCAAAAGAATAGACCAATCAGAGTTTGAAGGCTTCGACTACATTAACCCTCTGCTCATGTCGTCTGAGGAGACGGTCTGAGGACTCACACCAGCCTGCTCGAACCTGCTAGAACCGACCATAGAACCTTCTGGACCGTGTCAGAATGTAGACTTCAGATTCTTGTTGGGTTCTCCTCAGAATGTTCCAGACTTTGAAGGACAGAGCTGGACACACTTCAACCAACCACATCCTGAACATGTCCTGCACTTTGAGTTTTTCTACCTAGTGTTGGTACACACAAGAAGAATGTACTGCAGAAATAAATGTGTCATTGAAGTGATCATAAACCTCAAGTGAAATGAATGATGCCTTTTCATCGTCGCGCACACACCTCGTCTTGTACTTCGGTTTTGTTTTTTAAACCTAGTTGAGCGATTTGAAATGTCAGTGCGGATTTTAATTTAAGAAGTGCCTCCAGCCTGTTTGTTCCTGCTTTGGACCATGAGCAGGACGTCCTGCCACATCTCTCCTCACCTCAGCTCTGCTCTAGTGTCTACTGCTGTCCAGGAAATGAGTCAAGCTAGCAAACAGGCAATATCCATGCTAACAGGATGCTAAAGGTCCCATGGTATGTGTCGCTCTTTGCATTAGAACAGAAATGTACTGTTAGTTTGAGATTAGCAGCACATTGGACAGGAGTCTGTGACATTGGACTTTGTCATGAAATTTCTCAAATGTAATTTCATGCATTTTCACTCGGATGATTTCTGTTGATGACTCGACCCATTCACTTTTGTCTTACAACAAAAACTGACTTTAAACGAGACTCATTTGAGCTGCAAATGTCACTAGCTCAGTCAAATGTTGTTATGTCATGTTGTTATGTATATGTGTGACATAAGAGGCTGTGTGGCGCGTTTCGACAGCTGAGATTTGTAATCTCTGTGATCTAATCTGATTTCAGAACATGTTTGTGATGATAAAAAAACAATCTAAATTGATAACTTGGAAGAAAGCAAATAGTGATTTGTCCTTAAAATGATTCAATCTTGTTTTATGAATCCTTCTGAGCCTCAAACACAGAAACATCGTTGATCTTCTGTTTAGACAAATCACATAAAAGTCTTTGGTTCATCATCATACCGACTCATTTCAGCCTTTGTTACTCTACTCTAAACTATTAAAGACCAATAACAAAGCGGCTCTGAAGCCCGCACACCCCGGGTTGGACCTGCTGGTTGTTGACGTAAACAATTCAGCCGTCTCTGCACTTTCTAATCCACTTCAGCCGTTGGAGTTGTGTGTAAATGATTGTTCATAACATGGGACCTTTACCAAGAAGAATGCTTGAAATAGACCATTGTGTTTTTTCAGATTGACTCCAGGTCAGGTGGGACACACTGTGGACACTTCCAAAGCTCAGTTCAACTTACAAACGTGTTTCAGGCTTTGTTGTCAGTGTATAACGATTATTTTACTTTGTTTGATGAGCTCCTCCCTGAGCTGCTCATCTCTTCATTTAACAAGAAACGATTACAAAACAGGGAGATTCTCCATTGAGAACAGAATACACACACAAGACTTTTTATGACATTATTTTCAATTGGGGACAAACTAACTTCTAAATAAATCTAGTTTATTTAAATTTTTTGTAAACATTTTTATACAGTGTTTTCTTTGCTAAAACCAAAAAAGTTGTGAGTGAAACTTTTTTTTTTGTCTTGTTTATTTAGACACACACTTGACCTTGACCTTCATTCAACAGACATGTGAACTTGTGACTCCAGACTTAAAACTGACTTGGACTTGAAGCTGTGACTCAAGACGACAAAACTGTTATCCTCCTCACTTTGTGTCTGTGACAAGAAATGTATTTAACTGAGTTTATTATTTAAAGTCTTGAATATGTAAATTAGGAGACGTATTTGGAAATTTGAGCTAAAAAGGACTTTTTGACTTGGGACGTGACTGGGACTTGAACGTACAAACAGTCTGGTTTGTCTGAATGTATTTGGACTATGAACTAATGTTTCTAATATTTCATCTAAATAATATGTCAAAGTTTCTTGAAAATTGCCGTCCCACTTGACCTGAACAGTATGACAAAACAGAGAATTCATTTACTGTGAAAAATTCCAATTGGTTCAACAGGAGGAGCGTGAAAGTTCAAAATAATATATATTCAATCTGAGATGTCATTTTCAGTGCATTTGTAACTTTAGCTCATGTTAATGTTGAGCCAAATCAACAGAGAATCAGACCAATCCCCTGTACATGAGAAAGAGTGAATCACATTTGAGTATTTCTGGGTCTGATTTGGATGGGTAAAAACAGTTCTTTGTGGGGTGCAATGCCTGTGTTGAACAGGAGAGGGCGCTCCAGAGCAGTCACACATGGTGCTTCTGTCATTGTTTTATTAAATCCTGTTCAAATGCTCACTTCTGCTTCTGGCTCTGACTCTTTTCTCACAGTTTCACTAGAATCACAAGAATCAGCTGCAGTGCACACAGAATATAATGTAAGCAAACTCAAGGAAAGAAACAGATGAGACAATGAGAATATAGACTTGTACTTTACAAAGATAGTCAAAGACCTTCACCTTTAAAGGAAGCATATTCAACATGACCAGTCACTGATGTTCAAAAGAAAAAGTTTTTACTGAAAGTCATGGTAAAGAGGAGTTATTCTTGATATCTGTTGCATCTTGTTTCCTTAAGCCGGTGTAGTCCCTCATTCATCCAGGAGTGAAGTCTTCAAAGAGTCATCTGGACAGTGTTCCGAAGACCACAGTGTTTCTCTTATAAAGTAGATTTAATTTCAGCTTTTAATCTTATCTAAAACCTCAACTTGTATTTTAGACCCAATCCCAAGTAAGGTTTCCTCAAAAGATACTCTCCCTCTGATAATAGATCCTGTCTTAGTATAATAAATACCTCATTAAAGTGGCTATGTTCCACAGTCTTTTAAATATGCTGTAATTAAACCTCTTTTGAAAAAGCCAAACCTTGATCCTGAAGTTTTAGCCAATTATAGACCTATTTCAAACCTTCCCTTTATTTCCAAAATACTTGAGAGAGTTGTAGTTAAACAGCTCTGTCGCCACCTACAGGAGAATAATTTATTTGAAACATTCCAGTCTGGTTTTAGAGCTCATCATAGTACGGAAACAGCTCTTCTTAAATCACAAATGATTTGTTATTAGCTGCTGACACGGACTGATCTCAATCCTGGTTCTGCTGGATCTCAGCGCAGCGTTTGATACGATTGATCACAATATTTTACTGCAGAGATTAGAATGTGATGTAGGTGTCAGAGGAACTGCTCTGAGCTGGTTTAAATCCTATTTAACCGATAGGTATCAGTTTGTTAATGTAAACCAAACTCCTCACAATGTTCTAAATGAACCTGCGGTGTGCCACAGGGCTCTGTACTTGGTCCAATTGACCTTTCGCCAAGCCCCGCCCCCCTTAGTTACTGTTGCTACGCCCGTCAAATATGACAGCGTGCCATAGACTTCAATGACAAAAAGTACACCTGTTCACGTTAGTGACTTTTTTAAAGCAATTCTTCCGCGATATCCTCTAGATCGAGGCAGAAGAGGTTCACTATGCAGCGGAGGGATTTATTCAAAACATTAAAATACGCAACATAGGGACATAACTCTATGGAGGCTAATGCTACTGGTCTCAAGCTAAATCAGAGAAAACCATGATTTTTAACATTACCTCAAATGCAACAAGCTCAGCCTTGTCCTGCTCTTGCACTGCCGGGTAAGTTCACTTTCATATGTTAAGGTCAATTTTTCTCTATTGCAAGAATATTGTTCATTTACGAGGCTATGTTAGCGAGCTAAACCTACCAGTGTTGGCTAAAGCTAAGAGGCTCGCTAAACTAGCAGCTTAGAGCGTAACTTCTGCAGTTATATCCTCGTCGTGGTATAACTTGGGTCTAGTTTGTGTTTTTGCCTCTAGATCTAACAACACAGTAAGTCCATAGCTATAGTTAAACATTAGTTTTACCTTTGAGCTGACATTTGTTCCATATATTTAGCTGGTAGAGGAGCTGTCCCGAGCCGCCCGTACTGTTTAATCCAGTGTAGGCACTGCTCCATTGTTTTCGGCTTTAGAAAAGGAAAGAACACAACTCCTCCGGTCAATATTTCGGGGTATCTGCGGTCCCATTTACATAAACCGTAGGTGCATCGCTTCACCGTCCTGCTTGGAGCTCAAGATTTGACGGACCATATTTACATAGCAACGGTTGCTATGATGTTTGATTGGACAATAGCTGTTTTGGGGCGGGGCTCTTCGAAAGGTCAATTCTTTTTACTCTCTATATGTTGCCGCTAGGTAACATTATCAAACAGATGACACTCAGCTGTACTTATCAATGAAACCAGATCAGACTGATCAAATAGAAAGACTCAGTGCCTGTGTGAAGGATATAAAACCTGGATGAGCCTTAACTACCTACTATTAACCATATGATGGCAAAAACACAGTCTCACTCCACAGTTAACTGTCTTCAAAAAAAAAAAAAAAAAAAAAAAAATTATGAAATAGAAGAGACAAATCTAAACCCACACTTTACAGTAATAAAGTAAAAGATTAGTCCCAACGGAATACAAAAAAATTGCTCAGATTTTCAACCTAAGAACCACAAAAATAAATAAACAAAAGTTGGCCTGTTTTGAAGAAGGCCAAGTTCATTTAGTTTCTTTTTCTGCTCATTTCTCAGTGAATTTAAATCAGATCGTTACAAACCACGCATCATTTTCACTCCATCAACCTTCAGGGTTTTGTCGATGGTAAAGGACTATTTTGGCACGTGTTTGCTGGGATGCCAGAGAGCATGCATGATGCAAGACCTTGAGACTGTCCTCACTGTGGGAGTTAGCCAGCCAGGGAATGCTCTTTCCTGATCACACTAGAGAAGTCAGCGGTGTCATGACCGGCTACTATATCCTGGGAGATTCTGCCTACCTGTTGCAAAAATGACTGCTGAAGCTATACAGTGGACAGATACAGATGAAAGACGCCCAGACACGTCTTACAGCTGACCAGCAACTATACAACAAGAAATTCAGTCGTGCTTGAGTTGTAGTTGAGAATGCCTTCGGTAGACTGAAGGGAAGGTGGCGCTGTCTCCTGAAAAGAAATGACAGTGATCTTGAGCTGGTCAAAAGTATGGCTTGTTGCGCTCTACACAACCTGTGTGAAAGTCATGGGGAGACTTATGACAGTGCCTGGAATGAACTGCTGTACAAGTTGTGGGTACAGCGGCACAAGGTAGAGGATGAGGGAAGACACGTTAGAGATGCTGTAAAGCGACATCTTCTGTCTCACAGTTGACAGTTTTGGCATAACAACTGTTAAGATTTTTATGTTGTAACTGTGTTTGTGTCCATCTTATTACAGGCTTATTTTTTTAGCCTTTACATTTTGTTTTGTGTTCAAAGAATGTCCTAGTGTAAACATCATCATTTCATTGCTGTGACTTCTGCAAAGTTTTACTGTAATGTTTGAAGACACTCATTGGATTTTGTATGGCATTTGACATTTTCATGTAAATAAAAAAACACATACACATAAAGGGTTTTGGCATTGTGTGTATGAATGATTAAAGCTGGGGTAACTGGGGTAAAGCAGATATCAGAGTAATGTTTGCACTAAATGATAGAAAATGTTAGTTTAGTTTAGCCTAATTGGCTTAGCTTGGGTGGTAAAGCTTCACTTTGTTGTTTGATAAAAGAGGTTTTTAAGGTGTAATTGCAACCAAACATGAACACATATCGAACACTTACAATATGTCGAAGGATTTTTTTGTGAAAACAAGCTACACTGCTTTTTAAGGTGTAAATCAGGAGCCTTTGATTGTACTGTCCCAAAAGGCAGTAAAATTTGGATTGATATACTGTATATGAATCACAAAAGCTACAATACAAATTTGTTTAATTCTTTTCACAAAAAAAAGTGCTTTCTTAAGATGCAAAAGAAGTGGCATTTTATTCATTTGGTCACTGCAAAATATACATATATATTTTCATGTCCACACCACACAGCAAAATGTTTATATACAAAATACACGGCAAATACCTATTTACATATGTACATAAAATTTTGGTTTTAGCAGGAGCCAGCAAGAAAGTCAGTTCAGTGATGTGGTCTGCCTATTGTATCTGCTAGTTTTCCCAAAGATTGATTGAATGCTGCAGTTTCTCTTCTTCTGGCGTCCTCATGCTCTCGTGCTTCTCTTGCCTCAGTTAGCAGTCTATCAAGATGTTTGTCACGCTGGGTACGGTCCAGATCCTGCTGCTGTCTGTCCTCAGCCTGCATCTCGTGCAGAGCTGCTACGATTGCACACTGCTCCTGGCCTCTCTTTCTTTTACCTGCGATTACAAAGGAGTTGGTTAGCTGCACAGTCAATGAAACCATTAGATAGAAAGGGTTTCAGCTGTGTTTTACGTTTCACAATTTTGATCCTGTTCAGATTTTCGAACAACAGTTGCCAAAAACATATCATATTTTACTTGACAAATGATATTTGAAAGTAACTAATGTGCAGAGTCTCGTAACAATTTAAGCTTTAAAGTATTAAACAAGTTCAAGAGAACTGACAAAAGGACTGAAATATGAATTACAAACTACCATAATTTTTTTTAAGTTTTTTAAAGTTACCTGAAACACTTCGCGGTGGTCCAGGGTGGCAGGCAAGGGAGACGGTGGCAAGGACGACGGAGTAGGAGACCCTATGACTGGGCTTTCCCCTGTGCTGTCTGACATCACTCCTGCCTCACTGTCTGTGCTGGATTCTTCTGTGATACCAAAAAAAAAAAAAGAAGACATCAGTGAGCTGCAAATGAACCCTGAAGAACACACTGTGATGAAGAACTGCAAATGTGCATTGAAATACACAATAAACCAGACAAATGAGCAGGATTGACAATTATTAAATAATCAAAAGATATTATGCAACAAAAGTTAACTTTTACAGTTTTTTTCTATAGGTTTGGCTCATTTCTTGAAACCGAGATGACATTCTCAAAACTGCAGATCATTTGGCCAAACAATTTGACACTTCGTCAAAACATCACAGATCACCAGCAAAAGCACATTTCTCCTCCAAAACTGTTTATGTTTCCTCAGTAAGTTACGTCTCCATGTAAAGAGTCAGTTCTATCAAAATGGCAAAGATCCTTCTCAGTTGCTTTTGGCTCTTTTGCGTTCACTTTGTCAAAATAACCTGGATGATTCAGTACAACACCATGGATCAGCTGCAGAAGCTCATTTCTCTCCCAAAACACTTTAGATATGTGTCTTTGTCATGTGAGTCGTCATTGCCCCAAAACACATGGTCCCTTTGGTCTTGTGTGACTCTGACAGTCAGAATGTTTAGATGTTTTCTCACTGTGGCAGAAGTCCAGCTAACAGAAGAGAATTATACATTAAAATACACTAAAGCTTTTCTCCATTGGTTTGGCTTCATTATTTTTACATCTTTAAAATCATTTGGCCAAAAGATTTGACATTTCTGTGCAACATTACAGCTCAATATCAAAAGCTCATCTCTTTCCCAAAACTGTTCATACAAGCTTCAAATCTAAAAGTCTTTCTCATCTAAACAGTCAGAACAGAATGAGAGACCAGTGTAAGTGTATTTGTGTTTTACTTACAAATGTGACTGGAGAATGACTCTAAACTGGATCAATCATTTCTGATTCTTTATTTTCTTTGTCATGTTTATAGTCTGATTATTTGTTATTTCTATAGTATCATTCTTTGTCATGTTTATAGTTTCATATTGTAACATCAAAATAAGTCACATCTTGAGAAGATATTACAGTGTTTATGGTATTTTATTCTTGACTAACTTTGACAAATGACCAGAGTCTTTTGCATGTGAGACTTACACAGTGAAATCCTGCTGACATGTTTTGGACAGAACAACCATTACACTAAAAAACAGCTCATCAGTTTGATCTGAAAGATCTTTTGATGTGAAAAATGTGCTAAATGTGGGCTCATTGTCCTGTCTGTAGAAGACTTGTACAGAAACATGTGCAAAGCTGTACTGAGACACTTGAGACATGGTCTATGACACTGGAATTGTGATGAAAGCAACGAGGAATTACATTCAGTTGTGAGCAACTGTATGTAGCATGTATGTTGCACTAGCTAATGTACAGTATTGGTAACTGCTAGGTAACAATGCCTTAATAACTAAGGTTATGAATTTGATTAGGCTAGGTCAGAAGAAATAGTGTTCGGCTCTGGGAGTGGAGGAAGACACTGAGACAATAGGTTTAAGTTTGCTAATTATATATATATTGAGTTGACAGACAAAACATTAAACAGTGACAAAGACAAATGGCCATTAGTATTTACAATCCAGGTTCAGAAAAATGTACATTCAATATTTCTTTTTGCACATTTCATGATTTCTATGAAAGTGCTTCAGCGCAAAAGTTCGATTTGTCCCAAGCGTGGTTGCAAGTACGAGAGCGGAAAAGTTCTATTTCTGAGTGGCCACGGGCAGTGGTCACGAACCACGATCAATCAGGACAAAAAGAGTTCAAAAAGTTCAAGGGCGGCTACAGGAGCCTCCTACCGGCCCAACCAGAGCAGGAGAGGTTCCTGAGTCAGTAGTCCTGGGCTTGAGTAGAGAACTGGTGCAGGCGTGTTGCCTTGGGTTCACTTAGGCTCAGATCCTTAGCTCGCCATCCGATCTGGTCAATTTCGTAGTTTCTAGCGGACTCGCGCTCTTTGAGTTAGTGGTCTGGGCCCGGTAGTCAGCTCCTGTAGCATGTCACCCGAAAATCATCACCTCGCTCTAGCAGCGCATTTAACTTCCGGTTTATATAGACTGTGATTGGCGGCGCACAGTCACGTGACTGCGTCAACAACGTGATGACGTAATAGTAAAGTTCACAATATATTTAATATAAAGAGAGGGGAAACGGCTTTTGAGGCAAGATTTTCACCTGGGTTACACCCTCCCCCCTTTAATTCATGCAACTCCCGATGCATGCTATACTAATTCAACACGAAAATATATACCGGAGTATCGAACGCAGGGGCATTGAACACGTTATAATAAACATCAGCTCTTTCTATACGTTGTGATGGACACATCTTCAGGCTTGACCTATTTTGCCGCCGCGATCCAGCAGACGGGTCGCCAACCCTTGAGCTAAACTATGGAAAAGCGCTTGGGCAACTGAAATCAGTGGGTTTCCTACAGCAGAAGGTTGGGAATTCTGAGGCGGTTGACACTGGTGCAAGAACTGCGCACTGACAAACCGGATTTCGCAGTATCTGAAGCATCAATAACATCAGGTACTTCAGAGGGTGTCTTTCCTTTGCTTCTAAACATTGGATCTTCCCCTGATGGCCTTGTTTCAGGAGGAATGGGATCATCAGGTATGTATTCTTTAGTCTGTACTTCGATTTCCTCCACAGATTCTCTAGAGACTTCATAGGCAGCATCTCCTTCCTCACTGGATGAAGATGGATCTATGGCATCAAAAACTTCAGGCATAGTAGAGGACTTTTCACAATCAGGCAAGAAGGCTTCAGTTTCAAGAACAGGCTGTTCAAGATGGGCTGCCAACACAGGCATAAGATCAGTAGCACAGGACAAAGACTCAACATCACTGGTTTCATCAGGATCGACACTTCCAAATTGGAAAGGGACTGGCTCAACTTGAAGTGGACGCACCTCTGACCGGTCATCCTCACTGCTCCGGACGTCGTTGAGCACATCCGGATATGCAATGGACGGTTCTTCAGGCGGATGGAGTCGAGTCGCCTTCTATATGGACGCCAGAACCTGCGTCTGGGTCGTTCAGATCGTGGGTCACTTCAGCTACCTCTCTCTGCTCCACGAATCAACATTCGTTGACCATCTTCTGGAGGGTCTTCGTCGATACAGTGGGGGCTTCGTTCCTTCACACTGGTGTCTTCTTTTGTCCCATCAGCAACTTGGGCTGATCTTCAGGTCGAGGACTGCGAGGGAAGGACTGCCGTCGCCAGCGCTTCTGTTTGGTGCATACGGACTTCCTTTGACTGGTACACCACCAGGACCAGTACATTGATGGCTTCTGGGCCCTTTGCTGCCTTATCACGTCAAACTCTACAACTTCTCCATCTCCCACACTACGGAGAGATTTTCTAGGATTATTCTTCTTTATAGCAGTCTGGTGGACAAATACATCTTCCTTGGTGTCGTTACGGATTATAAATCCATATCTTCGTTTTACATTGAACCATTTAACTGTACCTTGGATCAGTGTTGCTATCACTTTTCTCTCTGGCCGTGGCTCATCATCCCGTGTCGATGGAGGAGCAATCTTCTTAGATAATATCATCATCTACATCTGGCAAAGACTTCACAAGTAATGCGTCAGGTTGTTGGACGTGGAATCAAGTTCAGGCAGAGGAGCGATTGGCTTCTTATGTTCCTCTGTAGGCAACTGGTCTTCAGTGACAGGAGGCTGGGATTCTGTCAACAGCTGACCAAGCAGAGACATAACACTTTTAAGTACTTCCACAAAGTCTTTACCCGTAAGCGTCGCAATATCTCTGAGTGCACGCAAATAAATGTCAGTCACACTTTCTCTACTAGTGCCGCGCAAAGTGTTGATAGATCTGAGATTTCATACGAGACTTTACTGCTCTCACAAATGTAAGCATATGGTAACATATTACGTAACTCAATCAAACTTTGACTCGACGCATACTGAACAATAATAGAATCGTGAAAAACGGTTTCAGGTTCATCGATAAGCTCTGTTTTAGACACGGAACCATAACGCTTGAGAAAATCAACGACTTCATTGTCTGTTTTATCGTGGGTCGCATACTGAATTAAAACTGCGTCTGAAATCTTAATGCCACGTTTCTCAAAAATGTCCATTGACACTCAACAAATAGATAATCAATGTCCAGCTCTTACTGCTCCACTCCTGGCTAGCTCGCCACAATTATGTAGCATGTATGTTGCACTAGCTAATGTACAGTATTGGTAATGCTAGGTAACAATGCCTTAATAACTAAGGTTATGAATTTGATTAGGCTAGGTCAGAAGAAATAGTGTTCGGCTCTGGGAGTGGAGGAAGAGACTGAGACAATAGGTTTAAGTTTGCTATTATATATATATTGAGTTGACAGACAAAACATTAAACATGACAAAGACAAATGGCCATTAGTATTTACAATCCAGGTTCAGAAAAATGTACATTCAATATTTCTTTTTGCACATTTCATGATTCTATGAAAGTGCTTCAGCGCAAAAGTTCGATTTGTCCCAAGCGTGGTTGCAAGTACGAGAGCGGAAAAGTTCTATTTCTGAGTGGCCACGGGCAGTGGTCACGAACCACGATCAATCAGGACAAAAAGAGTTCAAAAAGTTCAAGGGCGGCTACAGGAGCCTCCTACCGGCCCAACCAGAGCAGGAGAGGTTCCTGAGTCAGTAGTCCTGGGCTTGAGTAGAGAACTGGTGCAGGCGTGTTGCCTTGGGTTCACTTAGGCTCAGATCCTTAGCTCGCCATCCGATCTGGTCAATTTCGTAGTTTCTAGCGGACTCGCGCTCTTTGAGTTAGTGGTCTGGGCCCGGTAGTCAGCTCCTGTAGCATGTCACCCGAAATCATCACCTCGCTCTAGCAGCGCATTTAACTTCCGGTTTATATAGACTGTGATTGGCGGCGCACAGTCACGTGACTGCGTCAACAACGTGATGACGTAATTGTAAAGTTCACAATATATTTAATATAAAGAGAGGGAGAAACGGCTTTTGAGGCAAGATTTTCACCTGGGTTACATGTAGCTTGGTTTGGAGATTTGTCAATGTGATTCTGAGAATGTCATCTCAGTTTTAAGAAATGAGCCAAACCTATAGAAAAAAAAAAACTAATATTTAGGATTAATGAATAGACCTCTGAATGCACTGTGATATAACAAATGCGGATGTTTCATATTATAATACCCTTTAGAACACCCTGGGACAATTTTTCGGCGAGCTTTTGATACACTTTTTTGTTTCTTGTGGCTCCGTCCAGTTGCATTTGTATCGTGTCGTCACTTACCAAGGTAAGAAAAGTTTGGACCTCGGCGTTGGACCAGGGACTGTCATTTTTCTGTCAGTACGAAATGTCGAAGCAGTTCGGTGCTATCGGCAGCTAGCTTTAGCGGCGGCTCACGTTAGCGTACGATAACAACAAACCAATGTGTGACGCAACATGCGACGTGCGTCTGACGTCAGGTTTAGTATCTACTCTAGTATCTATAGGCAGCACGGTGGCTGAGCGGTTAGCGCTCTTGCCTCACAGCAAGAAGGTCGCGGGTTCGATTCCCGCATGGGCCGGACCTTTCTGTGTGGAGTTTGCATGTTTCTCCCTGTGTCTGGCTGGGTTTCCTCCGGGCACTCCGGTTTCCAATAACATGCACGTTAGGGTAATATCCTAAAGCTAGTCCTGACCAAGCCTAGCAACAACATCTAGAGATGTGTCCCCGAGCACTGCACTGCGGCGATCACTGCTCCTGAGGAGATGCTCCAGAGGTATTGAAGGATCCAGGGTCAAATGCAGAGGACAAATTTTGCTACAGGGACAATAAAGTATACCTTGCCTTGCTACTCTTGTCGCTTTGGTCCTGGGGTAAAGCAGGGACTAAAAAAGTACCTGCTTGGAGGGCTCAGCCCCAAATGGAAAAGCTCCCACCGGGGCTAAGTCACGCCGAGTAGAGTAGAGTATGGCCAAGCAAGGACTAATGGAAAAGCCCTATAACTGTCTCAAATGCTGCTGTTCCAGTGAGGGGGCCGGACCACTGATGCCAGACTCCCTCCTCCTTCTGGACTTCTGGCCTACCTCCCTCTCCAGGATTGGCCTGTCCTGGTCCTGCTAGACGAGTCGTTTTCCTCTGCTTATGGACTCTGGCTCTACAGACTTATAGTTTATATCTAATTTTACCCTTAGGGTTCTCTTTTTCCCTTAGGGTTTTTTGAGTTTTTCCTTGCTGAGAAGGTGGGTCTAAGGACAGGGTGTTCCAATGGACAATTATTCATTTGTTCTACTAATAATCTGCTTTGACATTCTTGATCAATTAATACTTCTGAATGTGTATTGTTTTATTTTTATTTCCTACTATTCATGTTTGCTAAATTACTAATCATGGGAAGTCCTCAGAGACAACTGTTGTTGTGATTTTGGGCTAAACAAAAATTAATTGATTTGAAAATAAATGGATTTGACATAAAGGGTATTCCATGAAAGTGGCTTAATAAGTCTAGGCTTATCCTAAAATCCTGAGCTGAAACTAGCTTCATCTCCAACTTAAGCCTCAAGTCGTTCCACGAAAGAAGCTCAGCTGTCTCCAATCCACGCTAATTCAGGCTTGAAGCTTAAGCGGCGCTCTGTGCGCGCTCCCGGTAAGTATAAAAAGGCCAGACCAATGGAGCCAAGAAATTTGATAAAATTACTTCTAAAACAAGGGCTGCGTTCTTTTCAGCTGCTGAACAGCAGCTGTTAATCGAGCTTTACGATTCAGAAAAGGAAAAAATAACTCAAAAGGGAAATACGGTGTCAATCAATAAAGACAGGGACCAAGGGCGGACTGGCATACGGGGATTTCCCTGGTGGGCCGGTGGTCAGTGGGCCGATGGGCCAAAAAGTGAGAAGTTGGCCGCAACCGCCGCACACACGCCAGACACGGCTGAAAGGCTTACACGGGCCGGGCCGCGTCTGTCTGTCTTTCTCTCTCTCTTGTCTTGAGTTGGACGGGCCGCGGGCCAGGCAGGCAGTGAGCATGCTAAGCGGCCGGTCAACGTCAATTGTGCGCTGCCGGCCCAGACCGTGGACTCATTCACTCACCTCCATTCTGTGGCGGGCAGAGGCGCGCGCGTTCCCACGGCGCGGCTTGAGCTCGCGCACATACATGCAGTCATCTGGGCAGTCAGAGGAGACACGAGGAGGAGGAGAGTTGTATCGCATCGGCATTAAAGGAATACATGCAACATCAGTGTGAGTACACCAGAGCAACGCGGTTAAAACACTTGAACAAGCTTGTGGGCGTGACCGTGTAGCGTAGGGTCATTCTCAGGTTGTGCTGCCGAACGGGTGAGCCTCAGGGCCTCGTATGATTTGTAGGCCTACAGCGGTGCAGAGTGAGTTGCTCGTACCTGGAGCAGGGGCTGCCGGACACAAACGGGAGGTTTGTGCTCGCGCAGGGCCTCATCACAGCTTCAGTCTGCGAGAGCGCCTCCCTTTATTTTCTCCCATATGTCTTATTCCAGTCCGTGTGTAAATGCACCGTCTCATTACGTCTGCTTCAAACTCTTTCATTGTTTACAAAGTTAAGTCTCCGCTAACTGCAGTGCAACACATCCTGCTGCTCTAACAAAATAAAAGCTGTGTACTTCACGGCAGCAAAGAGACACTTATTGTGAAAAAACAAGACAGCAACAGTCTTCCTCTGTCCAAACGACACGAGGATTCAGCAGCGGAGCAACTTAAAAGTAGCCTACTACTGTATAGCAGAGTTTTATTTTTATAAAATCATGTTAAATATTTTCATTATGAATAAGCCTAAAATTAGAATCAGAAAATCTTAGTGAACAAAATTCACTAACAACATAGTGATAACAATAGTGTAATACAGAGAAATAATATTGGCCAGGTCCTATTTGTGAATGAGAAACTGTTCTCACCTGACCTACCTGATACAATATTTAATGAATAAATAAATAAATAGGTTAATTAAATACATAGTTAAATAATGTAGTGTTAAAAAGCAGGCAAAGATATGTGTAAGAATAGAATACATTAGATCAAATACAAAATATCTAGAGCAAAATCAGATGCACTGTGTAACTTTATAATCAAAAATAGTCTTGACCAAATGCAAGTTTTTGTCATATGTTTTTGTTAAATAGTTACTAAATAAATAATAAAAATCTGTTTGTTTTCACTTTACGTAGACTTTTGTTCAATTAAAGTATTACCACAAAATAGTTGTTTGACCTGTATGAGGTAATTTTTTTAGGCCTAAATGTTTCTTTATATGTATTTTTTCATATTATGCTATAAACCCCAAAATAACTAATACATTTTCTATTTTTGAAATGTGTAGTCAACTTTTCACCTCCAAAAGTTACACAGTGCACCTTTAAAGTGATAGATTGAGTGTTGTGAGACTCATTCTTTAGGAAAAAGTATTTACACATTGAAACTTACTACACGACAGTGCCCAGAGTTACCACTGACAAACTGCTTAGCAGTTAAAATTTAAAAATATCAGGATGTTCTGTGTCAAAAACACTTGCACTTGTCTGTGCCCAAGAGCTCTTAGAATGCACAAAAAACCCCAAAACATTGTGACGCCCATGTGTGGGCCAGTCTGTTACAAATCCCCGGGCCACTTTTTTCTCCCAGTCTGACACTGGCAGGGACGCTGCAGACTTGCTGACAAACTGAACGCGTAAGTAAAAGCCGCAAATAAAAGTCAATATAATAGGACCCAATGATAAGTTCACTTTTCACAGAAGCAACCTCAGTGGCCAAAAAAGAAGTTGGCAACAACTGAAAATAAAATACAAGAACATTCTACAAAGTCGTAAGTTGCATTCCTCATATTAAATATATCAAAGCCTAATTAGTGTTCAAAATTCCAGCCACAAAAAAAAAAAAAAGAGCCAGGCCAGTGAAACGGGTGGAGGAC
This sequence comes from Mugilogobius chulae, assembly GCA_038363315.1. Taxonomy (NCBI): domain Eukaryota; kingdom Metazoa; phylum Chordata; class Actinopteri; order Gobiiformes; family Gobiidae; genus Mugilogobius; species Mugilogobius chulae. The sequence goes on from CM076414.1 coordinate 4,023,066, forward strand.
CCACACTGGAGGCCCTTACACCTGCAAAAGTCCTGATCCTCAGCGTTAATCGGGGTCGCCCGCATGTGGAGGGCATCGAAGGTGGGGTTTCAACAGAATCCCCCTCTGCTTCCCTGGAAGAATTCATCAAAGGTATGCACGAAATTGACTAATAATGGTTATCATTTTGGTGGAAATGACTAATGACTTGTGTTTTAGTGAGGGATGACACAATCATCCTCCTTGATCCTCCGGCAACTCTCCCGGACGACGACAATGTACAGGCCTATATAATTTTATCCTATGCATGTAGGCAGAGCATGGTTAATCTTCTTTTTGTGGCTCCTGCAGCTTCACCAACCCAGTACATCCTGGGACGAGGAAGAAACCATGTCGGCGTGTACCGAAATACCCGAGGTACATATCATTCACTTTCTAATAATGCCCAGAGCTGTGAGGTGAACATAATTATTTTGAAAAAGGTCAGAAGACACGCACATCCAAATTCTCATAAGCGTGCAGGACACAAAAGGCAAGCATGTTGCTGTGCGGACCATCTCTTTTTTATTACGAACATAATTATTTTACCAAAAGGCTTCTTGTCCGTACCATGATTGAAAAGTACAAAAAAGGCATTCAGAATACAATTTTCTACAATTTGAGAAATTTAACAAATATTGAGCAAAAAATTCATTCATTGAAGCTGGGGTAAGCAGATGAGGTAGGCACGGGTACCCTCTGTCTGCCAACAGAATTCCTGTATACTCCCCTGGTCAAATTTTCCTTGCCAAAGCAGACGCACGAAATATACGCGCATCATGCACTGAGCCAGGTCATTGCGCATCAATGTTCGTAATTAAGTGTCTATCATTAGAAACAATTTGAACATTAATACTGTAAAATGACTTTCTGTTTATGTATTCTGTTGCAATAGCTGGAGTTGGACCCAAATATGCAAACCCACACACAGAAAGGTTTAACGAGGTTTATTAAGTTTGAGGGCTAGACCAAAGGAGTGAGGGGGAACTAGAGCTGGAGCAGGCAGGAACGTGGGGCAGAGGTAAGTGGAGCTGGAGCAGGCTAGACTGAGGGGCAGAGGTAAGTGGAGCTGGAGCAGGCTGGACTGAGGGGCAGAGGTAAGTGGAGCTGGAGCAGGCTGGACTGAGGGGCAGAGGTAAGTGGAGCTGGAGCAGGCTGGACCGTGGGGCAGAGGTAAGTGGAGCTGGAGCAGGCTGGACCGAGAGTGGAGCTGGAGCAGGCAGGACCGAGAGGCAGAGGTAAGTGGCGCTGGAGCAAGAGGCAGAGGTAAGTGGCACTGGAGCAGGCAGGACCGAGAGGCAGAGGTAATTGGTGCAGGAGCAGGCAGGACCGAGAGTGGAGCTGGATAAACTAGAAAAAATAACAAAAAACGAGTTACTGATTGCTTAATTTAAAAAGTTTCAGTCTAAAGACTTCAGGAGCCACGTAAGTATTTACCACAAATGATAAACTGACGAACTGGCAGGGTGTGGTGGTTGAGCCGGGTAGATATGGAGAGCTTGATTGCAGTGAACCAGATGTGGGCTGATTGAAACAGGTTGCAGCTGTGAGGAAGGGGGATGGCTCCCACCAGGTAGGTGGAGCAGGATCATGACATATTCTATCTGAGCTGGTCCAGATGGTGCCAATATAGGGACATGGGTGCAGTCTATAAGCCCAATGACATTGGGGAATCCTGAAAAGAATGACAAGTGGCACGTTAAATCAGACATTTCCATTAGTAGTTGTAAAAATAATTTCTCTGACCTACCAGCAACTGCATAGAACCCTTCTTTTATCCGTTGTGGTGAAAGATGCCCAGGGAATCGAACGAAGACGTTTAAAAGCCTGCACAGTGCCGTAGTAATTCTGCGCACCTTGCGACACACAGTGGCTTTACCCAAGGCCTCGGCATCACCCACACCGTATAGGAAGGTACCAGAAGCATAGAATCTTAGTGCTATGCATACAGACTGCACAGTAGTGAGGGCTTTGCTGCGACGAGTGGGCTTTCTGATGTGTGGATCCAATAAACTACATAAATACACAATCCCTTCCCTGCTAAACCTATATCGCTCCCAAAGATAATTCTGTGAAAAGGCCAGTGGATCATGCCTGTCTTGAAATGCCCTGGGGGCAGGTGGTCTGAATGCCCGCTGAATAAAGGCAGCGCCTTCGTCAACTGGATCATCAATGAATGGACAAGCTATTTAATTAGCTGCCATTAACTCTATTTGACCATTGACAATTTGCTGCGGTTCTCTTTCCGCCAAGAGAGGAAACTTTGAATTGTATCGTCTCTACCCGGCTGTCATGATTTATGGAGACAAAGCTAGAATAATCTTGACTGTTAGCCTGGTCCTGACCAGGTTTATGTCTACGCACTTGTTGCTACGGCAACTCAGTGTCACCTCTGGCTAACCGCGTTAGTGGAACGGAAATGGAGATTTCATAAGCCTAGATTGGCCAAATAAGCCAGGCTTTGGCTTTAGCTCGCTTCATGGAATACCCCCATAAACACACATGAAAACAAACAAACAAAAAAACCATCTGTCATGAACACCACGTTTTCTTACCTTCAGAATCAATCTCAATGTTATCAAGAGTTTTTTCCTTTAAACTCAGATAGACGTCCTTTCTCTAATCTCAGAAAGCGTTTGCTCATTTTGGCGTCAGAACTCTCTGTGTACTGAAATATCTCAACCAAGAAAGCCCGCTAATTGGTCAGCCTCGTTTTCCTGGAGGTCCAAGACTTGAGACATGGTTGCTATGTGTTTACGAAATTGTGTTGATGTGAGAACTTCTGGATGAGCCACTCCACAGTTTTTCACAAACTGCTGAATGCAGTCTCTCCCTCTGTAAGAGGACAAAGCCCCTGGTCTGGCAAACATAAAGATTTACCTTTGGAACCCCACATTTCTTCCTTACCTTTACTGGGAGTTCCATAGATGAGAGCATAGATGGTTTCAACAATAATGGCACTCCCCGTCCCCATTTTCCTCTTCTTTCTATTCTGGTTGAAGAATTCACACACGTTTTGTTCTAGCTCAGAGAGGTGCATTGTCACATCCTTGTTTCATTTAGTTGTTTGATTGTTTCCAACTCCATTCTTGAAACTTTTTCTTCCCTTCTTCTATTAAAAACTACCACCTGGGCCGGAGCAACTTTTGAAAGGTCTGAATAATTTTGGGATGTGGGACACATATTTAGCATCCTTTCTGATAGAAAATTAGCATTTTCAGTCTAGGCATTTCACGTTGACATCTGAAGTGAGAGGTAGGAGTTTTGGGGCGTAACTTTTTTTTTCAGTGTAGTGATAGCTCCCATCCCTTCCATTTAAAGTTTTTAATAGTCTTACATTTTCTGGCTTATTGTACCAGAGTCTGGTCAAGCTGAGCTGATGTCAAATTTTCAGTCTCCACAAGCTCACTCAATAGACCTAGCTTTTGCCAATTTTGAGGGCTAAGGTTGGTTTGGTTGTTTTTTTTCTGCATCATAATTGCAGAGCTCCTTTTTAGGGATAAATTAGTTCTGCTTTTTTATTGAGCTTTTTTTTTTTATGACAACCAATAGTCGCACATTTTGCCTGGAAAGCCCACCCTTTAGTCCTTCACTGGCCTCAGGAGGACCACAGCACATCCTTTAGTCCTTCACTGGCCTCAGGAGGACCACAGCACATCCTTTAGTCCTTCACGACCTCAGGACACAGCACATCCTTTAGTCCTTCACGACCTCAGGACCACAGCACATCCTTTAGTCCTTCACTGGCCTCAGGACCACAGCACATCCTTTAGTCCTTCACTGGCCTCAGGACCACAGCACATCCTTTAGTCCTTCACTGGCCTCAGGACCACAGCACATCCTTTAGTCCTTCACTGGCCTCAGGACACAGCATCCTTTAGTCCTTCACTGGCCTCAGGACCACAGCAGTCTTCAGGGCACACTTGGATCGAACTCTCTTTCTTCCAGTGCTTGATTCACTGTCATCCTCATTCTTTTTAGCAGGACCTATTCCAAAGAGTTATTTTAGCGTAAAGGCCTTGACAATAAAAACTGTGAATGTACTCTATTCCATTTTTGTACTGCGTGGTCTGTAGCAGCTTCCAAAAATCCCTCTCCATCTTTGACAATAAATAGTGATGTGACTTCGCGAATGATTTGATTCTTTTGAACGACTTTCACTGTGAACGACGAGAGTCGACTCATGGAGGTGAACGATTTATTCCCTCATTGGGGAGGAAAAAAACAAATAATTACAGAGACAAAAAGACAGCTTTTTCACTCAAATCTGCGTGTACAGTGATCACAGAGCACCGGTGTTCTTCAGGTGTCACCTCACCTAAATTGCTATGGTTACACAAGTGCTTAACAAGTACGCGCGCGTCACGTACTGTCGCCGTCTTTTTTGGACTCACGGGTCGGGATCGCAGATTTTATTTCAAAGCGACAGGTTGTGGTGGTGATGATAAAAGTCTGACCGTGGTCTCATATGCTCGCAGTAACTTTACATTTAGACACAGTTTGTGTCCTTATTCGGCTCATTTCTCCTGAATATAAGTCGTAATATAATAAAACACACGTTATTTTAATCCTTTGAAATCAATGAAGACGTATCTGCGGTCATTCTTGTCTCTTCTGTCCTCAGTTTCTCTGGTTTAGCTGTGTTTGTCTCAGTTCTCCTTGTCTGCTTTGCCTCCCCCATGCCCGCGCTTGTGTGTGTGAGAGAGAGAGCGAGAGGAGGAGGAGAGAGAGCGAAAGGAGCGAAAGAAAAACCCAAATCCCACTTCATTTAAGACCTTTGCAGTCTAAAGTATTTGTTAAAATGAGTTTTTATTTGGTGTGTTTGATTAGTAAATACAGGGTGGACTGAGTGGGTTGAAAAAGGAAAAAACAAAGAGTCGAACTTGTGAAAGAGTCGGATTTTTGAATGACTCTTTCAGATGAACGATTCATGATGATTCGAATCCTTTCAAAGAGTCGAAAGTCCCATGACTTAGGAGTTACAACAAGTACAGTATGAAGTCTGGACTGAAGCGGGAAAAATAATTCATGAGGTAAGATTAGAATAGATCCGTTTTCTGTCAGAGTTCCATAACGTACAACTTCTGTTTTTGTCATTTTTGGTCGAGCATTACATCATGCACATGCTCACTCAGCAGCTGTTCGGCGACTGGTGGCTGTTTAGATCGTGTTTGTGTGAATGTCCTTTACATCGATGCGCCTCAGAGAGACTTGAACAAACCCTGCGTCTGGAGGTTGTGTTGGTGTGAAATACCCTTTAAGCTTCTGAGCTGCAAAGTGGCATGAAAGATAAAACACATGAGAACACTGAGGAATGTTGAGAGTTTTGACGGTAAAACTTGCTTTTGACAGGAAATTGTAACAGTTTTGAATGTAAAACTTTATTCTACCGTTTTCCAACTTTAGGAGCCAAACTTAACCATGGCCACAAGTCAGAAAATGAGAAAAATAAGAATTCTAATAGAAAGTTGGTGTGTGTTTGCCGAAAGAGAAATCTGATCATTTAGCCAGACCTGCAAAACTGCATTTGGATGGTGACATGAAATGACTTTTAAAAGAACTGTCCTTATAGAGATCCCAGTATGTTTGAAACCTGATCTTCTGTCTGGCTACCACACATTTGAATCAAACTATTGTTTTTGCCTTTTTTCACATTGCTTCTTTGTGAAATCCTGCACGACTCAAATCAACTTTGTATATGGTAACTTGTCCCTAAATTGATTTTTACAGGTTTCACTGTGCAGGCTTTAGATTAAAGGCAGTTCTGGGAGCCTCTTGTTTGTTTCCGTAGAAAAGCTTTTATGAAGATAACACAATTATTTCATTATCAGCACTTTTACAAATATTGTTTTCTTTCGACTGAATTGTGTAGTTGACTTTTTTTTCCTAAAGAAAGTTACACATTGCACATTTTAAATGACATGGATTTGAATACAGAAGGCAGTTCTTTACTAAGCACACGTCTGGTTCAGGGTTTACAACAGAAAATCCTTCAGTGTGATTCAAGAATCACATTTTTCATGGTTGTTTCCTTTTGCATCAGAATAGTAAAGTGGACTCAGAGAATGCAGATAAAAAGGCACTTTAAATCCATGAGACAGATGATCACATTTTTTAAAATTCATCTTTAGCTTGGTGTGATAGTCCCGGTGGTAAACATTTATCATAATCCCTCCAAGTGTCGTCAAAAAGCAAGACAATGTATATCACACCTGACACTTTCTGGAGACTAAACAGATTTCATTTGTCAAATCCTAATGTCTGAGTCGTTTATATGTACAATGTGGTTACTATAAATAAATCTTGTTAAAACAGACAAACTGGTGAAAACAAGCAAATGTTTAGTGTATTCTTAAATGCATTCATGTTGATTGTGATAGACTGAAGTGTCCATGTCTGTCCAGAGCTCACAGACCACAGCTGGACACAAGGTCTGAGCTTTTCTCTCACGTGTTCCTCTTCAGTTGTTCAGTCCCGCTCTCACCACATCCTTCAGTGAGTTCTCCTCCACAGAAGTCCATCTTTCTCCAGGCCCTAGGGAGCTCAGGATCGCCTCCTCACCCAGCTCTCCTCACAGGTCCTTCTCCTCACAGGTTCTTCTCACCGCTCCTCCTCCTCCTCCTCCTCCTCCTCCTCACAGGTTCGCCTCCTCCTCACAGGTTCTTCTCACCGCTCCTCCTCCTCACAGCTCCTCCTCCTCCTCACAGGTTCTCCTCACAGTCCTTCTCCTCACAGGTCCTCCTCACAGGTCCTTCTCCTCACAGGTTCTCCTCACCGCTCCTCCTCCTCCTCCTCACATTCTCCTCACGCTCCTCGTCCTCACAGGTTCTCTCACGCTCCTCTCCTCCTCACAGGTTCCCCTTACAGGGTCTCCTCACAGTCCTCTCCTCACAGCTCCTCCTCCTCACAGCTCCTCCTCTTCCTCACAGTTCTCCTCCTCCTCACAGGTTCTCCTCACAGGTTCCCTTACAGTTTCCTTAGAGATTCTGCTCCACAGGTCCTTCTCCTCCTCCTCACAGTTCCATCTCTTCGTCATAGATCCTTCTTCTCCCCCTGCTCTCATCACCAGATCACATCCATGTTGACATCAGACAAACACTGGGCAAGGTGAGCGTCCTGCTGCAGCTGAGAGAACCTGGAGCACAGATACAAACACATTCTGATCAGTTCAGATGTCTCGACTGTGACTAATAACCAGAACAACCAGAACTCACTGATGAGAACTAGTAACTGTGGGAGTAGTGCTGTGTGATATGACGATTCATAACGTGTTGAGGATGGAGAAGTGCCATTTCTCTTCTATTGTTTCTAACCTCATTTTCTCAAGTATGTCGTGTGTGTGGTCTTAAACAAGCTTTGTAATTTTGTTATAGTGCAACTTCAACAAAACCATAAACAGATTTTTGTACATTGTTGGAGTCACCCTTTCTTTCTCTCATTCAGCCACACTCACGGTGGCACATAGGGATGCTCTGCCGAACGGCTTTTGTTAGACTGTTACACACACACTCACCCCGGGTGGTGCGTGGCAGCGCACAGTAGCGCTTTACAACGTGTCGTGATTCAGCTCTGTTGATTACTAGCACCAAACCAGCAAAAACACAGAAAGCTCTGTGCATTGTACCGAGACACACAGTCTGCCTGGCTGTGGTGACAGGTCTCACATCACAATTACAACAGCAGCCCTAGACATTTAAAATAATAGTCTAATACAGGGGTTCTTTACCTTTTCAGACTGCAACCCCCAAATAACCATGCCAGCGACTCCAGACCGCCACAACAGAAAACAAATATTGTTTGTAATAATTCCAAGTTGTAAATCCTAAGAAAATTGTTTTTATTTATTCATTTAGAAGTTTGCTATAGTTGATTAAAAACAGGGTAGTATTTGTAAAATAAAACCTTGAAATCATTTTGCCACCCTCAGATTCTGCTTTGTTTTAATTGCATTGCGTCCAATCCAAATGCCTGATGCTCCACTGAACTCTGCCTTCAATCAGCTTCACACACTTTTTTTTTTTTTTTTATGCGTTCTTAGGTTGAATTTTGTAGTAACGTGGTGAAAACAGCAGAGACACAAAGCAGTGTGTGGCACCGAGCAGGAGCAGAGATCTGTGCAGCGTCAGGTAGACCACAGACTTGTTATGTGAGTGAAACCAGGTTCTACTGGTGAAAGTAGTTGAACAAACTTTATTCACGTGTGTGACTGTGAAGCCATCTGTAAATGATTGTTTTGCCCTCACTCTGAATCCTAGTGTTTAACCTAACATTTGTTCTTATTGCGCTGTACTGGAATCTCCGACATAGTGATATCGTTATAGGAAGCTTGTCTTCACGGTTTTCTTGATCTGAGCTGAGTTGTGCCCAGAGACTCGGACATTGTTTTAATGTCTATATTTTGATGTTGTTTCTTCATCAAAAACATCTGGAGTTGTTGAACTAACACCTGTTTAAGCCATAAACCCAACATGTTCAAGCCTGGTTCTAAAACAATCTGTACAGATCATGTGGTCATTAGGCAGAAACATTAGAAATACTTCACTGTGATTTAAACTCCACTATCTTTACTGTAATCATATTAACTTGTGTTATGTTACTTTATTGTGAGTAAAATGATACAGTTTATGCTACTATTATTATTAGTTTATTAAACGGGGGACAATGCACATTAATAAACATTTCTGTAAATGTGCCAGCATTAGCTATGTTGATAGTTTACACCTGTAGTAACTGGGTGCGTTGTAAATTGCCCACAAACCACAATGTTCAAACTTCCAAGTAATACAATACAAGTGGAAAAGGAAGTAAAACATCAAAGTACCACTTAGTGACATCACATGTTTGAGGCATAGTGTGAATGAAGACAAGTTAGACTGATTTGCCAATTGCCACGTTAAAAGTATGGTTCTTAATCTGTGAAATAAGGTTCACAATTAGACTTTAAAATACACCAAAAGATGGGAAATGACTCAGCTACATTTTCAGGGATGAAGGACAGAACTAGCCAGGCTGTCGCCACCTAGTGCCACTACTAAATTTTGTTTCACTCCAGCTACTAAATCAGGTATCGCAGGCCTGCAGACGGTTCCCAAACAGCAGGAAATGCAGTCGTCCAATCAGAGAGCAGGAGCAGAGTGACCAGAACCACAGCCACTACAGCAGGAGGAGGGAGAAAGAAGCAATGAAAAGCACACTTAAATCAGCCTGGCAAACGGTCCCTTCGGCTGACATCGGCCAAAGAAAAACCCTTATCGGTCGAGGGCTAGGGTTAAGGGTTAACCCTAACCGACACATTAAATGTGCGCGTATACATACGCATTTAAATGTGCGCGGTATACATACGCATTTAAATGTGCGCGTATACATACGCATTTAAATGTGCGCGTATACATACGCATTTAAATGGCGCGTATACATACCATTTAATGTGCGCGGTATACATACGCATTTCAATGTGCGCATATACATACGCATTAAATGTGCGCGGTATACATACGCATTTAAATGTGCGCGTATACATACGCATTTAATGTGCGCGGTATACATACGCATTTCAATGTGCGCGGTATACATACGCATTTCAATGTGCGCATTATACATACGCATTTCAATGTGCGCGGTATACATACGCATTTCAATGTGCGCATTATACATACGCATTTAATGTGCGCGGTATACATACGCATTTAAATGTGCGCGGTATACATACGCATTTCAATGTGCGCGGTATACATACGCATTTCAATGTGCGCGGTATACGTACGCATTTAAATGTGTGCGGTATACATAGAAATTTAAATGTGTGTGGTATACGTACACATTATCTTAATACTACTACAGTTCATTGCATTTATTAAAACCATAGGAGAAAGAAGGGAAACACACATGCTTCAGTGTTTGAGTTCAAAGCGTAAATTGTGCTATTAAATGTAATGTATTCCTGTGATTGTAAAAGTAACTGTATTTAAAAAATTATCATATAAAAGTCACTCTAACAAAATTCCGTTATTTTAAATTCTGAAGACCAACAACAACTGTTTACTGAGCAGAACTGAGTACTCGTATTCATCAATGTCAATGTTTGTGACACAATTGTAGTTTCTCTAAACTTACCCTGGAGGGAAGACCTGGAGACACATGGGACAGCTCGCCAACAGCCCTCTGCCCCTGCTGCGCCCTCTGTCTCAACTACCTTCCCCTCTGTCCCGCCCACTGTGTCCTCTGTCCCGCCCGCTGTGTCCTCTGTCCCGCCCGCTGTGTCCTCTGTCCATGCTGTGCCCACTGTGTCCTCTGTCCATGCTGTGCCCATTGTGCAAACTGTCCCTTCTATTTCCCTACTGTTGTCATTGTCCCAACTATGCCCACAGTTGTCCTCCTCACTGTCCCAACTTTCTTGTCTATCCTCTTCATTGTTACAGCTGTCCTCTTTGTCCCATCCACTGTCCTCTCTGTCCTCCCTTCAGTCTCCCTTCTGGGTGCACAGGTGTCCCTCTGCTGCTGGTGTATAGGCATCACGTGTGCACTGGAGTGTGGGATGTCCGGACAGGGACACTCAGGACAGGACTGGACAGAGGAGGAGAAGAGTGGAAAGGGTGGGACGTCCTGTGTCAGAGCCCAGACTGTAGTGGCAGGACAGGATGAGATCTCCTAGAAAACAGCACACAGGACAAGGTTACGTTCGATCACAGATGTATGTAAAAGTGCGTGAACCTTGTGTAAACTGCCTGACGTCGCACCATTGGATTTCAATAGCTCCACAGAAGACAGAGACTCGCTCTAGCCAATCACTGCTTTTGGGTCTCACCCGAACACAGGAAGTCGAGTGTGAACATGTTTCAGTGATCGCGAGGCCACTGTGAGGTCAACTTACACAATAAAAAGGTCAAACAGTCTGCCATCTCAACATACATTTTTTTTAGCTCATTTCTTAAAACATCAGTTATACAAAGGAGCAGACAGTTTGTTATAATGTGACTTTGTATTTGAAAGGATGGTACATTGGTCTGAAACTGTCTACATCTTTGTTGTAAGCCCTGGGCCGTTTCTCAATCACATCCTTGTGCAGACTTGTGCTCGTGGACTTGTGAAACGTCACTCTTCACGTAACAAGTCCTGTTCCAATTCAAAGTTCGCTTCTCGGGTACTCCGCTGGAAATCCCCGGATGAGAACTTGATCCGCCTCTTTCACCGGGGATGCATCGCAGGAGACTTGTCCGCACTTGGCTCAGTAGATTTCCCACAATGCACTTCATACTGCACGCACTGGAGGCAGATCACCGCAACTTTTCACCCGCTGCCCCCTCCTCTGCGCGCACGAAGAGCAGCCTGGCTCTCGCGCACGGAGCGGGTCAGAACCGGTCCGGCCCACTTCAGTGCAGTCAATCATGTAGATGTAAAAGTTGTCCTCAACATTACAGAATTATGCTTCGGTAGCACTTTAAAAGACCTCCACGGTACCTACCAGTTAAGTACCATGTCAGTTACTAGTAACTAACAGTGACACTTACTAGTACTTACTCTGGTACTTACTGTGGTACTTACACTGGTACCTAGAGTGGTACTTTGAGTGGTACTTGTACCAGCAGTTACTGGTACATACCACTGGTACTTACTGTGGTATTTACACTGGTACTTACACTGGTACCTACAGTGGTACTTGCAACAGCAGTTACTGGTACATACCACTGGTAGTTACTGGTACTTACTGTGGTACATACACTGGTACTTACACTGGTACCTACAGTGGTACTTTGAGTGGTACTTGTACCAGCAGTTACTGGTACATACCACTGGTAGTTACTGGTACTTACTGTGGTACATACACTGGTACCTACAGTGGTACTTTGAGTGGTACTTGTACCAGCAGTTACTGGTACATACCACTGGTAGTTACTGTGGTACTTACTGCGGTACTTACACTGGTACTTACACTGGTACCTATAGTGGTACTTGTACCAGCAGTTACTGGTACATAACACTGATAGTTACTGGTACTTACTGTGGTACTTACTGTAGTACTTACACTGGTACTTAAGGTGGTACTTGTGTCATCAGTGACTGGTACTTACAGTGGTAACTATTAGTACACTTACCACTTTTAATAATTTGTGGCACACACATATTTTTCAGTGGTGGTATTATTGGTACTAAATTAAAAAAGTAGAGCTTATAAATTATGAATAACAATAAAATGCAAGTGTTAAAAAAGCACCACTGTCTTTATTTATGTCACAACAATATTGGGTATTGACAAATACCAAAGTAATTATTTGTTTCAGTAAACAAAACAACAGAAAACAATTTACAACAATCTTAGCTTAATTCCAACATTTATTGATAAATACCATGATACATAATGGTAAATAGTGGTACTACAATGGTACTTATTACAGTAGTTGACAGTCAACTACTAGTAACAACGGGACCTGTTCTAAAGTGACACATACTGGTACTTGAGTGGTACTTACTACAGTAGTTGACCGTCAACTACTAGTAACAATGGGACCTGTTCTAAAGTGACACATACTGGTACTTCAGTGGTACTTACTACAGTAGTTGACAGTTAAGTACTAGTAACAACGGGACCTGTTCTAAAGTGACACATACTGGTACTTCAGTGGTACTTACTACAGTAGTTGACAGTTAAGTACTAGTAACAACGGGACCTGTTCTAAAGTGACACATGCTGGTACTTCAGTGGTACTTACTACAGTAGTTGACTGTCAACTACTGTAGTAAGTACCACTGAAGTTGCCCCACTGTGGCACCTGAGGTTCTTCTGTGGTCTCCCATCCGAGTACTGCCGAGGCCCAACCCTGCTTTGCTTCTGAGATCTGACTGGGTCAGGCTTTGGCATGCTGGTATGGCTATGACCATACCAGCATGCCAATACTGGTGGTAAAAGTTCCACTGTAGGTACCAGTGTAAGTACCACAGTAAGTACCACAGTAAGTACCAGTTACTACCAGTGGTATGTACCAGTAACTGCTGGTACAAGTACCACTGTAGGTACCAGTGTAAGTACCACAGTAAGTACCAGTAACTACCAGTGGTATGTACTAGTAACTGCTGGTACAAGTACCACTCAAAGTACCACTGTAGGTACCAGTGTAAGTACCACAGTAAGTACCAGTAACTACCAGTGGTATGTACTAGTAACTGCTGGTACAAGTACCACTCAAAGTACCACTGTAGGTACCAGTGTAAGTACCATAGTAACTACCACTGGTATGTACCAGTAACTGCTGGTACAAGTACCACTCAAAGTACCACTCTAGTACCAGTGTAAGTACCACAGTAAGTACCAGAGTAAGTACCAGAGTAAGTACTAGTAAGTGTCACTGTTAGTTACTAGTAACTGACACGGTACTTAACTGGTAGGTACCGTGGAGGTCTTTTAAAGTGCTACCTATGCTTCTTTGTGAAGAATAAAGAAGAAAACAGTAGCCTATAATTGCTTCCAAAATATGCAAATAAACTGTACTTTCTCAGGTTCTGTGTGCGTTTAGAGCGCTGGTGCCTGTTTAATTAGGCTGCTTGTTTTAAGCCCAAACATTTAACACAAGCCTAATAAATGATCTGATCATCTTTGTGATCAGTCAGGATTTACAATAATCATGATGTAAGAATGGTCATGTTCATTTTATGTTAAAAATGTAATTCTGAAAATACATGTTAGCTTAGTGAAAATATTGCTTTTGTAACAAATTATTAGTTGTTAGAATAGCCTACTTTAGACTATATATTTTATACAATACAAAACGGTTATAAATAGTGTAGAAATGTGGACAAAACTGCTGCTTTTGTTTAAACATTTCAGAATCCCTCTTTCTTTCTTTTTTTTTTCTTTTTTTTTTTCTTTTTTTTTTTTTAATGCGGAGTGCACGTGAGTTGTATTTCCTGTGATGTCATCAAGTTCACTTGTTCCAAAAGTCAAAAAGCAGAGTACGAGCTTGTGAACTCCTCAAGTCCATTCTCCAAGTCTGCTCCCACAAGTCCATACCCAGGAGTACACAAGTACAGAGTCTGCAGACTGGGAATTGAAACGGCCCTTGTGTCCCATTGGGGAGTTTACTCCATTTTTGGTGTTTTACATTTATACATTGTCCACCATTACAACAGTTTTGGAGATATTTCAATGATTTTTGTTACAAAACTTCTTTCGTGTCATATTTTCAAAATATCAACTAACAATTTTGCTAAACCCAGACTCATGTCATTTACAAATGTGCTGCCCTTATGTTCTGTTAGCGCCTTTTACTCCACCATTTTTTATAGGCTGTAAAAACTTTTACTTAAAGGGGCACTGTGTAAGATTGAGAGGAATTTTAATTATCACTTATAGTCCACAAACATTTAAATCATATTTATTCTTTACAACATGAATACTTAAGAGAGCACTGTTAACCAATCCACACCAATTGTGATACATGTATACTTATTTTAAATGTTTTATTACGGGCCGGAATGTGCTTATTTACGCTAGATGTCACTATGGTAGTTAGGTAACCTGGCCAGCCAGGTGGTTTATCTCGCGGTATTTGTGAATTCACAAACACGAGATAAACCATCTGGCCTTCGTCCGGCTCGATTGGTTTGAGAGTCCAAAACGACCGTGGTTTGGCCCACTCACATCACAGCAGCGTGGTTTTGAGACCCAATCACATTGTAGCAGGGCGGGCTAACACGAGCCGTTAGCTCCCCGGTGCCGCCGCCGAGTCTGATTTAAGCTAAACAAAGACGGCGGCTTCCGTGGATGTACGTGTTGTCTGCTGCTTTTGATGTGGTTTTAGAAGAAATACGGAGTAATTTATTTTTGAAAGAAGAGCAGTATGTGTGAAATGTACTTGTTCTATCTCACACAGACATTGGATACACCATTACGAGTTGTTGCTGTGATTGGCTAAGCTCAAATAAGGTAGGCCCCACACCCAATCAGCTCGAAGTATTTCACTAAACGCCCCGCCTTTTCTCGAACGCTTTCAGCGAGTCAAGTCCCAGATGGATATAGTGAGAACTCAGATAGGAGTTAACACAGATCCATCTGGCGTGAGCCAGGTTAGTAGTTAGGCACACTGCACTTGAAATGCTCCCCCTGGTGTTCAAAAGTGGACATTACTTGGATCACTTTATTTATTTTTTTCTTACACAGTGCCCCTTTAAATCTGTTGATCCAATTGTTTTCTGACTATCCATCCATTTTCTTCTGCTTTATCCGGAGTCGGGTCGAGGAGGCAGAAGACTGAGTAGGGAGGCCTTGACTTCCCTGTCCACACACATTTCCTTCAGCTCTTCCGGCAGAATCCTGAGGCGTTCCCAGGACAGTCGAGAGAAATAGTCCCTTCAGCATTCTGGGTCTTCCCCGAGGTCTCCTTGCGGTGGGACATGCCTGAAACATCTCCCCAGGGAGGCGTCCAGGAGGCATCCGAAACAGATGCCCGAGCGACCTTAGCTGGCTCCTCTCGATGTGGAGGAGCAGCGACTCTACTCAGAGCTCTTCCCGTGTAACAGAGCTCCTCACCCTATCTCTAAAGGTAGGCCCAGCCACCCTGCGGAGAAAACTCATTTCAAATGCTTGTATCTGCAATCTTCTCCTTTCGTGCTGATAACCATAGGTGAGGGTTGGAATGTAAATCGAGAGCTTTGCCTTTCCACTCCT
Organism: Mugilogobius chulae; assembly: GCA_038363315.1. NCBI lineage: Eukaryota > Metazoa > Chordata > Actinopteri > Gobiiformes > Gobiidae > Mugilogobius > Mugilogobius chulae. The sequence continues at coordinate 4,038,742 of CM076414.1, forward strand.
TCACCACAACGGTTCGATACAGCAACTGCTGACGCTGCACCGATCCGCCTGTCAGTGTCACGCTCCATCATTCCCTTTCTCGTGAACAAGATCCCACGGTACTTGAACTCTTCTACTTTATGGAGAGAAATTAGTTCCAAAAAGATTTATTGATTCAAAAATAAAGAGTTATTCATTCACAATGCCAAGATTTATAAATTCAAAGATAAAGATGTATTCAATGTTCACAATACCTGATTCTCGTGTCACGATTTTTTTCACACACATGCTAATTTGCATATATTTTGTATTTTCTTTTAAAAAAGTATTCATATAATGAATAAATCATCAGTTTTGCATGTGAAACTTTGATTCTGCATTTGTGGATCTCCCCGCGAGCGACGCCATTTTTGAGACTGTTGTTCCGCCTTGGATTAATTCACGCTAACAAAGGAATCCTCAATCATGGAAGCGCGATTCCCGTGGCCGCCGCTTAGGGACAGTGTAAGTAACCTCTTCAAACATTTATTTCCTGGATGTTGATACTTTTCTGTGAAGGGCCCGTGAGGTAAACAACAGAAGACATGGAAGGTGATACTGACAGAGAATTGAACAGAAGAAATCAGGTGGCAGGATGGGTTTATGTTTAATTTAATGGTTTAAAACTTTGTAGAACGGATGTTAGCATTTTGGAGACACTATTGGAGCGGACCGTAATACATTTTCTGTGGGGAAATTAGCGGTACGTTGGCTCCAAATATTACAAAATATGAATAACCAAAGTGGTCTATGCAAAGGACACAACTACCATAAATAATGTAACAACCTGGTATCGCGAGTGACGTGTTAAGCGGTTTTATTTGATGTAGCTATCAGCATACAATATTAGCAATTTCACTAAAAGCTGACGTGTAGTTGCCACATCTCAAAGCAATTAAGCATGTTCCTGACACAAACATATAAATACTTTTATATAATAGACAATTTGACAGATTGGTGTACTTATTTGATAAGGACAGTACATATTATTGAGGGCATGTAAATGATTGTGTAAAAATGTCAAGACTATACCAAACATTGCTCATTTACATGAGTTGTTTTTAGGCCAGCTAGACAGCACAACACATTACACAAAATACTGTATACAAAATGTACACAGAGAGCAATACAATCTATACTCAATTTACTTTTTAGTGTTATTGGCATTACAACTCTGCCCTACAAAGGAAAAACACAGTAACTGTGTATTTTGTCAAAATTGAGTTAAGACCAAAACAGTTTATCACCTGTTTTGTACTGTCAAGGTTTTATGGCTCAACTCTGCTCTGTTTTTGTTAAAACTGCATAGCTGCAAAGTGCTCAGTGAAACAGAGGAAAAGTGCAGTGACTGTTTGAAAGAGTCAGGTGGAACATTCTCCAGTAAGAGAATTTGGCTCAACTCGCAAATACTGCAAAATGTTTTTATGGCTCATTTTAAAATGAAAAACACAGACCAGAAACTTTCACAATTATTCATCACATAAAATATAATTACTTCTCCCTACAATATAGAGCGAAGTATAATAATAATATTCTCCCTAACTGTTTTCTCAGAGGTTCTCATTGACTGTTTCTAAGTACACATTGAGCTTAGACGTACAGTCACTTTATTTTCATAGTTTTTAATTGCTAAGCATTTACTCATCCTAAGGTATAAGTGTAACTCTAACAAACACAAAAGGGACAGCATCTAAACTTTAATGCTATTTTTGTCAGTTTAACTGACAGTGCGGATACTGCATTTTTCCTTTGTAGGGAAGAACGATCAAGAAAGACACAAACTCTGGTCATGATGAACCAAACATTACTGTTTTCCGTTTGCAGGTTTGCTGGTTAGATACTTGTTTTTGGAGCTAGGTGGAACCAGCTTTAACAGATACGAGATATGACCGCAGATCTACTAGAGAGATGTTCTCTATGCTGTTTTACCTAGAAACTTTTTATTCTCATATTGGAAATAAACACTGTGGTTCTTTTGTTGTGCATTTGTATACTATTATTGCTACAGTACAACTATTCATTAAAAGGCTTATCTAACTGACTTGCAATCTGACATGATAGTAAGATAATAATTTGTCTTTTTTTTGTACTCAGCCCTTTTACTGTTTTCTCTAGTTGAATTATTTGACCTGGTGACCTGGGATCTCATTCGACCTGGTGAAGAAGGATCAATCCAACAGCTTCTGGTTTGCTGAAGGAACACAAGGAACACAATCACACCATCTGTATTTTCTGCTCAGACCAGTCTCATGTTTGATTCATACGGTCAACCTTTGTTTTAGCTTATTGCTGTAGAGTGTACATTTGTAGATAAATAAGTGTGTTATGGCAAAAGCCCTTTACCATGTGAGAACCAGTCTGGAGAAATAAACTAAAATCACTGAACATGTGAGATCGTGAATGAGAGCTATAGAAAGAAAAAGTCTGAATCTGTGTAAATAGATAAAAAAAATGTGTAACTACATCAACAACCTCAAACTCTGTTCAATAAGGTTTAATCAAATAAAACTTAAGATAAAGATAATCAGATAAAATACCCTTGAGAAGAACCAGACAGCAGTTTCTTTCCTGACACTGCCTAACCATAGTGCATCTGGGTCTAGAACCAGCCTTCAGCTTCTTCGTGTCTGATGCTCTCTCTTCTTGACTGCAGGTCACTCTATGTCCCAGTGGTTTGTCGGTTGAGACGTTCATTCTGCAAATTAACAGCAGAATGTCTACTTCATATTCAGCAGAGTAAACTGTAGAGTTGAGGGTTGAACTTTCAGCTTTGGCAAGCTAGAAGAAAAAATGAAAATAAAATAAAAAAATAATAATAATAATAAATGCATGAATATTAATGTTTCTCTGATATAATGCTTATATGTTTTGTAGCTAAAATTATAACTGACATTTGTATTATGAATAGTATGTTGTTGTTGTTGTTTTTTTGTGTGTATGATTTTTTGTCATGTCTTTGTTCAAACACAAACACCATTACAGCTGATCATAAACTCATTTCCACTTGGTCTTAAACTAGTGTCCACTAGTTTAAGCTGTAGAGTTAGACTTAATTCCAAGCCAAATGGACACAATATTGTTTTTGTATTGTGTGTGTTGGGTTAAATAAATGTGGTGTAATCTGCATCATTTATAAACTATATGTGAATATGTGATTTATTTTTGAAAATGTGAAAAATGTTCAAAGTCTTTAAAAACTGCTGAACAGGTTGAATTGAAATGTATGTGAGCCAAAACAAAGAACTTGTCATCTATCAGCAAGATGAGAAGACAAAACATGACAACGTTACTTAAAGAATATCATGCCCTACTCCATTTACCATAGTTTCATTAGGGCTTGCCTCACTAGAATAACTGCATACGTTGGCTTTGCACAGCTGCTTTTTAGCTGCTAAACACAATATGAAATGGAAAATGTTGTTATTAAATCTTTGAACAAGTAAAAACGTAAAACAACAAACAAAAGATTCCAACGGGAATATGAATATGATATTTACCTTACATATCAGTTGGTGTGGAGCCTCGGACTTCCTCAATGAGCTAACACCGGGTGCTGACATTGAGCTCTAACGTCCTCCCCGTCAGACAGTTTTTACCTGACACTGAAAAATTACAAACAACATGATGCATTAATTTCAATAACAATAGTGAAAGAAAGTGAAACATTTCTATCAAGTTCCATTGCCAGTTAGCATTAGCATTTACTTCAGCTAATGTACTTACCTTCAAAGCTGGAGAACAAACATCGAATTTGAACGTCCCTCCAGTAAGCTCTGACAAGCTGAGCTAGATCACTTCACCTCGCTTTATTAACGGAGATTTTCGGGAGCTCCAGCAAACACCAGGTACACTTTGAAGACTCTGCAGTCATGCTAAACACTGCTCTCTCTCTACCGCCTCGCCGCACCGGAAACTCCGATGCCGTCTGACACAGAACAGACGGCAGAAGTGGTGCGTGCATATAGCCTATTACGGTCCACTCCAGTTGTGCCTTCAAAATGCTTACATTCCACCCTGCCACCTGATTTCTTCTGTTCACTTCTCTGTCAGTATCACCTTCCATTTCTTCTGTTGTTTACCTCGCGGGCCCTTCACAGAAAAGTATCAACAACCAGGAAATAAATGTTTGAAGAGGTTACTTACACTGCCCCCAAGCGGCGGCCACGGGAATCGCGCTTCCATGATTGAGGATTCCTTTGTTAGCGTGAATTAATCCAAGGCGGAACAACAGTCTCAAAAATGGCGTCGCTCGCGGGGAGATCCACAAATGCAGAATCAAAGTTTCACATGCAAAACTGATGATTTATTCATAATATGAATATTTTTTTTAAATAAATTACAAACAAAATATATGCAAATTAGCATGTGTGTGAAAACAATTGTTACACGAGAATCAGGTATTGTGAACTTTGAACACATCTTCATCTTTGAATTAATTTATCTTGGCATTATTAAATAAATCTTTATTTTTGAATCAATAAATCTGAACATTGTGAATTAATCTTTATTTCTGAATCTATACATCTTGGCATTGTGATCTTTATTTTTGAATCAATAAATCTTTTTGGAACTAATTTCTCTCCATACTACTTGAGGCAAGAACTCTCAACCACCTTTTTAGGGTTGAGAACCATGGTCTCGGATTTGTAGGAGTTGATTTTCATCTCAGCCGCTTCACACTTGGCTGCAAACCGTCCCAGTGCATTTTGCTGGCCCTGGTTTGAAGAAGCCATCAGGACAACATCATCTGCAAACAGCAGAGATGAAATCCTGTGGTCTCCAAACCAGACACCCTAGAACTGCGCCTAGAAATTCTGTCCATAAAAACAATGAACAGAACCAGTTACAAATGGCAGCCCTGGGGGAGTCCAACATGCACTGGGAACAGGTCTGACTTACCGCCAGCAATACGAACACTGCTCCTGCTCCGGTCATACAGGGACTGGACTGCCCTGAACAAAGGGCCCCGGACCCCATACTCTCGGAGCACTCACAGGACACCATGAGGGACACGGCCTTTTCCAGATCTACAAAACACATATGGACTGGTTGGGCAAACTCCCATGAACCTCAAGCACTCGACGGAGAGTGTGGAGCTGGTCCAGTGTTCCACAACCAGGACGAAAACGACACTGCTCCTCCTGAACCCAAGGGATCCTTCTCTCCAGTACCCTGGAGTAGACCTTACCGGGGAGGATGAGGAGTGTGATCCCGCTGTAATTGGAACACACCCTCTGGTCCTCCATCTTATACAGAGGGACCACCACCCGGTCTGCCAGTCCAGAGGCATTGTCCCAGTTCGCCACACGATGCTGCAGAGACATGGCGGGCCCCAACCCCAGGCCTGGCTTCAGAGTGGGGCCCTAGCTGTCAGAAAAGTTGAGCAAAAGAACGCCAATAGGAGATTAGGAACTTTGTCCTAATGGGACACAAGGGGTAGACAGTGCACTGCATACTCCAAAAAGGTTCATTTGGTCTTCTTTTCTAGATTTAATTTCAAATTCCTATGTCAGACCAGTGGTTGTTTATTTGTCATACATTTACATGTTTTGACTGCTTGACTTCAGTCATGTTCAGAAGTGTCACTAGATGTTACTGTGACATGTCTTGCTGGCTGATTTACGCAGTCTTTGGCGCCATTTTCCTTCTGGTAGAGGTAGGACAACAGCGCCCTCTGCAGTCCGACTTCTTTAGAACAGTATCCCAAGTATGAGAAAGTAGAAAAGCCCCTGCATCTCTATCTAAAAACATGTCCAATGTGCCCCCCCTCTCCCCTCTCCAGGACTACAGATGGAAATTAGCTGTAAGCTACAATCTGGTACAAGCATCTCTGCCACAATGCCTAATGTTATTGTACATTGTCCTTAAAAAACATTACCTTACCTTATTTAGTGTTATTAGTTCCTCTACCGGAAGGAAAATGGCGCCAAAGACTGTAAATCAGCCAGCAAGACACGTCACAGTAACATCAAGTGACGCTTCTGAAGATGACTGCAGTCAAGCAGTCGGAACATGTAAAGGTATGACAAATAAACAACCACTGGTCTGACATAGGAATTTGAAACGTAGTGCACTGCATGAGCTGTAAGTATACATTTGTAGTAAGTTTATTATTGCCCTACTTCTAGTTTCGAGGTCTCATTTTGCTGTCCCTGGGTTTTTAGTTTTAAATAAACTTAAATTAATTATCTTAACTTAACTATTTAAGTGTAATAATTAAATATTTTTTACTGGCACTTTTTTAGCTTTTTTTTTTATTATTATTTCTTTTATAAATGTGTATCAACACATTTTAAAAATTCGGTCTTGGTCAGTTTTACATCCTTACCTGTGTCCTTAGCCTTTTACTTAGTTATTGCATAGTGTTTTAGCTATTTGTATGGTTTTAATTTTTAAAAGTACTAAGGTCACACGTAAATATGCATTAAGGATAATCAATAGACATACAGCTTTAACAGTTCTGATACCAATTTCAATAAATCATATATAGTGTTATTTATTGTGCAAACAGCAAATGTTTAGGCAAAGTCAATCCTGGTGACGAATTGGTGCATCACTAATAATCAGTCAATGAATTCTGTGTGTATGTGTGTGTACAGCAGTGCTTTAGAAGGCCTGCACTGGTGCTCAGTTCAGCTCTAAGCACTGGTGTACACACTCATGGATTTAAACTGTAGTGTTCCTACATTTCAATGGAACACAATAGCAGATGTGTTTATGACTTTCTGTGACACTGAGACAATAATGTCTCAGCACTATCCTGTCCCTCAAACCAGAGTGAAGCTTACTTTAGCAGAAGGATGAGGCAGCTCAGGCACTGGTCCTGAAGTGTCCTGGAGGAGCCAGGCCAGAGTCAGAGCCCACAGACTGTGTGATCCAGAGAGGGAGGAATCTGGAGCGGGGACAGGGGCAGGGACAGGAGCAGTGACAGGGGCAAAAGTGTGGGGGGAGACAGGGACAGGGCCAGAGGAAAAAGAGGAGGCTGGAGCAGGGACAGGAGCGGGGACAGAAGAAGAGACAGGGACAGAAGTCAAATCGGGAACAGCGGCAAGGACAAAGTTTTGGGGGACGGCAGAGACAGAAGAAGAGACAGGGGCATGAAAAGGACTGGATGGAGCAGGGACAGAGGTGTGGGGGAGGGCAGAGACAGGAGCAGAGGGCGAATCAGACCTGCAGAAAGACAGAAAAATCATCATTTACAATAGATTGTGTTCACGTGACATCACAACATTCTACAGACCCGTAAGTTTATTTTTGAAATATGAAAAGTGAATAAGTCTCGTCACCTTATCAAAATAGACAATTTGGGTGAAACCAAGTGAAATGTTAGACATAATCAAATATAATCAAGTTCACTGTTTTACTGAAAAGTGTAGTCTAACCTTTTTAGCCTTTTGAATGAAATTGTTAAGTTTTGTCTTCACCGCGGTGGTCAGCGAAGCGATATCACGGTAAAGCCGCATACAACAGGAGCCGGCCAATGAAATTAGTGAGTCTTTTTAGTCTTTCTGATGAAGTTAAATAGTTTGTGCATCAATATGGTGTGTGTATTGTTTTCACCCATGCTTTCAATGCAGCGGAGGGCGGAGTGATAATATAGTAAAGCCACATACAGCAGGGGTTAGTCAATGAAATTATCGCATTTGGGAAGGCGCCAAAATTTATTTTTAGACGCACAGATTCACTCACAGATGCAGCGGCTCGGCTTAGCAAACAGAAGGTATGGCATGCTCAAAAAAGAGAAAAGTGGACAGAAAACAAAACTGAACTTTTAAACAAGAATGGACTGATCATTGCTTGTTCATCTTACCAGAAGGCAGTACAGAGCTTTGAAACCAAGCACGGCACTTTGTCTCAAACTTACTCACCTCAAACAGCATTTCGGACACAACAAATCAGCGAATAGCGTGCAAGATATGAATGCTCGACCAGAATCATGGTCATGTCATCCAGTGCACAACAGCGTGTTACAGAGTGTTCCCTTCGAGTTATGTGGATACTGGGTCAACATAAAAAATCATTCAGTGATGGAGTGATCGTCAAAACTGCATAACTACAGTGGCTGAAACTTTGTTTGATGGAAGGCAAAAGGAAGAGTTGTATGGAAAAAAATAAAATCAAATCCCAATGTCAGCAACATCAGCCACAAACAAATCTGAACTATTAGCAAACGATGTATTGTCCCAACTTGATGAGACCATTCACTAAGCAGAATGCATAGGTTTGGCAGTTGATGAGTCCACTGACATTACAGACAATGCCCAGCTTTCAGTTTTTGTAAGATTCTTTAACAAAGATAAAAACGTGTGACATGTCTTTGTCACACAGGCAAACTCACTTTGCCAGATTAACAGTAAGTCGTGCAGAGGACAAACGGTCAAACAAAGCACGGATGCGCTGAACGTGCGTGTCCCAGGTGTCACTGAACACAACCACGTCGTCCAAATAGACAGCACAACCCTCCAGCCCATACGTAACCATATTCATTAATCGTTGAAATGTAGCTGGCGCATTTCGGAGGCCAAAACTCATTACTGTTCATTACTCGAACAGGCCAAATGGAGTTACAAAGGCAGAAATTTCCCGTGCTCTGGCTGTCAGCGGCACCTGCCAGTATCCCTTCAGCAAGTCAAATTTGCTCACAAAACTAGCAGAATGTCGACTATAAAAAATCGTCGACGCATATTTGCCATAGTCAACGCGTCGCTTCATTCCATTTTACAATAATAAACCAGGAAAAGCAGGAAAAGAGATCAGCTGCAGCAGCGAGCGGAGCTGCAACATGGACAGGATCCTGTCAAAAGAAAGGCTACTGATGCAGATAAAACGAGACGAACTCCCCACGTACTTGTGATTATTTTGTCGGTATTAACGCAACTCGATGCACGCGATGCATGAATAAAAGTGCCCCGCTCTGCCGCTGTGCCCTTTTGTCTCAATGAAATGAAAAATAATTGTGTCATTAAGCTGAATATCTTTATTACCCTTATACTTACCCTATAATTTTATTAATTGTTTTTGAGTTTTTAATTTAATGCAAAATCTTGGTAATGACTTTGTTTATGTTGTAAGTTATCAAACTGAATCGAAATATCATTTTAAAACTGCTGTATCGTTTCGAATCGTATCGTTCCCAAAACCCCAAATCGTTTTGTAATCGTATCTCCTGGCCTCATATCGATATGTATCGTATCGTTCTAAAAACGTATCGTTACACCCCTACTTTGAAAACATTAAAAACGGCCTTGTTTCACTTCCCACAGTGTGTTTAGTGAGCAGTGAGCTGGTTTTAACCAGGACTATCCCAGAACTGGACCAGGTTTTCTTCAGGACTGGAAATGTTAGTTGCCAATGTAACTATAGTTCTATGAGTGGCTTAAGCTTGGTTTTATACATTTCTGTTCAGCCTAAAACAAAATGAAATAACATTCTGATCCTACAAAATATTAAAACTGATGAACACTGGTAATATTTATGTAAAATTGAGTTTATTAATTGAACTACAAATTAGCCACTTTTAAATATAATTTGGTGTTAAAATTATGCATCTAAACCTAAATACCACAGACAGACAGTTTTGTACTTTTGCAGACGGGGTTGGGGCGCGGATCAGTTTTTCTATTCCAAGGGGGGCATGGCAAAAAAAGTTTGAGAAGCACTGGTTTGAAGCATGATGTAAGCAAAAATGTGTTTAGCAGATCACGTAAAAAAAATAATCGCTGACTAATCGACTATTAAAATAATCGTTAGTGACAGCCCTACAGAACCAACTTGGTCAATACAGTCTTCCATTCGTGGCAATGGATATGAATCAGACTTTGTAATTTTTTTTTAAACACCTATGAAAATGAATACATTCTTTATGGGTTATACATTGACCAGGGTTGTTGGCACAGTAGTGAAAGCCCCAAAGGCAGATTTGCTATCGTCATATATATATATTTTTTTTAACAAAACTCCAAATTGTTTTCCAGATTCCAAACTGAAGAGCTGGTCTTTGTTGTTCTGCTGTACATCTGGCTTCAGCTCCTTTCTGTGGCTTCATCTTTTGTGACCAGACATCTTCAGATCATCTCAGATCCAGATTGTGCACACATTCCATCACAAATATAAAGCCCAATAACGTTAAATAATGATGCCAAATTTAAGTAACACCTTTGTTGCATTTGTAAAGTTGGCACAAACATGTTGACATAAATGTATATTATTCGTTTAGTTCACAGTAAGAGTCTGGAGTCTGTAGAATAAACTCTTGTCTCAGTGGCGCATCACAAATATTGTTATTTTGTCAGTGTACTCGCAATTTAAAAATAAATTGAAAACATGAAACATGTGTTTAGACTTTTTTGCATGAAGTGATAAACTGCTTCAGAAATGATGAACATGAATGAATTAAATATAATTAGACTATTACTTTATGTCTATATCATATAGCAAAAAAAAAAAGCTATGTTTGGAGATTGCAGAGCCAAAGAAGTGCAAATGTGCATATTAAACACAATCAGCGATATTTTGCCCTTTGTCTTTGTCAAACTCAGGCCCGGGGGCCAAAATCGGCCCTCAAGACGATATCATGTGGCCCTGAGCGTGATTTCAGATTATTATTGATAGTGGTTCCTTATATCCCTCAGATGTGACTATATGCACTGGAATGCAGTAAAAAGCTTACAATCTGTCCAAAGTTTTGTTGCAATGAAAGTATGTACAATCTAATGTAATGCAACATAATGTATTGTGACACAATATACAGTGCCTTGCAAAAGTATTCAACCCTCTTGAACTTTTTTACATTTTCTTTATTATGACCATAAAAATCAAACATATTTCACTGAAACTCTGTGTGACAGACAACACTAAGTTACACACAATGGTGAAGTTGAAGACAGTCATACATGATTTTTTTTTTTTAACAAATAAAAGCTGAAAAGTAGACGTGCAAAATTATTCAACCCCTCTGAGTCAATATTTGTGGAACCGCCTTTTGCTGCAATTACAGCTGCAAGTCTCTTTGGGTATGTTTCTACCAGCTTTCCACATCTTGAGACTGAAATATTTGCCAGCTCAGTCAGATTAGATGGAGTGTGTTTGTGAACAGCAGTTTTCAGATCTTGCCCTGTATTTGGCTCCATCCATCTTTCCATCAACTCTGACCATATTCCCTGTCCCTGCTGAAGAAAAGCATGTGCAGAAAATAATGCTGCCACTTGTATTTTTGATTGTGTGGATGGTGCATTCAGAGTCATGAGCAGTGTTAGGTTTCTGCCACACATAGCGTTTTGCATTTTGGCCAAAAAGTTCAATTTTGGTCTCATCTGACCAGAGCATCTTCCTCCACATGGTTACTGTGTCCCCCACATGGCTTTTGGTAAAGTGAAAACATGATTTCTTATGGCTTTCTTTCAGCAATGGCTTTCTTCCATAAAGGCCAGATTTGTGTAGTGCACGACTAAAAGTTGTACTGTTGACAGATTCTCTAACCTGAGCTGTGGATCTTTGCAGTTCCTCCAGAGTCACCGGGGACCTCTTGGCTACATCTCTGACCAGTTCTCTCCTTGTTCAAACTGTAAGTTTAAGTAGACGGCCTGGTCTTGGTAGATTTGCAGTTGTGTCATACTCCTTCCATTTATGGATGATGGTGTAAACAGTGCTCTGTGAGATGTTTAGAGCCTTGGAAATCTTTTTATAACCTAATCCTGCTTTTTACTTCTCCACAGCTTTATCCCTGACCTGTGTGGTGTGTTCTTTGGTCTTCATGGTGCTGACTGCTCCCCATACTCTCAAACAAACCTCTGAGGTTTTACAGAACAGCTACATTAATACTGAGGGTGGATTACACACAGGTGGACTCTATTTATTTGTTAGGTCAACATTGGAACCTTCTAAAGCCTCTAAAAGCAATGTGTTGCACTCAGAAAAGAAGGGGGTTGAATAATTTTGTACGCCTACTTTTCAGGTTTTAATTTGTAAAAAAAAAAAAAAAAAAAAAAAAAAAAATCATGTATGACTGTCCTTCTACTTTACAATTGTGTGCAACTTAGTGTTGGTCTTTCACACAAAGTTTAAATGAAATATGTTTGATTTTTGTGGTCATAATAAGAGAAAATGTAGAAAAGTTTAAGGGGTTGAATACTTTTGCAAGGCACTGTAGCAAGCAAAATATACATTTAGAGATCTATAAACCTGCCAGAGACACACACAAATGCAGTCAGTAGTACTCACACTCAATTTATTGGGCTGCAGCACAAACGTTCCCAGTGATGGCCTACAACAACCAGCTTTTGACAGTACAACTGTTCATACAAACTGTAATATTAAATACAACTTCAATAATCCAGAGTTCACATGTCACACAGGAACAGTTGTAGGGAACAATCCAAATGATTTACAAAAGATATTTATGAAAAACAAACAAAGATCTCTGCATTTTATTTACATTTGTTCAACTCTTCAATTTTTTTTTATCTGAATTATTCATGTATAAAGTCATCAGTCTGTTTCAGATACAAAACAAGTCTCCAGTGTGACAATATACATTTTCCCTGTAGAACATTTTAACCTTTAAAAAACCTAAACTATTCAATTACACTACAACATTTTGAGCTTTAGTCAATAACATTGTATTAATTAACACATTTAATATGAACCACTTTGCACTAACAGTAAAGCTGGCCGACCAGGAAAAGTTTAGAAACAAAGATGAATCAACTGTAACAAATGGTATTGAATTATTATCCACAAAATTGTTAAAAACAACCTTAATGCTGCCAATGTCTTCAGTGAATCTGTCCCATGCCTCTACCCTTCATCAGAATTAACCGTGTATCAATAATCTGTCAATGTCTTTTTCAAATACAATACATTTTTAAAGCCAGGACCCAAGTGTAACATTGAACATTTTCCTTTGTAGAATATTTTTTAAAACTTTTATAAAACCTAAATAAATAAAATGCATTTTAAGCAATGGCATTTGTTCTAAAGCCCTCACAGTCCCAGGTACTTCAGAGAGACCTGCAACCCTCACAACCCTTTCTTCATTCATGGCCATTCTGCATTTCGGGCAGTTTTCAGATCTCTGAAGGAGCAAATCAATGCATTCCCAGCAGCCTATGAGGCTCCTGCAGCACTGGGCCAGGACTGGACTCTCCATGACAGCGGTAATGAGAAATAAGAGTTTATATTTGCAATCTGCTTAACATGGCTATGTTTCATCTACTTACACGACATATCAGAAACGAAGCTCGCAAAATTTCGACTTGTTGCCTCATCTGCGTGTCTCGAAGATCCTACATCCCGCTGCCACTGTGGGAAGGCCTTCAGCTGCTTGGACAAATTCATCTATGGCTCCCTGGACTGAGCTTAAAAGACCATGGACTGACCTTAAAAAATAATAATAATTTGATAGAATTGTTTGCCAGATGAAAGTATGTAAAAATATTATTTTGCAAACCTTTTTTTTTTTTTGGTTTTCATAAACTCTTTTGGAAAGGCCACCATTTTCCGTGTGCTTTTCTTCCAATAGTCCAAACCTAAACAAAAAAACATTTTCAATCTTCAGAAGTTAAATAAAGTTTCAGAAATATGTAACAATTACCAGCAGTCCCCTGAGAGCGTAAAATACATCTCCCTGCACCGTCTGTTATAATGATTTCACTTTCTAAATGAAATGCTGCTTGGACAGCAGAGGCCAATCCCAAAACATTTGCTTGTTCTTCCATAAAAACTATTGTTGTAATCTGACTGTGCAGATCTATTTCGCCATTTAATTTTTGTGCCATCACAACAGACCTGCAAAAATTTACAAAACTGGATTTAAGTTATGACAGGCAAACACACGTATGATGTACCACATAATACCTAAAGTATTTCTTAGCTGCAGGAGCCCGTGGATGAGAGCTGGGCCGTGGAAAAGTAAAGGATGTAGATGCGGTAACAGGAGGCAAACTGGCAGTGGCAACAGCATCTCGTCTTCTACAATGTACGTTTCTGAACTGATTAGGTCAAAATGATCCCCAGGCAGGACGACTGCTCCGTTTCCCCTTTGAACCAGATAAATTGTCTGGGGCTGAACCTGAAACATAACAGTTGAATGGTTAAAAAAAAAATAAAAGTGTTACAAGTGAGTACATGAGTGACATCAAATTAAATAAATCTTATTATATTTTGGTGAATATTTAACACAACACTTTTAAATACCATTTAGGGCTTGAAGCAGGTGGTGTGAAGCAGAAGAGGAAGAAATGTAACTGTTTTACTGCTAAAAGACAGAGTTCTGCGAAATGTTCCCACAATAATTCCCCAAAAACATTTGGATTTAGACTTTGTTAACAAAATTAAGCAAAAATAGAGATTAATCGATATTAGCAAATATATCATGATTAATTATGCTCTCCAAATCACCCCCGCGAAATTAGCATTTTAGTGTTAGCATAAGCTAATCTCTGTTGTCGAGTTAGCCCTTAACGAGCTATAAGGATAGTTTAATTTGACAAAATAAAATGTATTTGGCTTACCTGAAATATCTGTGCTATATTTGAGAGAGTCATGTCAATAACACGTATTGTGTAGGACTTCTCCCAACGAACAAGTGTGCAGCGTTGTTCTATTCCGCTCCTCACTGTGGTCGTCCTATGAACGCAGTCTGTCCACGAAGCCCGAGCATTTCGTTTTAATATCAGAAAGCGCCACCTGCTGGCTACGAGTCTACTACTTGCAAATTAAAATTCTTAAGGCAATTAAAACGACATGGGAATTCACATGAGGAAATATCTCGTACAGATTGTATCTAATGATTTTCCATGACTTTTCCATGACTTTTCCATGACTTTTCCAAAACAATTGCCAACATTTCCATGACCTTTTCACTAGGGCTGCAACAACTAATCGATTTAATCGATTAAAATCGATTATTAAATAGTTGTCAACGAATTTGGTCATCGATTAGTTGGCTAAAAACTTTTACGCTTAGTCCGCTGTGATCCAGCGGCTTTGAGTGGACATCAGCGGCTTTGTAGAGCTCTCCCTCGACTCTCACAAAGAACAGACGAACAGAAACCTTGTGCCTGTTTAGCGGACCTTTTAATCACACAGTAACAGCCACGAGTAACCTTCCGGAGGTGGTGTATAGCTTAATCTCATAAAGTTACGAGTTTGTTATTTCTCCGCGGGTGAGTCGGCCGCTTTCAGCGCTTTAGACTCGCGGTAACTTTCTAGAAACATCCCGCGCAAAATCTAGCGTCTTTTTGATGTGTCTTTGCTGTTCCACGAGCGTCAGCGCGTGCTTTTTGTAAGGTTTTCTCTGATAAAGTTAAAAGCCGTCCACAGCGTCTCTCTCCTGATGGCCTGATCTCCTCTCACCAAAAAAAGCAGCAGCCAGCAGGCCCCGCCCCTTTCCCCTCCGTAACCATGGCGACGCAGTTTGAGTGACAGGAGTGAGAGCTGAACACTCGCAAACTTAAAACTTTCAGATATGAAACAAAACAATCATAATGATGATCTTAACAGGGCCTAATAGATACAAATGCTAATAACAGTATGAATTAGATGCAGCAGCAAACACTTTATAGATGCTTTAAAATATTATAATATAATATATAATAATAAAAAGCAGCAGTCCAAAGGTCCAAAAAATTGAGATTTTATTTTTTGGCCACATTGCCCACACTTATAATAACCACATTAAAAGAAGTTGCTAGATAGCAAAATCTGATTATTCTACTTTATTTTTGTATTTTCTTTTTGTTCAAGAAAAGCCCAGTGTGTTCATTAAGTGCACACAAGTTGTCTTTTGCATAAATACATTTAATAAAATGCAAAACACCTTATATTTATTATTTTGTCATTTTTATCCGATTAATCGATTAATCGATCCAATAATCGACAGATTAATCGATTATCAAAATAATCGTTTGTTGCAGCCCTACTTTTCACATGACTTATTTACACATCAATTATGCTTAAATATTTGTTTTCATTAACTTAAGTACTAAATGTATTAATTTCACAGATTTATAGAATTACATAACAAATGAAAATGTTTTAATCATGATTCAGTTACAGTGTAGCCCAATTACAACAGGAACTCTGCTTAGCTCGTGCTTTTTCTATGTCCAAACCAAACAAGATTTATCCCAACTCAGAGTATTGTTCAGGGCTCCAGTCTAAGATTTTTGAGAACCATCCTGAACTTCTTCTCATATAATTGGCTAGATACAAAAATAAAATAAATATATAGCTGTAAGATATGAAAGTTTGTAATTTGTGACGTCATTTCAGTGTGTTTCTTTTAATATAGCTATAATTTAATTGACCTTTATTTAACCAGGGAAGTCCCACTGAGATTCAGAATCTCTTTTGCAGGGGAGCCCTGGGGAAGGGTCAGGGGAGGCATTAATGGACATGTTTTTAGTTTTTTTAGTTTATAGAACCCTTCTAAGGCTTTAATTCGTTACTTTTTTTTGTCCATTTTGACATTTCTGTGACATCTTTATATAATGTGTGGTTATCTACTGAACTAACTTCATCTAGAGTCTTAAATAAAACGTCAGCCTAGAAAGACAGAGAGTTTCTATTTGTGTTTGTGTGACGGAGGCAGGTTAAAGCAGGTGGAACACAAGCTGCTGTTCATTTGAGTCGCATGAAGCCGTTTGAAAACTCGAAAAAAGTTTTGATAGAAGCTACATAACGGGTCCGGCTCGAGTCACCAATAAGATTTTATCGAAGTCAAGTTAGGAGATATTTCCAAGCCAAGGTCCGTAACTTCACGGCAAAGTTTATTTTAAGACATTTTAAAATTTGACTTTATAATATACGGCGCTCCATAGTACTCACGAAAAAAAATATATTTATCTCGTAATTACGAGATAAGATCTCGTAATTACGAGATAACTTTCTCGTAATTACGAGATAGTTTTCTCGTAATTACGAGATAATTTTCTCGTAATTACGAGATAATTTAAAAGGCTTTTCCCACATTCTGTATATCCACACGCGTCGTATAGGCTAAGCTAGTGACTTTATCCACAACACGAGTAGTCTTTTCTGTGCTAGCTTGATGTTTCTAAATAGCTAAGATGTGCTTGTGGATTTCGTTATGTTAAATTAAGTGTCTGTGGTCTTCACTGCAATGTTTACGGTCGACAAAAAGTATGAAAATAGCCAATAACGTGACTGTCAACTCACGCTACAGTTAGCATGCTATTATAAAGACGGCCAGTGTGTGGAGCTGTTCACCCACCAGAAAGAAGCTAGTGGTAATCGGCAGGTTTTTTAAATAAAACTCGATCTTCTTGACTGTTGACAGTCAGTCCCACTCATCCTTAGAAATGTGCGGCAGTTTTTCTGTGGCTCCAGCGTCTGGTTTTCAATTTATTTGGCCAAAAAGAAGAGAAATGCTGCACATTTGCTACACTTCCGCATGGATCACCCAGAGTGGGTGGGTACTGCAAAAATGCCCGTATGTTGCAAGTCTGTTGCAGCACTTCTCTCCTTTATGGCCAAATAAATTGAAAACCAGACGCTGGAGCCACAGAAAAACTGCCGCACATTTCTAAGGATGAGTGAGACTGACTGTCAACAGTCAAGAAGATCGAGTTTTATTTAAAAACCTGCCGATTACCACTAGCTTCTTTCTGGTGGGTGAACAGCTCCACACACTGGCCGTCTTTATAATAGCATGCTAACTGTAGCGTGAGTCAACAGTCACGTTATTAGCTATTTTCATACTTTTTGTCGACCGAAACATTGCAGTGAAGACCACAGGCACTTAATTTAACATAACGAAATCCACAAGTACATCTTAGCTATTTAGAAACATCAAGCTAGCACAGAAAAGACTACTCGTTGTGGATAAAGTCACTAGCTTAGCCTATACGACGCGTGTGGATATACAGAATGTGGGAAAAGCCATTTAAATTATCTCATAATTACGAGAAAGTTATCTCGTAATTACGAGATCTTATCTCGTAATTACGAGATAAATATTTTTTTTTTCGTGAGTACTATGGAGCGCCGTAATAATAAAAATAATTTCAAAAATATTAATTTTTTCACCATATCCCACATAATTCAATTTTATAATAAAACTTTATTCTAGGATAATGTTCTTTTAAAAATGTATTTGATGGATAAATCTGACCTGTGCTGTGGAGGAGAATAGTATTTTTACACTGATCAGAGCTGATCACTAAGTCTGTGATAGACAGTGTTGGGTAAGTTACTTTAAAATTGTAATACATTTGTATTACAATATTACTGTATCTAAAATGTAACTGAGTTACTTTGAGCTAATCGTTAAGACGTTGTACAACACTGATCCTGTTACATTTACACTTGTTTACTGGTTAATTTGTGGAAATGTGACGTCACAACACATTTTACTCATAATAATTGATTCTCCTTTAAGCAACAGACAGTATTTTAGTGGTGTTTTGGTCCTGAAGTGTCATTTTCAATAGAATATAAAAGCAATTAATTTATATAAAAGTAACTTGAGTAACTCAGATTGTAACTGTAATATATTATCAACATTTTATAAGTAATGAGTTACTCTACTTAATAATAATAATAATAATAATAATAATAATAATAATAATAATAATAATAATAATGCATTGGATTTATATAGCGCTTTTTTTCAGTAACTTAGTTACTGAAAAGTGGAATATATTACAGTAACTAGTTACTCCCAACACTGGTGATAGAGTTATTCTAACTCTGTTTTGACTTGACCCTGTTCTGTCCCACGTTTGTCTCTCTGTCCCACTGGCCAAACAGTCACTGAATGAAGCCATGTGATTGGCTAATTGGCGACAGGACACACACGATAACCCTTCCCAACCTTACGCATGTACAGAGTCGCGTTCATTACACGCACACACTCGCGCGTTCTCTAAATACAACATGAACCGTGCACTTCAGTCTTTGGCGCTGTGCCAAATGTAAGAAGAACGCGTCACAGCGGCGATGTGCACACGTTTCTGCTCCAGCCTTTCAGCGAGTGTTTGGCAGGAGGGCTGTGTGGTCCGGACGGAGCGGCGCTTTGGTCCGCCTTTCAGTGTAATGCCTTTTCTTAAAAACTTGAATGTGAACAAAATTAGATGAATCCCGGATAATTATTCCCGTAGATCAGAGGCGTGGAGCGCTTTAGGCCAAAGACAGGAGTGGAGCTGCATTACAGGCTGATTCCACATCCTGCATATCCGCTGCGCTGCGCAGCGCCACGACCTTCGCAGCAATTGCGCAGCCTTTGTAATGAATGAGGTATGTTCCACATCTCGCATATGCACTGCGCAGGTCTGCGCCTCAGCTGCCCTTCCAACACCGTCCGACAAAATTGCGGATCAACGGTAAAATCTTCTGCGCCCAGGTCCGACCTGATCAAGTTCCACAGATCAGACAGAACAGGAAACAGAACGTGAACGACGTCCGAAATTTCAAGGTAAAAACACTTCACACTGACTTTATTTTGATTACAGTACTTGTATTCTCGAAGTCGGACATCCGGGAACTTTGGTCACGTGACAGCCTATGGGCGAGGGCCGCCATGACAGTTTGGGTAAAACATTGCGCGAACAAATGCTGCAACATAGGAAAATCACAATGAAAAAGTGTTGCGTATACGGCTGCACTGCCAACAGCGTGTCGAATTCTTACCGCAAGTTTTAGATACACTCATAAAGAAGGCAGCAGGCAGGAAAAATGGCTGAAGGCAATCCATAGAGTGGATATAAATGAAGACGGAGGCGCGGACATGAACAGATTGTGGCCACCGAATTCTGGACATGTTTACGTTTGCTCCTCACATTTTGTCTCGGGTAAGATCTAAAAATATTTTTTGGGAAAATCGAAGACCCTTAATTAGCTGTATTTAAACATTTTCAGACTCCTGTGAGCTGAAGTACATGCGTTACAAGTGTTGTTTTGGTCTTGAAGTGTTGTTTCCAATAGAATATAAAAGCAATTCGTTAGCAAGGACCACGCGAGACAGGAATGCAGTGCACAATATTTATTGAAGAGTGAGTGAAGGTGATTGAGAGCGACGATAGTGCTGCTGGACAGGAGACTCAGTGTGGGGGTTCTGTCTCAGCGACGCCCAGCCGATTCAGGACCCCCCTCCTTGGAGGCTCGAAGCTGAAAGAAAGACATGATGAAGGGGAGGGACGGAGGGTTAGAGACGACAGAGACAAACAGTGGTAGTGTTTGGGGTGGGCTTAAGAGGATTCTGGGAGACGAGGCGTGGCAGAGTGACGTGAGGCGCGTGGTCCTGCCCACGAAACTTAATTAACCAAGTAAATAACGCTTCGTTAGCAAGGACCACGCGAGACAGGAATGCAGTGCACAATATTTATTGAAGAGTGAGTGAAGGTGATTGAGAGCGACGATAGTGCTGCTGGACAGGAGACTCAGTGTGGGGGTTCTGTCTCAGCGACGCCCAGCCGATTCAGGACCCCCAAAGTTGATGATGGAAGAATGAGCTCGCCGGAAATCTTCGATATCATGACATATGTAATTGCGGTAGGAGATGGAGGCCCAACGCCCTAGGACTTGGATGTCTCTGTCTGGAATGCCGGCTCTGGCTGCGGAGGTCGCGGCGCCGATGCGGAAGGAGTGGATGGAAAAATGACCTGGTGCGCCAGACATCCGGAGAACGTTGCGAAAATGGGCGCTGAACCAAAAGCGGGTCGCCATCTGGCCTGTTTCTGTCACGAACAGGGGGTCGGAGGGTGATGCGTTGGAGGCGTAACGAGCTGCCAGATATTTAGAGAAGGGCTCGTACGGACTGAGTGGAGAGTTCAAACGAAAGAGATAGATCGGAAAGGATGCGCCTATCTGGTCAGTTTTGCTTCTTCTCAATGTGAAGACGAACAAGTCGTCGGTGTGACGAACAACGTCGGACAAGGTAGGATGGAAGAAGGAATCAAATGTGGAAGTAGAAGGAGCGAACTCGGAACTACGTAGGAAGCCGAAGAAGGCTAAGAGGAACATGCACTCGAGTGACAAGGCGAGCGCTGGGGTGATGTAGCCGGAGCGCAGAACGAGAACGCAGCGTAGCAGTAAGTCCGGGGTCAGAGGTTGGCGTTTGGGAGGAGGAAGCGGTTCGGATTTGCTCAGACCTTTCAGGAGAGCGGTGACGTGGGCGTGCCCGTGAGCCGGATGAGGAAACCCTGTCGCCAATTTGTAGAAGAAATTAATACCGGCTAGGTGGGTGCGAATGGACGTGGTGCGAACGCGCTTGGTAGTGCGGATGTAGGAAACGAAAGAGCAGATGGTGGAAACGTCGGCTGCGTTAAGCGGAAGATGGAAAGTTAGAAGGAACGACCTGAAGAGTGTCCAACCGGCGAGATACGCCGAAAGTGTACGTGGAGCGAATCCATCGAGGACGGCCAACTGGGCAGCTGAAGAGAGACGGGCGAGATCGGAGTCTACGGGAAAACGGTGGCAGAAAACGGAGGAACCGGCGTCGGATGGGTCTCCGAGTGAGGCGCCAAGCTTCTGAACTTCTGAAAAGCAAAGCGAGAAAGTGAATCAGCTATGAGGTTGAGACAACCGGGCACGTGGGCGGCTCGGAGGATGAACTGCTGTTGCGCGCAGATCAAAGTCAATTTCTGCAGGAATTGAGAAATGCTTGGGGAACGCGTCCTTCCTTTGTTAATGATATCGACCACGGCAAAGTTGTCGGAATGAATGACGATGCATCTCCTGGACCACTCATGCCCCCAAAGAAGAGCCGCAATGATGATTGGATAGATTTCGAACAGCGCGGATGAAGGATGAATGGACTGGAGAGCAAGCAGTTCTGCAGGCCAGGTCGACGCGAACCATTTGTTTTGGTAGAAGCCCCGAAGCCGATGGAAGGCGCTGCGTCAGTATAAAGCTGAACGTCTTCGGGAGAGGAAACGAAATCTTCGTAAAAGAAAGAAATTCCGTTCCACGAGTCCAAGAAGTGCTTCCAAAGGTGCATCTCCGTTTTGCAAGCGTGATCCAGACTGACTCTGTCGTGGAGAGACGGGATGGAAGTTGCTGTATTAAGAAGGCTGGATAGAAAGGGTTTGCCCTGGGGGATGATTCGGATGGCGTAATTCAGGTGGCCGAGAAGCACCAGGAGTTGTCTTTTGGTACATTGATCTGAAGAAATGAAGTTAGACAAGAGCAACGAGATTCTGCGGATTTTCTCGAGGGGAGTGACGCCTGGAATGAAAGGGAATCGAGCGTGATGCCGAGGAACTCAATGGAGGTGCAGGGACCGAGAGTTTTCTCCTCAGACAACGGAACACCGAGGTCTGCGAATGCTTTCATGATACACGTGAGGCCATAGCGAGGGGGCGAAGAGTTTGGAGTCACGACGAGGAAGTCGTCCAAGAGATGAAGGACGTAAGGAAGTTTAAAGTTGTTAACCAGAATCCAGCATAGCCCTTCAGACAGAGAGTCGAAGATTTTGGGGCTGCTGCGACAACCGAAGGTGAGGCGCACTGCGAAATAATAACGGCCTTGCCAGCAACGCCGAAGAAACGCCAGAAGTCGGGGTGGATTGGCAAGACTTTAAATGCCGCTGACATGTCTGCCTTTGCGAGCCCATGCTCCGCGACCTGCCAAGCGGATGAGAGATATAGCATGATCTATGGTGGCGTATTGCATAGAAAAATCGGTGCGGGAATGAGCTATTGATGCTGGGGGTTCTGATTCGTGTGGAGAGGACAAGTCGGTGATCAAGCGCTTCTTGGCAGAATATTTGCGCGTAGCCACACCGATAGGACTGATGCGAAAAGTTTCAAAGGGGGGGCGTTTAAAAGGGCCGATCATGAACCCTTCTTTAACTTCTTTGGCCAGGAGCTGATCGACAATGTCTGGCTCGGCGAGTGCAGATTGGAGATTTTTGCAGTGAAAGGAAGTGTCAGGGAGCACCTCGATACCCGGATGAAACCCGTGAGTGAACCCGTCAACCAGGAATTGACGAATTGGCGATCGGGGTGATTTCTCAAAGCTATAGAGAGAAAATTTACCTTGACTGGAGAAGGGATTGAAGTCGTAGGAACGTCCTCGAGAGAGGTGGGGTTATGGGGGCAGGTAACCCTGTTGTGGGCTCCTCCGCAGAAGGAGCAGACGTGTAGCATCCTGCAGCTTGACATGGGGCATCCTGAACTATTAAAATTGTTGCACACCATGCGCCCGCCTTGGAAAAGGAGGGGACGGCCTCGTTTATCAATGCCGCTAACGACTGGAACTCGAACTCTGGGTCGAGTGTCGCGGGCCGAGGAATGATGGGGGGAGGGGTGCGGCAGAAGACAGGCGGTCGAAGACAGGCTTCTTAGAGTAGGCTTGGCGCGGGTGCGGGTCCGCGATCACGGCGCACAGAGAGGTTGGATGGGAAGGTGCGCCGCAGAGCTCGCAAGAAACTGATGTGCGCGCGGCAAAGATGCGGCAGTAAAGTTCAGCGTCCAAAGCGCCCCAAAAGGTAGGTTGATTGAATTGTTGTAGTCTCGCCGCGGCTTGAGATGCGAAAAGAAAATGATATTGATAAAACCCGGTGCCTCCGAAACGTAAAGCCAGGTCGAGAATGATTGAGAGATAATCGTCCAACTCAGCTCTTCTGATGGATAGACGGAGCAAATGATGTCACGATAGGAGGAGAACGCGAGGCGAACTCTGTAGGAGTCAGATCTTTTTGACTTTGAAGGCGTGGCCTGGAGCATGACGGTGGGAAAGCCCTGACTAGTGCGCATTTCTCTCGCCTGACTTGCATCAAAAAGTGAGGGAAGAATCAGGAGCGCTAAGTCTACGTAATTACCGGAGAGAATTTGTTGGCGCAGAGCGGTCGGAGCCAAGGAAGGCCGAGACATGGTGGTAGCTGGTGGAGTCGGAGCGGGCGCTGTAGCTAGCGTGAAATGCGAAGATGGGAGGGCGCATGGAGCTGGGAGAGGGTAGACTGGAGGGGTGGGCAGAGGGAGAGAAGGAACAGAAGAATTAGGGACAGAGGAACATGGGGGGAGGGGACGGTGGGATTAGGGCGGGAGCGGATGGAGCTGAAAAGAGAGGATGTGTTAGGAAAGGGACGGCGGGAATGGGGGTGGGGGCTGAAAGAGAATTAGAGTGAGGAACGGATCTAGCGCTGGACGTTCCTGCAGTGAGATCAGAAATGTTAGAAATGAAAGAAGAACCCTGTGGAAAAACGTTGTTATTGCTTGGAGATGGTGTTGAAACTTGAGCTGCCAAAGTGGAGAAAAAAGATGAAATAAATTCATTAACATTAAAAGCTGTTGGAGCTGGTGCCGGATACGTTGGTGCCTGACTCCCGCCAGGGGGAGCTGGAGATGTAGGCGGACGGCGCTGGGCCGTGGGTGAGCGAGTGACGTCATCACGCGCCCCCGGCGCTGGACCAGGAAGTGGAGTGGAGGGAGGCGTAGCGGCTGCTATCTGGGTTGAATAGAGTTGAAAGAGCCGTGGCTTGTTGTCGTAACGGCTGAAGGGAACTTTCAGTTTTCTGAGTTCACGTTGCAAGGCTGCGACGGTCCATTCCCGGATGTCGAGGTTTCTGCGGGGCGAGGACGGAGGAGGAGACCGCCGGGAAGCGCGGCGTGTTCGAAGGCCGGAGGAGAAGAGCGGGAACGAGGAGAGGGACGAGGAGCTGAGCGGCCGCTCAGTTGTGGTCGATAGCGGCGGGTGCCTGCTCTGGATGCAGATGCCCGCGGAGAAGGCGTGGGAGAAATAATACTTGGGCTCGGAGCGTCCCGACTCACCGATTGCACTACGGAGCGCAGGACCGGGCGATTACGTTGGCTGCTCCTCTGGCTGGCAGAACGCTGGGACGCGGCGGACGTCGGGGAAGCTCCCGAGCAGGTCAGAATCTGAACCAGAGTAGTCTAAATTCAACTCTGCTTCCATGGTGTGATGCGAGACGGTAGTTTAGAGAGAGCTGTGCTCTGACAACCTGTTTAGAGACGACAGAGACAAACAGTGGTAGTGTTTGGGGTGGGCTTAAGAGGATTCTGGGAGACGAGGCGTGGCAGAGTGACGTGAGGCGCGTGGTCCTGCCCACGAAACTTAATTAACCAAGTAAATAACGCTTATTATATGCAAGTGGGTTAAACAGATTATAACTAGTAATATAATATCAACATTTTTTATAAGGAATGAGTGACACTACTTAGTTACTGAAAAGTGGAATATAATACAGTGTAGTGATGCGCGGGTCAGCTTTTTTGTGACCCGCCCCGCCCGACCCGATTTAAAATTCAGCCCGACCCAACCCGGCCCGAAAAATGTGCTTAAATTTCAGGACCCGACCCAACCCGAACCCGCACACATTAAAACTGCATAAAACGTTGATTTTTGCGAGCTGCTTCACCTGGACACTGGACCCCGTCAGACTTCTTCGTCAGACATTCACGGTGAGTAAAAAGCTTGTTTGGGAGAGTTATTTAAACGTCAACATGCTCTGGATGTTTCTCCAAGTGAGGATTTGACTCTTTCCGTTTAGTTTACAATGATGAAGTTCAGGCTGGAGCATTGTGTAGTTATGTGTTTATGACTGAGTCGATAACCTGCTGCTCCGTCTCCTCCACAGAACGACTTTCTAGTAGGCTAGTTGAACTCTTGTCCATATCTTTCTTTCTGTTTTATAGCCAGTTGTAGCCTAAATAAACTAAGCTCAGAAGGCATAAGTTGTGTCTTATGTTAACAGAATTAACGTGCTTGACATGAGGCTTAGCCTATTGGACTGACGTTCACGTCACTGAGTTAGTAGTAGTAGTTAGTTAGTAATGAGTTACTCTCAACACCGATGATAAACATCCTTGCATGTTGTTGGTGACCATCAATATCCACCTGTTCGTCGGCTCCTTGTAGTGGCATTTAAGTATGCGGTGTCAAATTTATGACGATTTTAGCTTCTGGTGGTGATTCCTCTTCGCTCTGATACATAATAAACTCGGTGGTACCACACGACAAAGTAAAATGCATTATTTTCTAGCTACTTTCCCGTGTTCTGAATAGTCTGTTTTACCCAAACTGTCATGGCGGCTGTTGCCCATTGGCGGATGTGACGACACGCCGACTTCGAGAATTTAATCTTTTTATGCATAGTTGCTTTGCCAGTTTAACTCAGTCGGCTGTAAACTTTCACTTTATGTCACTGAAACACTAACAGGAGAATACTTTTTATCGTACTTATTCACGTAATGCCTTTGCCTTCGTGGGAGAGAGAAAACACACGTGAGCTCATGTGATGAGAGCTAAAGAGCGATCCATCAAACACACTCCTGCTGCACAATACAGAGCGATTTTGGCTTTAATTTAAAACTTCTATTTCATAAACTTGTGCTCTCCGCGCATGCTCTTCTCGTGCCTCTCGAGGCCCGGCGGAGCGCAGCCCAGCGGGGAAAACATGCATCCAGTAGGAGAGGCTTTGCACACGAAATCGGAGGTGTGGAGCACAGCGGATATGCAGGATGTGGAATTCCAGTGTTAGCCCCCTCCTCCCTCCGCTCTGCTGAGGAGAGAGACGCAGCAGGTTGAGTTGGGCGAGGTTTACCGACTTAAAGACGACGCTCGAGATCTGTTTGTTGTCATTTTCCAAAACTTTTCCAAACCCGGTAAAATTCCAAAACTTTTCTAGGGCCTGGAAATCGGATTTTCATTTTCCATGACTTTTCCAGTTTTCCATGACTGTACGAACCCTGATTGTTATTGACTAAATCTCAAAATGTTGTGGTGTATTTTAATGGTTTAGGTTTTATAAAGGTTAAATGTTCTACAGGGAAAATGTATATTGTCACACTGGAGACTTGTTTTGTATCTGAAACAGACTGATGACTTTATACATGAATAATTCAGATCAAATTGAAGAGTTGAACAAATGTTAATAAAATGCAGACATCTTTGTTTGTTTTTCATAAATATCTTTTGTAAATCATTTGGATTGTTCCCTACAACTGTTCCTGTGTGACATGTGAACTCTGGATTATTGAAGATGCATTTAATAATACAGTTTGTATTAAAAAGTTGTACAGTCAAAAAGCTGGTTGTTGTAGGCCATCACTGGGAACGTTTGTGCTGCAGCCCAATAAAATGAGTGTGAGTACTACTGACTGCATTTGTGTGTGTCTCTGGCAGGTTTCTAAATGTATATTCTGCTTGCTACGTTTAGCACAGGCATATTGTGTGATAGGGAATGCTGCTTATGACAGTCAAATACTGGGAAAAAATCCTCAACTAAGCAATAAAAGGAAAGGTCCAGGAGGAGCCCAGGAGTTTCCAAAGTTTTTTCACATCAGCTACTTGGACTTTACAATAAATTGATCTTTTATGATGATATTTGGCAGCCTATGTTAAACCTGGGTACCTTATTTAGTGCACACAGTTATATGGTATTAGTCATGTAATTAATGAAATGTGAAATTAAGGCGTAATTCGGTTCCAAAACGTTTTGGAGAGAGTTACATGTTGAAAAATCCTTGGTTAGACCGACCCATTGAGCTGGGATGGTTGTCTTGGTCCGGATTATTTTCTGCGGAATCGTCTGCTGCAGTTTCACTGGGTAAGATTAAAGTAGAGTCGCAGTGAGTTCATCCATCCATGAATCCAGCCCATCCAAACCGGTGTGTAAAATCATGCACATGTTAATTATCTCGTTAATAACTGTTGTGTGCAAAGTGCCCATGTGTTTAGAATGGAATAGAATGAAGTAGAATGACTCCAGCAATCAAAATGGCCAATGAATATTATTTTTCAACCTTATCCCGCTTTAACCTGGCACTGGCTTTATTTTGAAGGCCAGATGTCTTTGTTTACATTGTGCTGCTTCCTTTTTCAAAGTACGTATCTTCATTTGAAGAATGAAATTAGGCAAAGCCGCTGCTACGAGTATTTTATTCTCAACTTGCAACAACAAAAATGAAATATACTTTGTACACGGACCCTTCACAGGACACTTTGAGTTTGTGTACTTAAAATAAAACACCTGTATTTTAATCTTTGGAGAAGTTAGCTTGTACTGTGCAGCAAACAGTAACTGTCTTACTTTAGTGCAAGAAAACCACAGACCACGCTAATTTACAGTTTTTATCTATTTTAGGGCTTAAATCACTAGTTAATGTTGTTTTACAAAGTGACCCTGAAACTTACAAATTGATTATTATTATTTTTCCTGTTTCCAAAAAAGCTCACCTCAGACACTTACTGAAATATGCATCTGCTGGTGAGCTGAAAGTCTTGTTGAAAGTCTGGTTGAAATTCAGCCACACAATGTGCGTCTTTAGTAGTTAATATGTGTATTGGTCTAATAAAACAAACTAAATTAGTAGGCTCATAGACATGGGCGTATTCAGCTCACCAGGATGCATTATTTGGCAAGCATCTGCAATAGACAACAACATTATCTAGGGATTTAAGCTGTAGTGTGTTTATGGCTTATTCTTGCAAAAACCTAAGCAACCACAGTTTATTGGACAAAACAAATACAGGTCTCATAAATACTTAAGTAAGTAAACACGAAGTGTTGCAATAGGTGGGTTTCACATTCTAGAATTCTTGGCAGTTATAAGTCAGGTGGAGGCAAGAGGACTTTTTCCTTTTAATAACATTGGACTTTGCCATGAAATAATTCAAAAATGATTTAGCTAATTTAAAAAGTGGCATTTCCTAGGATGACTAGACACATTACTGGTTTGCATTGCAAAAACAAACTGCATTTAAACAATATTCATTTTAGCTGCCCTCCACCTCATTGAAATAACATTGGCAACTAGAATGTTGTGATGTCACGTGAAACCAACCTATAGATGGATATAAAGTCGTCTTGTGAAGTGTAATACTGGCAAACTCCATTCAGCTGCAGGAGCTCTATAGGTCTTTAAAGATGCACTGTGTAACTTTCTGAAGGTGCAATGTCAACTAAATCATTTAGGGAAGTTAAAACAAAACTTTGGAACATCAATAATTGTGTGCTAGGCTAAAATGTGGAAAAATAAAGACATCTTCTAGGACAAATGATACTTCATCACTGGAGGTGTTTTTATTTTTGTTTTATTAGTTAGAAAGTACACTGCAAACTTATTCTATTTTTTTTTTTTTTGCATGACATTTCATTTACTCATTTTATTTTTGTTTGGGTCAGATATTTGGTCAGATCATTGACACGTTGGTAGTTATGCTAGTCGACTACTCGATTGGTGGCACATGTTTAAGTCGACCAAGAATGTCTCTAGTCACCCCTGTCAAGCCCAATTATTTTTAAACAATAAACTTACAAAAAATACATTTAAAAGCAATGATGCTTGGTTTAAAAAAAAATCTGAATATCTCTGAATAGTATATGTCAACACATTTTCGAGATTCATTCAGAGAACTACTTGTAGATGTCAATAAATTATACAAAATGAATCATATGTTGGCTAAATATTAATACATACATTTCATTCAATGGGACAACAAACAAACTAACTAACTAACTTCAATACCTTATCTTATGTGGAAATTTAACATTGTATGCATATTCAAAGTAAGTAAGGCTTTTTTATTTGTACATTCATTCAGAGAATCAATATAATAATAATATTCGTGTAAGAAAGATTTAAAACAGGGCTTTGATTTCTGTGTTTTGCATTTGTGAATATGAAATTTACCCAACAGAATCATAAGGTTTGTAAGCTTAAGGATTAGGCTGTTTTTTTTGTTCAATTCCAGTTATTCATTTTTGTCAACATCAGCCAGGTCTATTAATCACGTCTGTGCACCAAAGACATCTTTGTTACGTAAACTTTATGCAAGTTTGTTTAGTTCCACAGTGAACCTTCAATAGGTTTTATGGATCTAAGGTTTCTACTGACAATATTTCATTTAATTAGGTTGCAGTCGGTGGGGTACTTTCTCTTACCGTTCAGCCTGCCGTTTCTCTCCCACAGCCTGGCCCCTGGCTCCCTCGGTCCTGTCGGTCCTCTCGGGCTTCTCCTCGGTCCTGTCGGTCCTCTCGGGCTTCTCCTCGGTCCTGTCGGTCCTCTCGGTCTTCACACTCCCGCAGAGCTCTAGGACCGAGGCCGCGGAGCACAGTCTCCTCCGCTTGAGCTTGAGTTTTGGCTGGATCTCGCTCATGTTCACTTCTCCAGGCGCTTCGCGAATCTTTTTTGAAACAGAACTTCCGTGTTTGGGTGCTGTCACGTGGTCCCGCTCAACCAATCGCATGCGTCTGCCTGCAAGCGTGTCCGGTGTTCTGCCGAAAAATGCTCCCTCCTCACGGGAACGCATACACTCTTGAAAACTTATGTGGTACAACAGTTTGTGTTAATATATTTAACATAATTATTGAGACGTGTTTCATAGTCTTAGTTTGGAGGTGAGCTGTAGTGTGCAGTAAGTTGTATATACTTACATTTGTGGAAGAATTATGACAAACAAAGCCACAGAGACAGCTAAATATTACAATTATTTTCTATTTTGTAGCTTAAATCACTAGTTAATATTGTTTTACGAGGTGACCCTGACACTTGCAGATAACTGTTTCCAAAATGTCTATAGTGGACTATTATAGAAAGACAATACCATTAACTGGTGATGTGGCTTTGTTTGTCATAATCCTTCCACAAATGTAAGTAATTACAGCTTACTGCACACTAACCTCCAAACTAAGACTTTAAAACACGTCTCAAAAATTATGTTAAATATATTAACACAAACTGTTGTACCACATAAGATATAAAGTCGTCCTGTGAAGTAATAATCGTAAAATTCCAGTTTTGAAGAGTGTATGCGTTCCCGTGAGGAGGGGATGCATTTTTCGGCAGAACACCGGGCCGCAGACTCTCGTGTTCTCCTGGTACGGACTGGTGAAGCAGACTTGGAGAATGGACTAGAGGAGTTCACAAGCTCGTACTTTTTGAGTTTTGGAACAAGTGAACTTGATGACATCACGGGAAATACAGCTCACGTGTGCGCTCACCATTAAAAAACAAAACAAAAAGGTAAACAACAGAAGCAGCAGTATTGTCCACATTTCTACATTATTATATACAGTATCATATTGTATAAAATATAGTCTAAAGTAGGCTATTCTAAGAACTAACAATAAAAGCATCATTTTTATTAAGCTAACATGGATTTTCAAAATTACATTTTTGACATGAAATAATACAACAATTCTTACGTCATAATTGATGTAAATCCTGACTGATCATGAA
Organism: Mugilogobius chulae; assembly: GCA_038363315.1. Classification (NCBI taxonomy): domain Eukaryota; kingdom Metazoa; phylum Chordata; class Actinopteri; order Gobiiformes; family Gobiidae; genus Mugilogobius; species Mugilogobius chulae. Next base: position 4,069,923 of record CM076414.1, read on the forward strand.
AATTACAGCTAAAATCAGATCATTTAGTAGGCTTGTGTTAAATATTAAACGCAGATTAAACAGAGCCTGAGAAAATACATTTTATTTGTGTTACAGATGCAACGAGTCGTATGTAAAATTCACATTATTTATTTAGGACAAATAAAACAATTGGGTTTCCCAGTATTACTCATAAACAGGCGTAGATACTTTCTGAAACCTGAATGAACTTGTGTAAGGCGACCAAGCGCAAACAACCCCACTGCAATCAGTAAACACTACAAAACACCCATGCAAAAGTCAGGTTTTATCACAGTTTTATCAACCTGAGATTGAGGTTGTTTAGGGAAGTGACCAATAAACAGTTAGACGAACAAACAAAAATAATAAAGTTACCGCTTCAATTGCTCCGAAACCCAGGCGGACTAACTGAAAATAAACCAAACAAAAACTCAAACAAAGGACAGCAGAGAGCAATGTTCACTGTAAAAAGAGTAAAATACAAAATTACAAAACACTGTTGAATCTATAAAAATCTAAAAGATGCTGTACCTGTGTGTCGTAATTGCCTCACACACAATCAACTCCACCACACCCTGAGCTACCACAGGATCAGAACCCTTGTGTGGTCCTAACAGTGGTCCTAAAGTCAAAAAACACTTGTAAACATTGCTATCTTACGCTAAAACATTACAACCCTGAGGATAAAACTTGTAAAACTCATCATCCAATCTTACAACAGTTACACAGCGTGGGCCCAGCAAACGCTCTGGCCTCCCACGGAAACTGCACCTACTCGGGCAAACAGCCGACTTCCCCCAAACCCTCGCTTGGCTCTGGGGCTGCAGCGACACCCCATGGTACCACCCTTACATTTGTATATTTGGAAGCAATTATGCTTTCTTCTCCTTTATTCTACACAAAGAAGCATAATTGTGTAGTGTTGAGTGGGCCGTAACTGTGTGCGTGTGTGGGTTTGATCTGCTCCGTGTGTGAGTCTGTCGTTCTGTGCGTGTGATACAACGACCTAATCACAATCTGCCTGTCAATCTCAAGCTCCATTCTTCCCTCACTTTTGAACCTCAGAAGTGCATTGTGGAAATATACTGAGCCAAGACAAGTCTCCTCCGATGCATCCCCGGTGAAAGGGGCGGATCAAGTTCTCATCCGGATTTTTCCAGCGGAGTACCAGAGAAGCAAAATTTGAATTGGAACAGGACTTGTACGTGTAGAGTGACGTTTCACAAGTCCACGAGCACACAAGTCTGCACAAGGACGTGATTGAGAAACGGCCCTGTTCAGCCGCTCAATATTAGAAGAAATGTTTCCCTGAATCCATGAATCTGTTATATTAGGCTTGTTTAATGCACCTTGGACACTTCTCAAGCGGGAGAACAGCCTCAGATCACGTGTTGTACTGAATAAAACCCATGGATGTATTATACTTCCATGATAAAACCACATACACCTTTGTAAACGCTCCTGTTTCCCTCACACACCTTGAACTGACACGGATATCACCAGAGCAATGAATAAAGAACTGAATGATAAAGTTTCTACACTTGTCTATAAAGAAATGACTTTCAGTTCATCAGTATCACATTAATAATGCTTCAGTGTTATACAACATTCTGAGAGTTTTCTGTGAGTATTTATGACTCTGTGATGTGATGATAAAACAAAAAAAGTCAAGAAGAGGAAGAACTGCACAGCATCACGTTTCTGATGATCAAAACAGATCTAATCCAATTGGGGTCGGCACTTCATTTCCCAGCATGCATTTGGGTTTTGTAGTTGTGAAGGAGGCGCTGTTGCTTTTTTCAGACTTCATCGTCTATGGAGGCGCCTTCACTAGGATTGATCTCTCGAGGTTACTGGGACCTATGTAGAACTGTCGTCAGACCCTGACCTCCCTTACCGCTTCCGTCCAACTTCATCGCCTCGCTCTGCTTAAACAAGCCAAGTATCTGAATAGGACATTGCTAGCTTGTAGCCCCAGTGGTCGCACCCTTGGCACTGCAGCGGGAAAATCCCTCTACAGGCTAAAAAGCATTTTTTTCCCAAGAGCGCAATGCAAACACAAACTGCTGTGTCGGATTTTGTGGCAATTCTTACCTAGTTTTACATCACAACATTTTTTTTGGTTCAAAAGGTTTTAGTTTTGTATAAAACGGCTTTTTAAGCTTTAGCTTCGACTGCCACTGCTTACACTGTAACTCCCACACTGATTGGTCAGAAAGGTCAGGCGTCCTGCTAACCGCGCAAAGAATTCCATAGCCTGTAGCACACCTAGCAAAAGCTAAAGCTAATGGCCATGATGTCAACGAACGCCAGTGAGCAAAAGCCATTGATGCACAGCGCAGCCATCTTTGATCACTGGGGGTTGCTATAGTGCAAATAGTGCTAATTTGTAGCTCCTAGGTTTCTACCTCTAGGTCCTCATCTGTGGAAGTCGTCACGGGACAACAGTAAGAGCACTAGCCTGGGTCCCTCAGATCGGTTCACTTTGGAGCAGTATGTTAATGATGATCTTTTTAAAAGAAACAAACAAGAAATTGTACATGAATTATACTTTTTCTTCCTGGCACCAATCTGAGCGATTCACAAAAACAGTGTGATAACTCAAAGTCTGTGACGCTGTGACATGTGGGTCACGCTGGTGGAAACAAGAAACTACTTTCGGTTCAACGTCACCTATTTCTATCATTTTTAAAAGCCCATTCACAATGGAGATAATGTGTTCCCTAACCAAATATATAGCTCCATCACGGACCCTAAGGATAACGTAGAAATGAATAACAATGAATAAATTAATCAAAAATAAATCAAAAGACACAAAAAACATGAGGAACACCAGCCTGCTACTCTGCACAGCCCACTCTCTGTATTGCTTGTTCCTCACAGCCCGCTTCACTATTGCACAAAGTTATATTGCCAGGCTTCACTATTGGCACATACCCGCTTCACTATTGCACATCCCCGCTTCACTATTGGCACATCCCGCTTCACTATTGCACCGCATTCCCCCGCTTCACTATTGAAACCACATGCCCCGCTTCACTATTGCACACCCGCCTTCAGCTTCACTATTGCACACCCGTTCACTATTGCACACTCGTTTCACTATTGCACAACCCACCCATGACACCTTCACTATTGCACAGCCGTCATTCCACCTATTTGCCACCACACAACCCGCTTCACTATTGCACAAGCCTCCGTTTCACTATTGCACACCCGCTTCACTATTGCACAACCCGCTTCACTTATTGCACAACCCGCTTTCACTATTGCACAGCCCGTTTCACTATTGCACAACCCGCTTCACTATTGCACAAACCCGCTTCACTATTGCACAGCCCGTTTCACTATTGCACAACCGTTTCATATGCAACCCGTTCACTTGCACAACCGTTCACTATTGCACAACCCAGCTTCACTATTGCACAACCCGCTTCACTATTGCACAACCCGCTTCACTATTGCACAACCCGTTTCACTTACTATTGCACCTACAGACCCGCTTTCACTATTGCACAGACCCACTTCACTATTGCAACAGACCCAAGACAGTGTTTGCCTTCACTCAGAGTTTAGAGCTTTGATTGAACTTGTGTAAAAACTGTTTGTTAACCTTCAGGTGTGACTTTGGATTGTTTGGTAGTAACTCCCAAAGGGCAAATCTCAAACAGGGAGTGTTTGAGCAAGAGAGATGGACGAGTTGTCTGTATAATGTCTTGGGCAGACTTCACCACTCTGTCTAAAGCTTTCTTGTCCAGCGCAGAGCAGTTGGTGTACCACACCAGCATGAGTGAGTCAAGATGATCTCGATAGAGCTCCTGTAAACAGACAGCAGTAGCTCCTGAGGCCAGTTTGTTCTTCTTAGTCCTCAGAAAGTAAAGTCACTGCTGTGCTTTTTTGACCAAGGACATGATGTTAATTGTCCATGTTAGCTCCTGACAGATGTAGGTACCCAGGAACTTAAAGTACCTCACTCTTTCCACGAAGTCGCCTTTATTACAGAGTGGAGGTGGGAGGTGACTCTTACTAAGGAAGTAAAAAATTACTTCCTTGGTTTTGGAGTAGTTTAATGACAAGTTGTTCAACGAGCACCATTCAGCCAGACTGTCCACCTCGTTCCTGTCTGCAACCTCAGAATTATCTTTTATTAGACCAACTACAGTTGTTACATCTGCACATTTGATGATGACATTAATGGGGTGACTTGGTCTGTAGTCGTTCATGCACAAGGTGTAAAGCATTGGGCTCAACACACACTGTGATGAGAAGTAGTAAAACACTAACCTGACAGACTGCAGCCTGTTTGGAACAAAGGCTTCCATCTGCATGTATTGGGATTTATGCCCAAATTTTGTAACTTGGAGACCAACCAGTTGGAAATGATGTTGTTGAAATCTGAACTGAAGTCTAAAACAGCATTCTCAGAGTTAGATGTTCTCGGTGACAGAGAGTGGTAAAGCGGCTCAAGAGGGACTGCAGAGAGTAGCTTTAGGTAATTCAGAGATGAACCAGGACAAGGCGCGTGGAGGACGAACTGCATCAAACAGGCTCTGCCGAACTGATTCTGCTGATGTGATGTGAGTGGTGCGCTGGCACCGGGCGTATGTATAGACTAGTGTGTTCTCATTTAGCCCAGCAGCAGTCTGGGTCCAGACAAGTTACCTTGAGGACCGCTAGAAACTATTGCCCTCTGCATGGACCAGGTTTTCCCCGTCGGCGTCAGGGAAAAATTTGTGACTACGCGGACGGTCCACGTTGAAGAATAAAGTTTTTTATTTGCACGCACACACTTTCATATACACAATGAAGTTAAAGATATTTATTTGCTATATTAAATATTAAAGTCATGTATTTGTTGTGTTGGCACTGAGTTCATTTACTTATTTGTTAGTGTCAGTACTGAATGCACATCTTTATAATGCATATCTACTATTGCATGTTGTTGTTGTTGTTGTTGTAACCTATTTTTCTTAGTTTTCTTGCTGTATCGTCTAAGTCTATAAGCTACAAAACCAATGCATAATGGGCCTGTACATAAGAGCGAGAAGCAGAGACAGTAGAGGCACAGGTACAGTGGCCTTGAGAGGCCCAGTTGGGAAAGTCCCGAAGTGCAGGTGCAGAGGAAGAGGGAAGAACCATGATCTTCATCGTCATCTTTTGCATATTCATATCGTTCATCATCATCTTTTGCATATTCATATCGGTCAGATTGTACCTACGCCTGACATGAGTCTTACATAGTCTGTGAGCTAACAGGGAGAGTTTGGCCCAGCCCTGTATTAGATTTTTTGTTAGGAAATCTTTTTGGGATGAATAAACTTTTTATAAATTTAAACTTTTGAATCTTAGTCATCTTTATAATAAGAACATGCATCATATTCAACAACGTGGAAATCAACAGCATTTTAATGGCAGCTCTCTACTGCCCTCAACAAACAGCAGCTTCAAACGCACAGAAACTATAAACACTTCCAGCGTCTGCTCCGCTCTAGTCCACGCGTCTCTGCCTGTGAAGCTGTTTAGGTGGACTTTTTCTGTCTGTGAAGCTGTTTGGACTCAAGAAGAGAGTATGTAACAGAAGATATGAGGTCATCATACATATGTGTACAGTATGTATGTCGCATAGCACCAGCAGAATAACAATTGAAAGCAACAATTGTAGTACTTTTTTTTTTTTTTTTTCATTTTTGATCTGTTGAATTCTTTTTTAAAGTGTCATTTAAGACGGTCTTCCATTTTCTCCAGTCCCATTCATATTAAAACCTTTCGATCTAATATTATTTTAATATTATATAATCTAATCCAGTCTTGTTAAGTGGAGGATGCACTCATAGTCAACGACAATCATTAGAGTCAAACACATGTCTGTCCTTTAGCACATTTGGACACATCAATCACCACCAGGTTCATAATCAAGTCTATTAACTTCGTCTGTGTTCTCTTCCTCGTGGTTGTGATCAGCCTGCATTGCTGTAAAGCTTCTGTGGTGCTGCTCTACATATCCATATGTATAGACACACACACAAACACACATATATACATACACATACCCATATACATACTCATATATACATATATACAGTATAAATACCCATATGCACGTATACATACCTTCGCATATACACATGTGCGTCATATACTCACACATACATACACATATACATTAACATATATGCACATATACATACCCATACATGTGCACATACATACATGGATGTAGGCACACTGTACATACAAATGCAATATATACATTCATACAGTATACACACGCATACATATATAGTATATACACCCATCTACACATACAGTATACATACATATACATGCAAAATAAATAATAATAATCTACACCTCTACCCGTTTACTATTACCATTTACATATACAGTAGATATCATATGCATCTACAGTCCTATTCCTGCATACTTTGGAGACATCAGGAAAACACATTTTTATATTTCATTTGCATAATTGGTGTTATAAAAAAACGATTTGTAATCTTCCAAGCAAATTCCTTCCAGTAATTTGAGTTTGTTGTTTTATGAATGTTTATACTGATTTCTACTAATAATTCTGTTTCCCATTTATTTTTTATCTTATTTAGGATTTCTGGCTTTTCCCCTCTAATAAATTTGACTATCTTTGTTAGGAGTTTTTTTCCAGTATCCGCGTCATGTGGGTGTATCTTATTCTTCAGTGAATCAAGGACATATCTACGAACTTGAAGATATCTAAATAAATGGGAGTTGGGTATTGCAAATTTTACAGCAATTTGTTCAAATTGCTGCTCTTTCTACTGTTCATTTTAAGTATAATAATAGACTCAACCAAACTCCTTTTAGATAAATGGTCACATGACATACAGGCTGCGTATGAGGAGCTGCAGTGGAGGTCTGTGTGGGCTAGGGGCGCCACAGGAACAACTCCAGCCCAAACACAGTGACCTGTGCTCGGACTTCCTTTTCCCCTGATATATAAACACAACACTGTCAGTGTTTGAGTTGTGTTCACGTGAGATCAATGCATCCAGATGTTTACAGCTCGAGTCAGTCTGTGTGAAGTCAGTTTTATTGTAATCCAAAAGTGAAATCACCAGAGTGAGCTTTCAGAACAAAGTACGATGTTATTACTGTAAAAGCAAAACTGGTCCCGCCCATTTGAACTTACATGACATCATCACATTTTACCAATTTATAGTTTTTGTGACTATAGACAAAGCCATGTTTTTAGTTACATTATTTAGAACTACAGTAAACTACTTATTAGAGACAAGGGAGCAAAACCAAGGCACTTTTCCTACAGGAACATTTTAAAAGCCTTGGCTAAACCATTGTTAAATCTGATTTGTGAAAAGGCTTGGTACAAAATGCAACAGTAACACACAAAACCAACTTCTTCTTTACCCAAACAAGACTCTGAAAGCTCTTCTAAATGACTGAATGTGGGATCTGTTTTTTTTGTTTTTTTTTTTAACACAAACCCATGTCTGATCATGTGAACTGATCATAAGTGAGAACAAACTCTGCTCAAAAGATAAACACAATCTTATTTCTGCTTACATATTTTTGTTAAAAATACAGACCATAAAGCTGCTGTTTGAAGCCTGAATGATTTAGCAGAGAGAGAGAAGACGCTGTGAGTGTGAGCGGCGTCATAGGTCATGTGACCTGTACCAGGAGTCCCCTCGTCACGTGACCTGTCCCAGGAGTCCCCTCGTCACGTGACCTGTACCAGGAGTCCCCTCGTCATGTGACCTGTCCCAGGAGTCCCCTCGTCATGTGACCTGTACCAGAAGTCCCCTCGTCACGTGACCTGTCCCAGGAGTCCACTCGTCACGTGACCTGTCCCAGGAGTCCCCTCGTCACGTGACCTGTCCCAGGAGTCCACTCGTCATGTGACCTGTACCAGGAGTCCCCTCGTCACGTGACCTGTACCTGGAGTCCCCTCGTCACGTGACCTGTACCAGGAGTCCCTCGTCACGTGACCTGCACCAGGAGTCCCCTCGTCATGTGACCTGTACCAGGAGTCCCCTCGTCATGTGACCTGTACCAGGAGTCCACTCGTCATGTGACCTGTACCAGGAGTCCCCTCGTCATGTGACCTGTCCCAGGAGTCCCCTCGTCATGTGACCTGTACAGGAGTCCCCTATTACCCAGATGTAGCAGAGGCATCTGACTGCAGAGGCCCCTAAAGGGTATTTCACACCAACACAACCCCCAGTCACTGTCGATAGGGAGGAGCAACGCAGGGTCTGTTCACGTCTCTGTGAGGCGCACCGATGTGAAAGAACATTCAGACAAACATGATCCAAACAGCCACAGTCAAACAAACAAATACCGAGTGAGCATGCGCGTGATGTAATGCTTGACGAAAATGACGAAACAACAAGTTGCACATGAGTAGTAGTTGTCAAACTTTGACGTCAAACAGATGTATCTAGTCTTACCTCACGGATTAAGCTCAACTCGTATTTCCCTCCACAGTCCAGCCTTCGTACTGCGCTCGCCGTAACTCCCCCGTGTTTTCCTCGATCCAAATAATAGCCATTCTCCTTCGTAGTTACGTCCCGTTTGACCCCGTGTAAATAACAACAATCCATGCTCGGCTAAATAATGTTTTTCGTAAGCGTCATTTTCGGTTTTCCGCACTATATTCTTGCGCACTGATTCACTGGTTCTCCTGTGGCCACGGACCAATCAAACAGCTGCATTTGTGGCAACTGGCGACACCGACTTTACTTGCAAGTCTTCAAAAACCCGCCTCCACGACGTGCTCCGCTCCTCTGACCCCCGACAACCCAATTTACACCAAACACACGTGAGCCGCCTGTCGGCAAAAGTTGCCAAACTAGTTCAGACGGGCGACCCTCGGCCTGGTGTGAAAGACCCTTAAGGCCCGGATGTTCACTGACATAATGTAGCTATACCACGGTACAGTTGGTGGCGCTATTCACTTAAAATTTTATTTATGACTCACCAATAATGTCAAAGCAAACAAAGAGGAGCTCGGATGTTTATTGTTGCCGTGTGTTAACAAACCATGGATGGCTTATACTTCCATGTGTAACAAACACAGTACAAGACACCAGAGGGACTGAAGTGAGCAGGTTGCCATGGTAATGAGTTCATTACTGTCGCTAGTCGGGCCTAAATAGTTACATTTTTTATCTTCACCTTTACCCAAACCTTTTTCCTAACCTTACCCATTGCCTTAATCCTTTTCCTAACCTTTCTCCTTCTCCGATGACGTCATGAGTTGTTTCTGGCTTTGAGTTGTGTGCTAGTCTCTGTCTCTACTTTCTTGCCTCAAATCCACAAATTTGTTCCTCAGTCCCTGTGCAGCCTGGAGAAGAGCAGGGTCGATTTGTGATACTACGGAAGAACCGCAGTGCTAAACGCCAGCCTTTAGTCCACCAGGAGCTCCACGTCAGCAATAGGTTTGAACCCCTCAGCGGCAGCACACCCGCAACTTGGACTAAAGACACGCTAGTCATTAGCAGTTCAATAGTTAGAGACGTGGAGCGAGTTAGGTGTTATCCGGGGCCAGAATGGGTGACATCAAAGGAAACCTTAGGCTTCTAAAACATAGTTCTGCCTTCGCTGTAAAGAAGAATAAATTACAGTTCATCTCTAGTCTGTTTGCTCTTCACTCGTTGTCCCCTGTCCCACTGTCCTCTCGGGAGTGTAACTGTTTCAGATCATTGCTGTTCTCTGCTTATGGACTCTGGCTCTAAAGACTTAGGCCCTGAACCCACCGCAAGCGTAAAACGGCAGTAAAACTGTCTGGACCTAAACGTAACAAAAACAAAAGAAATGGTTATTATCTTTCATCTTGGACTCATCACATCTCCCACACTGACTGTTAACAATGAAGCCATAGAGAAGGTTCTCTCTTACAAATATCTTGGCACCACTATAGATCACAAACTCACTTCTCAACTAAACACTGAAAACATTTTCTCCAAGTGTCAACAACGTCTCTTTTTTCTCCGCAAACTACAGGTTCACCAATCCATTCTTGAAGTTTTTAACAAATGCTTCATACAGTCCATCCTCACATTCAACATCACAGCCTGGTTTGGTTCACTCATCACAACACACTCAACAGAATCGTTCAAATCAGCAGTAAAATCATAGGACGGCAACAGGAGCCACTCACCTCCATCTATAATACCAGAGTACTGAGAAAGGACGCACAGATCTCCACAGACAGCTCACACACTCTGCACGCACACTACACCCTCCTGCCATCAGGTCACAGGTTCAGGTCCCTCTCACACACTCTGCACGCACACTACACCCTCCTGCCATCAGGTCGCAGGTTCAGGTTCCTCTCACACACTCTGCACGCACACTACACCCTCTTACCATCAGGTCGCAGGTTCAGGTCCTCTCACACACTCTGCACGCACACTACACCCTCCTGCCATCAGGTCACAGGTTCAGGTCCTCTCCACAGACAGCTCACACACTCTGCATGCTCACTACACCCTCTTACCATCAGGTCACAGGTTCAGGTCCCTCTCGCTCAAACCAGAAGGGCCACATGTAGCTTTATCCCACCTCAATCCGCCTGTTGAACGGCTGATGTGACAGTCTACTTTGTAGAGAGGAATGGATGGACGGTTTATGAACTCTATCTATTTATTTATTGTGTATTTTATGAGTTTCACAATGTGTGTCTGCTCGGCATAGTGCTCTGTCTGCAAATGAAGTTCCTAACAGATAAATAAAGTTATTTTGATTTTTTTTATTAGATTTTAACGCGAGTATATAAAAATACTCACGTATTTTTTAGACAGCAGCCTAAGTCAATGAGAGCGGTTCCACTGTCTGCATATGGCGCGCGTAGGGAGCAGCACGTCATGTAGAATGCTCAAAATAGAATCCAACCTATTTTTCTACACTTCACGCGAGCATACGCTCGTATTTCAGCCAAAATACATAGAAAGTTAACATTTTCTGTATGATATTTCCCTCAAAATGATTTATAAAAGTGAATTTATTGATTGCGCTCATTATATAGTTCGTAGTTTTTGTGAGACAGTGACCAGCTGATATCCGAAAGTAGTCCCGGTGTTTGTCTGGATCATAGGCTGTACATACGTATCAGTCTGGTCTGGATAAAGCTGCCAGTAGGTGGTAGTATGCTCATTACTGCTGTCTGCTTAATTGATTCAGTGGATGGACCCACATAGTTGCCTTCTGCCTAATCTAATCAACTAAAGAATAGCTGCCAAACTCTCAGTCTGTTAAATGCTGATGCTGAAATAATGAAACATAATACTAGGAGAAATACACTGGTGGTTGTTTAAAATACTTTAGTGCCTTATTCAGAACATAACAACACTAAGATGATTTCACTAATACATGAAAATAGCACAACATTGTTATTTTGGACATATTTTCTCCGCAGAAAGACGCGTGAGCTCAGAGCTGATCCAAAAGGTAGAGTGTCTGATCTACGACCTGTAGAGGCCAACTGTATTTACAGACATTTCACCACATCCACTGTCTATACCAAATACCCAGACATCCCCAAATTAATTCACTTTTTGCGTCCCTCCCAGTGGAGCAGAGGGCCTAGCTTTACTGTTTAGCTATAGAACACTCCAGTTCAACATTGAGGTACATTTTCCATCAGAATAATCAATAGAAATAACTTCCTAAATATGATTTTGTGGTTACAACAGAGGTGCGTAAAGCCGGGCGACAGCTCGGTGTTGTAGCTGGCAGTGGAGCCGCCTATGCGTAGACGTAGGGCTGTGGTTATGCGAGCTTACGTGTGTAAACACTGCAGCGTGCGGTGGGTTCGGGGCCTCAAAGTTTATATCTACAATTAGATCTGCGTTAGCCTTAGTTACATCTACAGCCTGTCCGTCCATGGGAGTGGATCCCTTCTTCACTGTGGTTCTCCTCCAGCTTTCTCTTTTCCCTTAGGGTTTTTTAGTTTTTCCAGAAGGAGGGTCTAAGGACAGAAGGAGGGACTAAGGACAGAAGGAGGGTCTAAGGACAGAAGGAGGGTCTAAGGACAGAAGGAGGGTCTAAGGACAGAAGGAGGGACTAAGGACAGAAGGAGGGTCTAAGGACAGAAGGAGGGTCTAAGGACAGAAGGAGGGTCTAAGGACAGAAGGAGGGTCTAAGGACAGAAGGAGGGACTAAGGACAGAAGGAGGGTCTAAGGACAGAAGGAGGGTCTAAGGACAGAAGGAGGGAGTAAGGACAGAAGGAGGTCTCAGGACAGAAGGAGGGTCTAAGGACAGAAGGAGGGACTAAGGACAGAAGGAGGGTCTAAGGACAGAAGGAGGGTCTAAGGACAGAAGGAGGGTCTAAGGACAGAAGGAGGGTCTAAGGACAGAAGGAGGGTCTAAGGACAGAAGGAGGGTCTAAGGACAGGGGATGCTCTGGACAATTATTCATTTGCTTTACTAATAATCTGCTTTGACATTCTTGATCAATTACTGCTTCTGAATGTTTATTGTTTTATTGAAAGTGTATTTTTTTTTTTATTTCCTTTTATTCATGTTTGTTAAATTAATAATCTTGGGAAGTCCTCAGAGACGACTGTTGTTGTCATGCAAAACTGTAAAAGTTATTGGTTGTCAGAGAAACTAACACTGGATTCATGAAAAAGGAAAAAAGTCTCTTCTAGCTGCATTTTCAAGCATCTCAAAATGAGGTTTGTTTTGCTTTACGTCTGGTCCTCTCGGTGGAGGTTCCTGTGATGGAGGTCTGCAGATACAAATAGGATAAATTGGATAAAAGGTGTAACTTGATCTATAAAAAGTAAAGCAGCAAAGTCACGTGACAAGGGGACTCCTGGTTCAGATACTCTTCAAAGACTAGGCCTGCTTCTTTCTCCCTGGAAAAGCTCCGTTTCTCTCTCAATATACAGTAAATCTCTCTTCCACACACACAAACATGCTCTTTCTCCTTCTCTCTCTCTCTCCCTCCCTCTCTCTTTTTCGCTCTGTCTCTCTCTTTCTCTCTGTCTCTCCCTCGCTTTCTCTCTCTCTCTCTCCCTCCCCTCTCTCTCTCTCTTTTTCGCTCTGTCCTGTTCGCTCTGTTGTTTGTCTCTCTCTCTCTCTCCCTTTCTTTCTCTCTGTCTCTCCCTCGCTTTCTCTCTCTCTCTCTCCCTTTCTTTCTCTCTGTCTCTCTCTCTCTTTCTCTCTCGCCTTTCTCCTTCTCTCTCTCTCTTTCTTTTCCCTCTCTCTCCCTCCCTCTCTCTCTCTTTTTCGCTCTGTCTCTCTCTTTCTCTCTGTCTCTCCCTCGCTTTCTCTCTCTCTCTCCCTCCCTCTCTCTCTCTCTCTTTTTCGCTCTGTCTCTCTCCCTTTCTTTCTCTCTGTCTCTTTCTCGCCTCTCTCTCTCTCTCTCTCTGTCTCACTCACTCACACTCTCTCACATTCCTGACTGTGATTCAACGACTGAGCCAGACACAAACATGACCGCGCACGCGCACAAACATGCACAGAGCGCATGCGTGAGAGGCGCGTGAGAGGGCGCGCGGCAGGGGCGGACTGCTTGGGGACGCACAGCCACAGCGTAGAGAGAAGCGCGAGGCACGGCGGACCGCGCGGAGCTCCACGGCAGGAGTCAGGACAGAAGCACGGCCCCTGCACGGAGGAGCCCGGACACTACCGGCTTTACCCTCCGGAACTTTCTTCGGGCTTTATGTTCTTTGGATCAGACTCAGGGGGAATGGACAGTCGGCGAGGCGCCACTGTTCTCACTCGTCCCCGGGAGCTCGGCTTCGGAAAAAGTCTCTTTGTGGAAGTAATGCTGTTTGTGTTTGATGAAGCGTTTGGCATATTCGGTTACTTTTGAACCGCCGTGGATTTACCGTGAGCGCGCGCAGACCTTCTCAACAAGGATATCGCCTGGTAAAGTTTGGAGAAAAACATGGAGACTGTGAGTCGGCAGAGCTTCCAGCCTCATCCGGGACTGCAGCAGACCCTGAAGCAGTTCCACCTCAGCTCCATGAGCTCTCTGGGCGGTCCGGCGGCTTTCTCTGCCCGCTGGCAGCACGAGCTGCTATTTAAAAAGGACGGGAAAGAACCGGAGCCCGTGCTCCAGCACCTCCCGCCGCCGGTCATGCCCGGGCCGCTCTTCATTCCGTCAGACCGTTCTACGGAGCGCTGCGAGACCGTGCTGGAGGGAGAGACCATCTCGTGTTTTGTAGTCGGCGGAGAGAAGCGTCTGTGCTTGCCGCAGATCCTCAACACGGTGCTCCGGGACTTCAGTCTGCAGCAGATCAACGCCGTGTGCGACGAGCTGCACATCTACTGCTCCCGGTGCACCGCGGAGCAGCTGGAGATCCTCAAAGTCATGGGGATCCTGCCTTTCTCCGCGCCCTCCTGCGGGCTCATCACCAAAACAGACTCGGAGCGACTGTGCACGGCGCTGATCTACGGGGGCACGTACCCGCCCCGGTGTAAGAAGGATCTGAGCGGGGCTCTGGAGCTGGAGCTGACCGAGCTCAGCTTCAGAGTGTACCATGAGTGCTTCGGGAAATGCCGGGGCCTGTTTGTGCCAGAGCTGTACAACAGCCCCGGAGCAGCGTGCATCCAGTGCGTGGACTGCAGACTCATGTACCCCACGCACAAGTTTGTGGTGCACAGCCACAAGGCGCAAGAGAACAGGACGTGTCACTGGGGCTTTGACTCGGCTAACTGGAGGGCCTACGTCCTCCTGGGACAGGAGTACGGCTCTAAGGACGAGAAGGTACGCCTGGAGCTGGAGCAGCGCCTGGACGAGCTCAAGGAGAAGTTCGACTTCACCAAGAAGTACAAGAGGAAGCTGTCCTGCAGGGTGAGTGTGCGCGTGAGAGTGAAGGGCCCGTCACGTGGGTCTTTGGGTCCCGGGCCGGTGTAGTCTCAGTGTAAACAGTAGGCTATTACTCCGCTGATGTGATCAGGTCTGCACGTGCGTAAACAGTCTGTGTGTGGAATGGTCACTAAAGCGTGTTGTTGTTAGTCTGACCGCACTGAGCAAAGGCCGTGACAGCGGGACGCGGCGCGGGGCATTCTGGGAGAAGAACTGCTTCTGTTACAGACTGAGTGTGTGTTATGTGTGTCAGACTCAGGCTCACGCTGTGGTAAAGTACAGGATGGATCAGAGCTGTGCTGTCGGCCCGGGAGTACACGCATTTCACTCAGACGTTGGCAAAACGATAAAACAGCAACACTTCAAAAACAACATGTTTGGCTAACGCCTGTTACACATACTCTACATTTTACATGCAACATAGCTTTAAGTACTTTGGAAAGCAAGTACTTACTAAAAACACAGTAATGAAATATTTGTCTTTTATCGTACGTGAGCCATAGTTACTCTGGATATATTCAATTACTCACTTCAATCTGTGGCCTTGTTTTTGTTTGGTGGGCTCGGTTGCTGTTGGTGGATTGGTTGCTGTTTGGTTGGTTGTTCGATGGGTTTGGTTGCTGTTGGTGGTTTGGTTGGTTGTTTGGTGGTTTGGTTGTTGTTTGGTGGGCTTGGTTGCTGTTTGGTGGGTTTGGTTGCTGTTTGGTGGGTTTGGTTGCTGTTTGGTGTTTGGTTGGTTGTTTTGGTTGGTTGCTGTTTGGTGGTTTGGTTGCTTGTTTGGTGGTTTGGTTGTTGTTTGGTGGTTTGGTGGTGTTTGGTTGCTGGTTTGGTGGGGTTTGGTTGCTGTTTGGTGGGTTTGGTTGCTGTTTGGTGGGTTTGTGTTTGGTGGTTGGTTGTTTGGTGGGCTCGGTTGCTGTTTGGTGGGTTTGGTTGCTGTTTGGTGCGCTCGATTGTCATTGTTTTTAAGATGTGCAGAAACAGAATATCGAAAATATCCTTTGAAGTATAAAAAGAAGAAAAAACAAAATGACATTGTAACTGTTTCAATAAAGTTTAGACAGTGATATTTGGTCAGGTGATTACTCACTGGTTTTTATTAGTTATAAAACACAAACGTATTCTGAAGTTTTGACATGAAAATCTCATTTAGCTGTTCTCATTTTGGTTTGTTTGTTTTAGGGATGCACGTTTTCACTTTTTTCTTTAACCGTTAGTTGGCGCTCTTCACGGTCAATAATCGGTTAACCGGTTACGTAAACGCAGTACTTTTTATTGTTGTTATTTTCACTGGATGTGTTAAAATTTAGGACAGCAGCGCTACGAGAGTGAACGCAGAGCAGAAACAGCAACAGGCCTTTGAATTTGGCACAACACCACTGAATACAAACCTTTATAAACACTGTTTTAATGCACTAGGTATTTACTCATAAATAAGGAGTCACGTTTTAAAGTTGCTTGCTGCTAATGTTAGCCGCTTACCTTCGATAGCTCTGACCAAATCTGAGTAATCCAGTCTGTTTTCTTCTCCAATGTAAAATCCAAGTTAATTAATCCTGCATGATTGATATTAGTTCATAAACACTGCAGAGAGTGTTTTAGTAGTTTTAGCAATCTTTTTTTTTCACTCTGACAAATGCAGAGCTGTTCAGGGGCAGTTAGCGCCATCTGCTGGAGCAACTGTGTCAGTTAACCGGTGAAAGACGTCTCAATCGATTAACCATGAACATCCCTAGTTTGTTTTGAGTAGTTAATTATCATGCAAACATCTGAGCTCAGCCCATACTCTGGACTAAACGTACATATACAATGAAATGTGAAGCGTATGATGAGCATGTTTTCACACTTTTTTTACGTAAATATGTTATGAAGAGCTAAAACGTAAAATGACCACAAATTTTGGTTGAAGATTTACCTGTTAAATTGACACGTTAAATCCATTTGCTTTGGGTTTAACCTACCAAAGCCCCAACCCTAAACTCACCCATTTTAGAAACTCGAAACCCATGTTTACTTGTTAAACTCAAAGTAATGTCGTCACGTGGCTCCAACCAAAGTGTGTGGTTGTTTTACGTTTTGGCTTGTCATAGCATACTAACGTAAACGTACGTTTTCTTCTTGTGAATGCAGTTTGGTTCTGATTTTTGGTCAGATCATTGCTAGTTTTGCTTTTAGTCGACTATGTGATTGGTAAGTTGACCAAGAACGATATTGACAAAAAATCTAATTGCGATTTTTTTGTTTGATACTGTGATTTCGATTTGATATTCGATATTTATTAACATGTGTATAAATATGTTGTTTTTTTTTCTGTTGAGCAGACTATTTTGCAACAATTGTAAAATGTTTATCATGGAAAAGATTAAAAATAAACTACCCTACTAATGAAATGTTTAACTATACATACATTTTAGGCATTAATACTTCTGAAGCTACAACCAAGACTGATTGGATGTTGTGCTTGATAATTCAGTTAGAGTGTATAAACATTACCTAAAGTAACTTAAGACTATTATTTAACCTGTAACCTGTGACAGAAATATACATCTACACCAGCAGATGGCGCCAACTTCCCCTGTAGAGCTCTGGCGTGTTAGACTGGGGAAAAAAAAAGATCGCTAAAACTCTCAAAACAATGTTTATCTCATAAGTACTGAGCAAACCTGCGACACTGCAGTGTTTTATGGACTATTATCAGTCATGCAGCTTTTATTCACTTGGATTTTACGTTTGTGAAGAAAACAGACTGGATTTGTCTGGGAAACTATCGATGCTTTGCTTGTTCAGGTAAGCGGCTAAAGCTAGCAGCATCTGCAAAACGTTTATTTATGAGTGGTTTTATTGAATATGTACTAGAACTGCCATGAAGCAGTGTTTATAGACTTTTGTTTAGTCGTGTTGTGCAGTTTAGAGGCCAGTCGCTGTGGTGCTGCCCTGTGTTCGCTGTCGTAGTGCGCTGTGTCCAATAAAAATAAAAAACTAGGCTTATGCGTAAGAAAAAAGGGAATATTGAGGCTTTTGCGATTAGCTAATCGTAGTTGTCAATATTGGGTATCGATTCGATATCGATATATCATGCAGCCCTACCAAGAATGTCTACAGTCAACGCAGTCAATCAATTTCTGATCAATAAACTTCAGCTAATACATTTAAGGACATGCTTGATGCTTTGTTGGAAATACCGTCTGAATATTGTAACAGATTTGTCATACATGTAGTATTATATTATTGATTATACTCTCAGCCAGGCCAGCTCGGGCCGCTTGCATGAACAGTTCCACATGAATGGAGCTGGTGAGAAAGACTGTGCACAACAACACAATATGATGTCAACAAAGAGAAGCATTCAGTTCACACGCCCCTCCCCCCACCCCCTCCCCCACCTGCACCCATCACCCACCTCCACCTAAGTGAAAGTTTAGGTTCATTAAGCTGTGTCACTCATACTTAAACCAGCGACAGTGGATAATTACACACGTGCTCATGAGTGTTCCGTCTTGGGATAGACAACTACAGTATTCAAGTTGAATGCCCCATCATTCGCTCATGTTCTGTTGGGCTGGAGTTGCATGTTCTAGATTTTCTAGGTGCTTATTGCTTTCTGAAAATGTGGCAACGCTAGTATAGTCTTGGTTTGGTCTTGCTAGTCTAGTCCAGGTTAAGTTCCAATTACAGAATATTTTAGTGAATGTGTTTACTGCACTTTAGTCAAATATGAAATCCATGATGTCAAAAGCTCTTTCATAGACTCTCCCAGAATGTGAAGAGGGAGTAGAAGAGCTTGTCCCACACTCCAGAAGCAGAGATTCTTTTGGACAAAGTGTAGTCCTTTGGAAGTTCTCGGGCCCTTAGTGTGAAGGGCCCTCAGCATTAAGAGCCTTCAGCGCACACTTTGATTCTGGGATGGCAGAGTTGTCAAGTCCATTTCTATTGAGAAACTTTGGGTACTTAGCCGTTAAAACACATCCTCCAGTCTCCACCGCGCTGTCAATAATATCTTTAAAAGTTCCACTGGGTCTGTGCAGCCTGGTTCTTTTGAGTCGGGTCTGAACACAAACAGTTCCCAGGATGGGATTTGGCCAAGCCTCTTTAACCACTGTCCCAGGAGCATAAAGAGAGAAGCGAGCCGCGAGCAGGACAGGAGGAGAGAGGGAGAGTGTTGTACTACAACCATTAAAATAGTGATTTAGTGGTGAGCTTCTGACAGGAGCGTGTGCACTGGAGGAACGGTGTCAAATGTAACTGAGGAGAGAGAGAGGGGGGGGGGGCATGTGGAGCAAAGAGAGTGAACGAGAGGAGAGAAAGGAGATGAGAGAGGTGAGAGAGAACGAGAGAAACAGAGGGAATAAAGAGAGGATGAGAGAATGAGTGAAGGAATAGAGGACTAGAATAGAGAAAGATGAGAGAAAGAAAGAAGCTGGAAAAGAAATAGAGAGAAAGAGAGAGCAGAAAAAGAGACAAGGTGAGAAAAGGTAATAGAGAAATACGAGAAGAGAAATAAAAAGAAGAGAGAAAATTAAGAGGAGAGAGAGGATATAGAAGAAGGAGTGAGAAATAACAGAGAATAAAGAGAAGAGATACAAAGAGAGATGATGAGAGAGTGAGAGGGAGGTGAGGATGATATGAGAGAGAAGAAGAGTCAAAGTGAGTGAAGAGACAGAGGAGCAGAGAGAGAAGCGTACAGTAGAAGAGTGGTGTCGAACATCGCTCTGGATCTGTGCATATTCATGAAGCGCCAGTGCACAGGAAGTGGGATGTCTGCGCTTCCTCCTCCTCACACAGTCTGGCAGCTCCATGTCTGACACACAGCAGGCCGAGTGTGTGTGCGGGGGGAGGGGCTCACTGTGTGGGTGGCATGGAGCTGTGGAGCACATTTACACTCAGGAGAAAACAGCTCCAGAAGGTCACATGTTCTGCACAAGAAACGGCAGACATGCAAGAGAGGTGACAGTGAGAGGGTTTGCACAATGGTAGTAAAGGAGAGAGAGAGAGAGCTGGAGATGGGAGAGAATACTGAAAGTGAGAAAGAAAAACAGAGGCAGAGATACAAGAGAAGAGAAAGAGATAAGTAGAATAAGAGAGTCAGTCTCTCACTTCTGCTGCTGCTGCTTGGTTGGTTGGAGTGTTTTTTCCCTCATAGTCAGTGGATTCTGATTGTCTTTCACACATTACTAAATACTTTATAAACATATTAGTTACACTACTTACCTGCCCCAACAGACAGAGCACATTAGGATATTACATATGACATTGATCACTTATGTTTATGAAACATACAATGTGCACAAAACTGATTCACGGCCCTGTGTCTAATTTTGGCTTGATTTTGTTAGTAAGTGTGTATTTTGTAACATGTAATCTAGTATCTAAACAGACATTGTAGGTGAGGCCATAGAAGAAGAGCTCTCTGCTGAATACAAGCATGTGAACACGTGACATGCAGCAGGTCTGAGGAGACGCCGAGGGGCTGCATGAGGAGACCCACTTTCACTTTCTTTCCATTTCCATCCACACTGATTTGACACCATATATATATATATATATATATATATATATATATATATATTATATATATATATATATATATATATAAGGGGTGTCAAATGAGTGCATTAATTGAGATGAATTAATTACAGACATATCAATCGAGTTAATTTTTTATATTGCATGAATCTATTTTGAAATCTTTAACTTGACTTGAGGAAAGTCTGCACATGACCTTTGACCTGAGGGACGGGGGCAAAGGTGACAAGTAGCAACGAAACAAAAATAAAGGAGCAGGCGAGAGTTATTAGACTGATGAACAGGAAGTTTATGTTCAAAAAGTCCATGACGAGAAGATAGCAACAAAAGCCTCATTTTTTACAATTCATTAATATTTTCTATCTGCAACAGTAATGTATTAATTCAATTGGATAAAAACAAAACAAAAACATTTAAGTTGATGTTTTATTCAGCATTTTTTAGGTGAGATTAAAAATAGATTAATTAGATTAATTAATTACAGATCATAATTAATTAACCTCTCAAAAGTTTTAATCGCTTCGCTTTAAATCAGTTGTACTCAGAAGATCCCAAATATTTAGCTGATTTTTCATGATTTTTTTTTCTTACATTAAGTGGAGTTTCTTTTCAGCGGCAGAGCTTCACCATAACCATTGAACACACACTTGTCCGTAGTTTTGACTTCAGACAGAGACTTGGAGTTGACTGGAGGGTGAGATTGAACTTGTGGTTGGTACAAAGTCATCGGTGAACTGACTGGTCCTGGTCACATTCAGTATTGATGAGGAGGCTTGGTCAGTGCTTGTTTTTTAATGAGAAGTTTCCTGAAATATTCATGAACCACATGGCTCTGGCTTCAGCACACAGAGCTCACGCTTTTGCTTTATTTCTTTAGTTTGACCTACTATGTATCCAAGTCATCATTTTTTACACGTGTGCGTACTTCTGTAGCAACTGTGTCACATATGGAATTTTACTGACAGGCTAACAGGCCAATAGAAAATGAGTCAGCCTGGTTTTCTATTGGTCAACATTATACTGGCTTCAGCATGTTCTGTTTATACGATGGCACACTGGGGTTAGCGCTTTGGCCTCATAGCAAAAAGGTTTAAAAAAAACATGAATGCTTCTGGAAAACAGATTCTGAAGGTGACTCACACAACCGCACGAGTACGAAAATAAACTCAGTGGATATGTGTTCAGCTAGAATAGGGAAACAAGCAAAGTTTAGAAACCCTAGTGCCCCTTGAATCTCAGTTTTACCACATTTGTATGATTCTTTTTTAAACATTCCACGTTATTATAAAAACAAATCTCTGTAACTGTTTTAACCAGGTTTGACTGCAACTATCTTTTAAATCTTTTATAAAATCTTTCATTTCCACTTTGAAGTTCTTGTGATGAGACCCATGCTTCAGTGAGTGCCACACACCGGGTCAAGCCACGGCAGGAGGACTGCAGCCGGAGAAGGGCTGCGGCAGTAGAAGGGCTGCGGCAGGATCACGCTGTGGCAGTAGTAGGGCTGCGGCAGTAGTAGGGCTGGGGCAGGAGAAGGGCTGCGGCAGGAGAAGGGCTGCATCAGTAGAAGGGCTGCGGCAGGAGAAGGGCTGTGACCGGAGAAGGGCTGTGGACAGGAGAAGGGCTGTGACAGGAGAAGGGCTGTGACAGGAGAAGGGCTGTGACAGGAGAAGGGGCTGTGACAGGAGAAGGGCTGCGGCAGGAGAAGAAACAAATGGAATTGTTTTTTTGGGTTTCTCTAACTTGATTAACTTGTAATGTCAAAACTTTTGTGAGTATGTAGATTGTCTCATAAGGAAAAAGTCTAATTCAAGTTTGATTTACATAAACTGGTTCATAGAAACACAAGTCATGAACCTAAATGAACAGCTCCATTAACAGCTCTAATACCGGCCTATTCAACTTAAGGCCCAGGGCCAGATCAGGCCCTCCAGACCATGTGATGTAACCCAAAGCCAGTCTTACAAATAATAGAAATGATCTTTTCTGGTGCTTACTGGTTTAATGCTGGTTCATGTTTTAGCCCTGATCCAGCTCGTGCTTTCTTCTGCTTTTGTATTTGTGGGAGTGATGTGATGCTCAGTGCGTACCTGTCCCACACTGAGACAACGGTCCTCTGAATGATCTGCATGTCCAGGAGAAATCCACTGTCTTCTAGACCAGTGCGGTGGCTTCAAACACAGAAATCCTGTCGTGTTTAAATCCTAATTGTTTTGTGAAATGAATCTAATATGGCTTTAAAAAAGAGCTGATAATATTTGAGTGAAAACGGAATCTGGTCTTGCTGACGTGATTTGCCTGACGGTGAATGAAGGAATTCCAGGAGCTGCGCGGGCTGACGTGTGGGCGTGGAGAGAGGAGGAAGTAGAGGTGGCGGCACGGTGTTGTAAATGGTTAGCGTGTTATCGACTGGAATTAGTTTGCGTGAGGTAAAGCGCATACAATCTAAGTAGTGAGGAGGATTAGCATACAATCTTCAGCACGAACCCAATTTCGCGATCCCACTGCACCCGTTCTCCCGTGTGCCCCCCCGCGCCGCGCACAACTCACAGCACGCACCATAAAACGGCAACACACATATACGCACACAACCACACCACACACCAGCTACAAATGAAGACAGAGATTAGGTCACAAATCTGCTTCAGTTAGAAAGCAGAATTTAGCGAGCAATTTTTAAAAATTTTTTATTGGTGGTTCGTCATGGTAATTTGGAAATTGACCAAAACAAATGCATCATTGGATAAACGTGTTAGCAAAAGTAGAATTAGGATCAAGCGCGGTTTTGAGAAGGACGACACTTCCATGGCGGCGTTAAATAAGAAGGACTTGGTTAACATAGTTTATTCGAGTGGAAATGGGTACACATAATGATTTATTATTGATTTTTATTCGGCATGGGAGGTCTTGGAGAAAAGTGCAAGGAAGGACAACCTGGGGACAGAGCGAGATAGGACAGTCATCGGAGACAAGACACAACGAATGCTAGTAATCTTGGTAGGATGCCAACAGGAATATAAAGCAGACACGAGAGCGAAGAGAACCAAACCTAATCTCAATGCGCAGACAAACCCAGGAAGCTGTAATCGAGGTTCTGGAGTGAGGAGACAAGGTGTCTCCGGGGAGACGTGAAATACCCAGCTCCTGTATCTAGAGTCTACATTGCGCGTTTCACTCTCTCATCTAGCTCCTGTCGTATGCTGGTCTACAATAGTGCGCTAGACCGACCGGCGTGAGGTGTCAGGCGTGGAGTGCGAGTAGTGGTCCGAGGAGAGGCGAGCCGCAGGGCTGTGGGGCAGGTTCTAGAGGGTCTCAGCGAAGGTTCGCGAGACGGCGACCCACGGTGTGAGCGGGAGTGAGTCCCGAGTGCGAGAGCGTCGAGAGAGCTACCGTCAGCTGTTGAGTGGCTGAGTCGCGGTAAGTGTCGTTCTGAATGTCCGCACGATCTGTGTATCTATATCATCTTAGGGTTCCTCATGTTCCATATCCCTACTATAACCAGATTGCAACACACGACAGATTGGCCCAATCGACGTCACAAGCCATTTCTATATATGTCTGTGCTCTCTTGTGTAGCGTAGAGGCCTCTTCTGATTTGTTTTAGCTCTTATAATGTGTCCTTGCAGCAAAATCTTTGGGAGTACGAAGAGTAATGTCCAACATATAGATTCAAGGCCTAATACCGAGTGGTCACTATCTCTAACTGTTAGACAGTAACCTTCTCTAACTCTCCAGACTGACCAGTGACTTAATGTTTCTGCTGCAAAAATACATTGAATTGAAGTGAATTATCAACTGGTCAGCAATAAGCTGTTATTTTCTATTCAAAACTAAAATCTAAATCTTTGACTGAAGCTTGTTGGGAAGGAAAACACAGCACAGACAGAACATGACTCTAGGATCTGTTTGTCTTTCTTCACAGAGACGTTTCAGATCACACATTTGACTTCTCACTAACAGAAGAGGAAATGAAACAGTGTCCACAGAACATGAGCAGGACGTCTGTCACAAACACATTCACGTTGTTCATCTTTGGTTTTCTGTAGAGTTTTAATATGAATCCTGCTGCTCACACTTAAACATGGCCCTTTCTCAATGTCCTGGTTTGGACATTTAATTCTGGGTTAGCTTCGTTCATTGCTGGAGTGTGTTTTGTAAAGAAATACAGGTGAAATCTCTATTTTTACCCAGATAGAACAAGTCTAGTTTTGGGAATATTTGGGGTGTATCCATTTTGGGTTTGGATACACCAGGCACAGCCAGGCCAGGTCTGTCCACCCATAAAGTCAACTTGTTTAGTGTGTGTGTGCGTGTGTGTTGGGGGTGTGCATCCGCTGTGAGCTTCAGACCGGGCGTGGCGGTGTGTGTGTGTGTGCAGGAACCAGGATGTTCGTGGAACATCAGCCTAGATGCGCTCCTGACTGGTGCTGTTGTGTCGGACTGATGCTGTGTTGGTTGGACTGAGCTTGATGTGCTGTTGCTGCTGTGTGTTGATGCGCTCTGACTGGCTGTCGCGCTGGCTGGGAACTCAGCATGATGTCTGGTTTGACTTTTGTTGGACCTGCCGCTCTGACTGCTGCTGTTGGCTGTTCGGACTGCGCTCTGACTGCTGCGTTTTGCTGGCTGCTGTTGTGTTGCTCGCCGACTGCGGCCACCTCGACTCTTGACCTGCTGCTGTTGCTGGCTGGTGTGGGACTGCGGCTGCTGCTGTTGCTGCTGTTGTGTGGACTGCGCTCTGACTGCTGCTGTTGTGTCGGACTGCGCTCTGACTGCTGCTGTTGTGTTGGACTGCGCTCTGGTGCTGCTGTGGTTGGACTGCCTCTGACTGCTGCTTTGCTGCTGTTGTGTCGGACTGCGCTCTGACTGCTTGCTGTTTTCGCTGCTGTCTGTTGTTGGACTGCTGTTGTGTCGGACTGCGCTCTGACTGCTGCTGTTGTGTCGGACTGCGCTCTGACTGCTGCTGTTGCTGCTGTTGTGTCGGACTGCGCTCTAACTGCTGCTGTTGCTGCTCTGCTCCAGTGAGGCTCTATGGAAGTGATGGATGTGTGATGGAGATGGAGCAGAAGAGGAGCGATGACCTCACAGTCACATAATCACCACAGAGGGACAGTCTAACGGCTAATGTGAGCATTAAACCTGAGACTGACCCACACACACACACGAGGATCACTCCCATGGCCCGTCCATCATCACACCACTAACCCTGGCCACGTGTAGCTACAGAAATGAGTGTTTTTGCTGTAAATCTGCTCCTTCAGAACATCCAGCAACATTTCTTCAGCTCAAATTCTGCCAAAATTATGCATATGAGTGATTTTGAGTTCTAAACAACTACTCAAACACACAAAACCTACTTGTGCCTAACATTATTAATAGTCACATTCACTTTCGGAAGTTGCCTAATTGCGTCGAGACCAGTGACTAACCCGATGTCTGTCAGGCTGTGTCTCCACGTCTGTTGCTCTCTGATTGGTCGGTGAATGACTCGTCCCTCCTCTTGCTTGTGTAGAAGCTCTGTGATTGGCTGTTGCAGCGTCTGCCTTGTTGAAAGAGGAACAGCGGCTCTGAGACCGAAGCAGAGGAAGGAAGTGTCCTCATCAGGCGACAGACGTGTACTCTCTGTGTTTACCCCTCTGCCTTAGACATTCAGAACCACACGTCTTCCCACTGTAGGAACCTTTTTCAGTTCCTAGTACTTTTTTAGTTCCGGCCCTCATTTTGGGAGCATTCACACAGAGCAGGAACTATGGACTGGGGCCACACTTTAGGGACTTTTTAGCTCCTGCTCTGGGGCAGGTACTTTTCAGTCAGACCAGGAACCTTTTGGTTACACAAGCACATTTTACACTGCTCACTTTGTTTTTAAACATGTTTACACATTCTCTCTCTTAGATAAACTTCAACCTTAAGAAAAATGATTTAAAGGCAGTAACTATCAAAATGTATTTATTTGATTTGTAAATAGTAGCCTATAAGACTATTATTAGAAAATACTGTGAATCACTTTGGTTTTGTTCATTCAGTGATGTTTTTAAGTGTTGCACATTAGTTTTATGTGGAATCCAAAAAAGACAACTTTTGTCTTCCTATCACCACTTAATGAATTATTTAAATGTTCCAGACTTTACAGATGCTAATGCTAAAGCCACTTAGACCCACTTTCACAAACTGCTGCTGTGTGAGTTGTGTTCATGGGGACAGAGTAGTTCCTCTGCCTAAACAGGGACAGGAGGAATGTGGGGACTAGTTCTTGGTGCTTTAAGCTGGTCCAAACCTACTGACCACATTTGGGAGGGAGGGTTGTGTTCTTCAGTCAGGCTACACATGCCCAACATCTGAAGAAGAAAGGTAGTTTGTTTGTTGGTGATCTGGTTTGGCTTTGTGGTAGTCCTGACAGGTGTGCACAGAGCGATGAGGAGCTCTGCGTTAGACTTTGAGCAGTGTGGACGTCCTGACTTTACAACCTCACACTAAACAAACACAGCAAAGTCCTATTTGGTCCAACCGGAAGTTCATGACCGGACAAGACAGAAATAACTCCACACACAATGTCTGAAGTCTGCTTAAGCCGTCAACAAAAGGTGTTTGTGTTGGAAAGGAGCGGTAGTTACAGCTCTGACTACACAACTCATCCAAATCAAACTCATCGGCTGCATTTAGCCAGAGATTGCAGTATTTTATTCACACAAGTCAGGGCAAATAGAAGATTAAAGGTGCTTTGTGCGACTTCAACTCTTTAAAAGCACCCTCAGGCCACACAATGCTCACTAATGTGTCATTTGAATTGATTTGAACTAGAGCTGTGTAATTATTCTGATACCAATTTCAGTTACAATGTAGTCATTTACAAAAATGTGTAACCGAGTCATGCTATTGACCGTAGCTTATAACGGTTCAGACGTGTGGAGCGCAGCAGAGAACAGTGTGTGGCACGGTTATAAAAGTGAACAATGACATGTGAAGGGATTGAACCAGGAGAGCGGGGGAGCTGTTACACTGATGCATTGTGGGCGTTCAAACAAACTCCATGTTGGGCTGAAGTCGGTGCTTCTCACATCATTTGGAGCAGGTGTGTTGGCGGTGACACAGTGTGTAAGAGCACAAAGTGGTCCAGTTATTTACAGATGATGCTCCTGACGCACAGACAGAAGGTTCAGAGCAGCAAAGTCTGTGTGTGTGAAGTGTGTGAAGTGTGTGTTGTGTTGTGTTGCAGGGTGTGGTGTCGGCCTGATGCACATTAGTGTGTAAATGTGTGTGTGAGGCTGCTGTGGTGAAAGCAGGCTGTGGGATCAGGTTACACTGGAGCACTTCAGGGTCATCTGTGTGTCTCCAGACCAGACCAGACCAGACCAGACTGTCCGGCTGTGGGACAGAGGTGTACTGTTTGTTTTACCCCAAAGTCTTCTCCTGTCACTACATCCCAGGAGCATAGAAACATAGATTCTGAGGTTCATGCGTGATGGAGCTGTAAATGTGCAGATTGACTGGACAGCTTTAAGACACAAGTTTATATTGTGTAAAAGTGACTCATAGGTTTTGTGGGGTCATAACGGAGCAGGTCTAACACTGATGGAGGCCTGAGGGACCAGGTCTCAGTAAGGCAGAGCCAAACCTTAAAACATCACCAAATGTTCAATCTCAATCCTCAGCACCATGTCACTGTCGAGACCGTGAGATTATGTGTCAGAACAGTCAGAACAGCACACTCTACGTGAAACAGGTTTGTATAGAACCAATCACTGACATGTCAACTTTTCACAACTTTTATGTCCAATGTTAAGTCTTTCTTCTCAGAGAGAGTCCACAGGGGTCCACAGAGGTCCACAATGATCCCACAGTGGTCCACAGAGGTCCACAGAGGTCCACAGAGGTCCACATAGGTCCACAGTGGTCCACAGAGGTCCACAGTGGTCCACAGAGGTCCACAATGATCCCACAGAGGTCCACAGAGGTCCACAGAGGTCCACAGTGGTCCACAGGAGTCCACAGAGGTCCACAGAGGTCCACAGTGGTCACTATAACAACACGAGGCACCGCCCTGACCCTGACCTGCTAAAGTCAGCTCATGTGCAGATAATCAGGTTAATCAATAATCATTAATCCAGTCACAACACGAACACTGAGACGAGGGACGTGTCAGTCTCACTTGGACGTGTTTGCACTAAGCTCTCTGGTCGTGTACATGTTCTTATGCTGGATGTCTGTATTGAAATCAAACTGGGCTTCATTAAGGTCACTTTTGCAGTATTGATGGATTTTCACATTTTATTCCTCATTTATGGACTTCTGATACTTCTGTCTCATTTTGGGATTTGATACTTTATGAGTTCTGGCTTTTCAAATCTTCATAACCTTTGATCAGTCCTGGTCAGTCCTGGTTAGTCTTGGTCAGCCCTGGTTAGCCCTGGTCAGTCCTGGCTAGTCTTGGTTGGCCCGGCTCAGCCCTGGTTGGCTCGGCTCAGCCCTCTCTCCTCTGTGATGTGCCGCAGAGCTGACCTGGTTCCACATTGCGTGCCGAGTGTGTCCGAGCTGAATCTGGAGCCTCTCTATGTTTCTCTGAGCGCATTAGCTGTCGCCTCAGTGCGCCGCATGCCCCCCCCCTCCTGTATCTACAGTAACCACACTAACACTCACATACTGGTCACTTTTGTCATGTGTATGTGCCATGTCTACACTGAACAGAAACAGACGCTGTCCGTCCATTTAGCTGAGGAAACTTTGATAAAAGGTGAGAAGCTGTTTGGATCAGGTCTGAACCGGTCTGACAGACGTCTGGTACTGACGTTTGTGAAATGCGCTATACAAATAAACATTACTTACTTACTTTATCTCCTCTCTTCTCTCTGTCTCTTCTAATTTTCTCTCCTCTCTTCTCTCTCTCCTCTGTCTCTTTTCTTCTCTTCTCTGTGTTTTTTCTCTGTGTCTTTTCTCTCCTCTCTTCTCTCTCTCCTCTCTGTCTGTCTTCTCTTCTCTCTGCTGCTTCTCTCTGTGTCTTTTCTCTCCTCCCCTCTTCTCTCTGTCTCCTCTCTCTGTGTCTTCTCTCTCTCTTCTATCTTCTCTCTGCCTCTCTTTTCTCCTCTCTGTCGCTTCTCTCTGTGTTTCTCTGCTCCAGCTCAGAGCACAAAGCCTGTGAGCAGGACCATTGTGTGCTGTACTGTTCGCAGGCCTCATCACTTGTAACCAGCAGCACTAATGATACACATTAACCTCTGCAGGATCTGTTGTCTCAAAGGAACGCCACTGTGCTCCACCATTTTGGTTTGGAGCTGTACAACCAAGCATGAATACACTGTGAGGCATTTACAGACTTTGCTGAGCCCTGGAAACAACAACAACAAAAAGAGCAGCATGCTGTCATTATCTAAAATATCACACTAAGTGGTGTAATAAAGTTTATAGTGAGTTGTAACAAGCCTCTGACCTTTAACCTCTTCTAAATGTGGCTTATCAGCTGATACACTCTGGATTTTGGGAAACGTACATAGGCCTTTCATTCTTCAATTTGACTCATTTGTTGAATTAGAATCAATCAGTTGTTAGCGAGAGTATATTTTCATTATTTATACCGCCTTCTGTGCTTGTGCAGAAGCTTCTGGAGTTTTGATTGAAACTGGTGGTGAAGAACTCAGAAGAGTGCATCCTACAGAAGAGTGCATCCTACAGAAGAGTGCATCCTACAGAAGAGTGCATCCCACAGAAGAATGCATTCTACAGAAGAGTGCATCCCACAGAAGAGTGCATTCTACAGAAGAGTGCATCCTACAGAAGAGTGCATCCTTCAGAAGAGTGCATCCTACAGAAGAGTGCATCCTACAGAAGAGTGCATCCTACAGAAGAGTGCATCTCACAGAAAAGTGCATCCATCAGAAGACTGCATCTCACAGAAGAGTGCGTCCATCAGAAGAGTGCATCTCACAGAAGAGTGCATCCTACAGAAGAGTGCATCCACTGAAGAGTGCATCCACAGTAGAGTGCGTCCATCAGAAGAGTGCATCTCACAGAAGAGTGCATCCTACAGAAGAGTGCATCCTACAGAAGAGTGTATCCTACAGAAGAGTGTATCCTACAGAAGAGTGCATAATACAGAAGAGTACATCCTACAGAAGAGTGTATCCTACAGAAGAGTGCATAATACAGAAGAGTACATCCTACAGAAGAGTGTATCCTACAGAAGAGTGTATCCTACAGAAGAGTGCATCCTACAGAAGAGTGCATCCCACAGAAGAGTGCATCCTACAGAAGAGTGCATCCTACAGAAGAGTGCATCCCACAGAAGAGTACATCCTACAGAAGAGTGCATCCCACAGAAGAGTGTATCCTACAGAAGAGTGTATCCTACAGAAGAGTGTATCCTACAGAAGAGTGCATCCTACAGAAGAGTGCATCCCACAGAAGAGTGCATCTCACAGAAGAGTGCATCTCACAGAAGAGTGCATCTCACAGAAGAGTGCATTATACAGAAGAGTGTATCCTACAGAAGAGTGTATCCTACAGAAGATTGTATCCTACAGAAGAGTGCATAATACAGAAGAGTGCATCCTACAGAAGAGTGTATCCTACAGAAGAGTGCATAATACAGAAGAGTACATCCTACAGAAGAGTGTATCCTACAGAAGAGTGCATAATACAGAAGAGTACATCCTACAGAAGAGTGCATCCCACAGAAGAGTGCATCCTACAGAAGAGTGCATCCCACAGAAGAGTGCATCTCACAGAAGAGTGCATCCATCAGAAGAGTGCATCTCACAGAAGAGTGCATCCATCAGAAGAGTGCATCTCACAGAAGAGTGCATTATACAGAAGAGTTCATGCTACAGAAGAGTGTATCCTACAGAAGAGTGTATCCTACAGAAGATTGTATCCTACAGAAGAGTGCATAATACAGAAGAGTGCATCCTACAGAAGAGTGTATCCTACAGAAGAGTGCATAATACAGAAGAGTACATCCTACAGAAGAGTGTATCCTACAGAAGAGTGCATAATACAGAAGAGTACATCCTACAGAAGAGTGCATCCCACAGAAGAGTGCATCCTACAGAAGAGTGCATCCTACAGAAGAGTGCATCCCACAGAAGAGTACATCCTACAGAAGAGTGCATCCCACAGAAGAGTGTATCCTACAGAAGAGTGTATCCTACAGAAGAGTGTATCCTACAGAAGAGTACATCCTACAGAAGAGTGTATCCTACAGAAGAGTGCATCCTACAGAAGAGTGCATCTCACAGAAGAGTGCATCCTACAGAAGAGTACATCCTACAGAAGAGTGTATCCTACAGAAGAGTGCATCCTACAGAAGATGTAGCCTTCATATCAACATTCACTGTACTGCCTGAGGATAGATGCTTCTGTTTTGGATTTCAGATCTCAGAAGCTAAGCATGTTGGGCCTGGGCAGGACTTGGATGGGAGACTCTGGAGGAACCTCAAGGGCCACAGTGGGACGAACAGAGGAGAAACTTGTTGTGTTCTTGGGCAAGACACTTAACCCACATTGTCTGGTCTGGATGTGTGTGAGTGTGAATGGTTGGTGGTGGTCGGAGGGGCCTATAGTGCAAAATGGAAGCCTTGCTTCTGTCAGTCAGCCCCAGGGCAGCTGTGACTACAATAGAAGCTTACCACTACAGTGTGGAGTGAATGAATAATGCAGAATGTGAAGCATCCTTGGGTGTCTTGAAAAGCGCTGTATAAATCCAATGCATTATTATTGTAATTATTATTATCTAGAACTGGGTAAAATATAATGAATGTAATTTTCAAGATATTAAAAAATGTTAAATTAAAAGATGAAGTTATAATCTTTCAACTAAGAATGTAAATGTGTATGCAGATTTAATCACTTCACATTTGTGTGTTATGTCATCATAACCTTATATTAGAGATCAAAAACATTTAATGCAGATGGAGATGGAGCAGCTGTTTTTCAAACTGTGGTACGTGGACTACTCATCAGTTCCCTTTCCGTGGCACTGACGTCTTCCTACTCCAGCCCTTTAGCCCCATTGGACCTGGAATAGTCCAATGATAAATCCAGTTTTGACTTACTAGTGGTGCTTTACTTTGGTGGTTTCAGAACCACTGGTATTACTAAAAAACATAATCAGATTCAAAACGTGTGAATGAAACACTCATCTGAACTTCATCAAAGTTTGGAATGTGAACACAACCTATTAACGTCAATAAATAAAGGTTTTTTACACATTTCTGTTGGATTGATACAATATTGTCTAAATCAGTGAGTTCCTAACTTTTCTTGTGAGATTTGTGCGCGAAAATCTGAAGAGAAATCAGGGCTTCTGTTGTTGTATTTGTGTATTTGACATGAGCGCCACACGTCCTGGGACAGATCTGGACTGTGTGAAGGATCCAGCTTCAGAACCACTAATTGTTCTAATTTACTGAAAACCTCACGTTTGCCATGATCAGCCTGTTATAAACCTATTCATGTATTGATTTTCACTGAAGGCTTGATACAAGAACATAAACACAGACAAGTCTGCCCAGAGAAAAGCAGTGTCAGTGGTTCACACACGACAGGCGCACACATATTCTGCTGCAGTTGGCGTTGTGGCTGTGGACGCACGGCTGCGTTTTTGCTACTTCACAAACGCCATTTTTGGCTCTTGCAGTGTGTCTGGGCCCTTATCAATAACAGCCAAATCAAACCTTTTACATCATTTACTGTTGTAAATATTGCTCGTTCAGCTTTAACATTCTTTACTTTTGGAAATGGTGACTGTCTTGTGTTCACTCTCAGTGAAAAGAGTATTCAGGACACTTTAAAATGAAACGTCTTTCAATTAAATCTATGAACCTGATTTTATCTGAAGGAACAGGAGTGCTGCCAATAACTGGTCATTCAGATAGTCAGTTTTGTCATGATTGAGTGTGCTGCTGGTTCTCTGGTGTTGGACTTGTCGTGATGATGGCTGTGACATGTGACAGACAAAGCAGCTCTTGTGCAGGTTTTGCGTGGGGCCCTTTGCTTCCACACGGCCTGACCTAGTTTACCTCCTGCGGGCAGGGCTGGAGCCGGAGGAGAGAGACCGGCCTGACACAGCTCCTGCCTGCTCTCTCTGCTCTGCTCGGGCACTTTCCAAACTCACAAGCTGCTTTTCAGATTAGCAGCGTCGCCAAGCAGGTAATCGCCGCACAGCACGAAGGGGCTTAACACAAAGTCTGGACCTGTCTTTAGGTTTATGTGGAGTCAGTGTTCTCGTGAAGTCTCTGAAACTTTGAGCATTTACCAGTCTACATGTGCTAGCATACCATTATGTAAACATGCTAACTATAATCTGTGGAACAGAGAGGGACTCAAGACTGAGAGAAGGAGGGGAGGAGGACAGGAGCGAGAGGGGAGGAGGGGAAGAAGAGGAGGGGAAAAGGAGAGGATGGGGAGGAGGAGGAGAGGATCGGAAGAGGAGTGGGAAAGGAGAGGAGGAGATGAGGGGAAGAGGAGGAAAATGAGGAAAAGTGGAGGAGATGAGAAGGAAGACAAGGAGCACAGAGGAGGAGGAGGGTAGAGGAGAAAGAAGACGAGGAGGGGAGGGAGAGGAGAAGAGAGCAAATGAAGAAAAGGAAGGTAAAAGGAGAGAGAAAGAAAGAGAATGGACACAAGAAAAACAGAAAAAAAAAAGAAATTCCTTGGCATATTTGAACAGAACTGTGAAGTGATTTTAACAAGAATCCACCCAAAACATTGCATTGTCTTGTCTTTGAAGTTTGAGGTGCACAGGAGCAGCTGCAGGCACTCTGCTGGTGCACAGGAGCAGCTGCAGGCACTCTGCTGGTGCACAGGAGCAGCTACAGGCACTCTGCTGGTGCACAGGAGCAGCTGCAGGCACTCTGCTGGTGCACAGGAGCAGCTGCAGGCACTCTGCTGGTGCACAGGAGCAGCTGCAGGCACTCTGCTGGTGCACAGGAGCAGCTGCAGGCACTCTGCTGGTGCCAGACAGGAGGCAGCTGTGCACAGGCAGCTCTGCTGGTGCGCAGTCAGATTCCCAGCAGAGCCTGAATGTCCCACTCATTTTCCTAGAGCTGTGTTTTGTTCAAGTCCAGGGAACACAGTGTTTCCAAGTGTGAGAGCAGAGGAAAAAGTGAGGCGCCTGGACAGTGGCTGCAGGGCTGGAGGCTGCGCTTAGAAGGACCGCATACACATGGGCCGCATTTACAGGGGCCGCACATACAGGGACACATATACAGGACCACATATACAGGGGCCGCACATACAGGGACAGCATATACAAGGACCACATATACAGGGGCCGCACATACAGGGACCGCATATACAAGGACCACATATACAGGGGCCGCACATACAGGGACAGCATATACAAGGACCACATATACAGGGCCGCACATACAGGGACCGCATATACAAGGACCACATATACAGGGGCCGCACATACAGGGACCGCATATACAAGGACCACATATACAAGGACCACATATACAGGGGCTGCACATACAGGGACCACATATACAAGGACCACATATACAGGGCCGCATATACAAGGACCACATATACAGGGACCACATACAGGACCATATACAGGACCGCATATACAAGGACCACATATACAGGGGCCGCATACTGTATCATGAATGGACTGTTGCCACTGCTCGTAAACCGTCCCATTCTAAGTGACTATTTGACACGAGGCCAAAAGAGAACAAACAGTTTATCTCAACTCAAGACACTATTTCTCTGTTCGCTGATTGGCCGATTGTACTTCCTGGTTTTGGAAAACCGTCTGCAGTTCTGTGAGGCCTGATCTACTAGCTGGAGTGAAATTAAATTGAGGGGAGGCATTGGTGGATCTCTGTTAATAACAAATTTGGCCTTTGTTGTTGAGCATTTTTTTCTGAGCAGTTTTTGCAGACCAATAAATGATTTAACAGTTAGAATAGGTTATAATAAGATAGGCTTATGTAGAGTTCAGGCGTTTGAGTGTGGTCCTCAGAATGCAGGCTCTGGGTTTGCAGATTCTCCCTTTTGAGTCTGGCAGGAGCACAACTTCTGACCGCACCTCCTCCCTGCCCCCTTCTCTCTCTCTCTCTCTCTTGTTCTCCGTGGTCTGCTCAGTTCCTTCCTCCTCTCTCTGGCTTATATGTTTCCCATCAGCCCCTGTAACAGCCCTGGAAGGCGCCTGCATGACGTCAGGGCTGTGTGCGCTCTAGGGACGGGCCAGGAAAGAACACTTCCAGATGTGCTGCTGTGGAGAGAGAAAGGAAGAGTTTGAAAGAGAGACACAGAGACAGACAGAGAGAGAGAGAGTCTGAACCAGTCTGAACCAGCACAGAGCAGAACACAACACTCACAGTCCACAGCTGCGACTCTACACCAGCAGCCTACAGTACAGCTGTCAATGTGACAGTCCGCTATGTTCTCATGACTGCACAACTTTCTACACATAATAAAATCACATAAACAGTAGCATAGAAACAGATAAACACGAGGAACACTGGGGCTTTTAGATTTCTCACAGACTTATGGATCAAATACAACTGAACTTATGAACGTGCATTCTATTAACAGATATACTGTACGTATCTGAGTCTAGTTGTTGAAGAATGTATCTCTGGTATTGACAAAGAAGCTAGAGATAATTAGTCATGGACAGGTCTTCACCCTGACCTGTGCGTGACCCTGAGCTGACCCCTGACTGACCTGGGTCACTCCAGTTGTTAGCCAGACTATAAATGACATGTGATGCAATTAGGTCAAGTCAGTGTGGTCTGTGAGCTGTGAAGAACCATTTATTCAAGCTCCCGTCAACTCAGCTCCTGTCTGCTCATTTTTTGTTGTGTAAAATGTATGTATTTATTTATTTTAAATTTTATTATTTTTAGTTTAGCTTTACCTTTCATTATGTGTATCACCTTGGATTTTTTTTTTTTGAACAATAGCTATGAGTTTTGATCCGCTTCCCCATGTGTAGCTCAGACTCCGCCCCCTTTCTCCTGCTTCACAGCGCTGCCGCTGCTGACAGGGACCAGACACACAGATGAGGAGACTTATTCATGATATAGCCCAAAATATCTCTTTGTGGATCTATTTTAAACGATGTTTAAGTGTGAAAAACACGCTGTTCTTGCGATGTCCGTGCGTATGTTTGACGATTATATATTTTTCGAACTTACTTTTACAATGTTTAGGACTAATTATCTCTGTCAATTTTCTGTCAGAATAAGTCCGCTACAAGTCTGTGTGTGGAGGAGAATATTAATTTCATGATCATGGAAAAATCTCACGAGACAGTTCAGTACGTGTGCGCATCGTGACAGTTTGATCTCGCGAGATCTCGCGGCACGAGTTCTCGTCCCATCTCTAATATACAGTATATACTATATATATATATATATATATATATATATATATATATATATATATATATATATATATATATATATATAATATATATATATATATATATAGGCTTGTTTGGCCAGTGATCATAAAGAATAGTTAAATAATACCCTGCTCCTGCTCAAAAGAGGGGGAGTAAAAATGGAAGAGAAACGAGGGTGAGACAGGAGGCGGAGCATGTGATGTGATAAGAGAGTGAGAAAGGAAGAGTGTAAGTCTTCTCAGAGCTGAGACAAGCCAGGACCAGCCCAGGGCCATCTCCAGGGGCCGACCCAGGGGCCACACATACTTCCACTTTCTCACTGGGAAAATGGACATTTTGTGGAGCAAGCTAACGCAAGATAGCAATGTTGTGTTAGATTAATGGCCGTCTATACAGAGATTAGATTTGTACATGAGCCTGAAGTGGACATATCAGTTTTTAACAATGTCATAATAATACTGCTGTTGACTGATTCTTGTATATTAGACAAATCCTATTGTAATTACATAAAAAGCCCTATATCAGATGTAGGGCCGTACATGTACGACAATAAAAAAAAACAAATGCAGGGTCACATGTAGAGTCACATGTAGGGTTTCATATGTAGGATCTCACACGTAGGGTCACATGTAGGGTCACACATGTAGGGTCACATGTAGGGTCACACATGTAGGATCACACATGTAGGGTCACATGTAGGGTCACACGTAGGGTTACACATGTAGGGTCACACATGTAGGATCACACATGTAGGGTCACACATGTAGGGTCACACATGTAGGGTCACACGTAGTGTCACACATGTAGGGTCACACGTAGTGTCACACATGTAGGATCACACATGTAGGGTCACAGTAGGGTCACATGTAGGGTCACACGTAGGGTTACACATGTAGGGTCACACATGTAGGGTCACATGTAGGGTCACACATGTAGGATCACACATGTAGGGTCACATGTAGGGTCACACGTAGGTTACACATGTAGGGTCACACATGTAGGGTCACATGTAGGGTCACATGTAGGGTCACATGTAGGGTCACATGTAGGGTCACATGTAGGGTCACATGTAGGGTCACATGTAGGGTCACACATGTAGGGTCACACATGTAGGATCACACATGTAGGGTCACATGTAGGGTCACATGTAGGGTCACACATGTAGGGTCACACTAGGTACATGTAGGGTCACACATGTAGGGTCACACATGTAGGGTCACACATGTAGGGTCACATGTAGGGTCACACATATCGGGTCACACATGTAGGGTCACATGTAGGGTCACACATATAGGGTCACACATATAGGGTCACATGTAGGGTCACACATGTAGGGTCACACATGTAGGGTCACATGTAGGGTATCTATGTAGAGCTAAATTGTCCGTTTTTCTAACAGTAAAGTGTACTACAAGCTACATGTTTTTTTGCAGCTCAATAACATGGTTGAGGGGCGGGGCTTATCAGCTCATCGCTGCAGCAGTTTGAAACAGGAAGTCAATGCCCTGACTCTTTTTACTGAGCTCTTTCAGATCTACAATGTCACAGTTACAACTATCATGTTCAATCGTGACATCCAGATATTTTAGCCTTTTTAAATTTCACATATAGACTGATTTTTGTTACAACAAGACTTTTTTTCTGACAAGCAGACCTACGATTTATTTATAGTCGTTAAATTCACATGTTAAACTTCCTGGAGCTTAATTATTGGACAATCTTATATCATATTTGTGACAGTCTAGACAACAATCTTTAAAGCATTTATTTAGAATAAAACAAGGTATCAGAAAGGACTTTTAGGACCACTGTTTGTGATTAATCTTGCCGATCTCTTGACCCATGAGCTCTGCAGTCATTGTGAATCCTCCGAACATGCTCTGTGAAGTGGCCTCCTCAGAGCAGTGAAAGTGAAACTGACTTACATGTATGATCTCCCGGACAGAGCTTTTGTCCTGCCTCCAGCTAATCTCTCATGAGTCCCAGAGTGTGAGGAGGCCACCCCACATGGAGCACCCACCCACCCACACACACATCACACAAGTCCCACGCCTCACACACTCAGAGGGGCGAGACTGATCCTGTTACAGGCTTAAGTGATTAGCCCACATGTGAAAGTTAGCTATTGTTTTGTTAGCACTTTCATCACCTCCTAAAGCGGCAGGGGGCGGGGCTAGGGGGTCCTGTGGGGAAGTAGGATCATCATTAGCATCATTAGCATTGAGACGTTAATGTGTCAGTGCTCTGGTTGGTTGAATAAAGCTGTGGACCTACACTTCCCCCGCTGAGGCTACCTTTACCCACATTTCTGCGGACAAATGTGGAGCTTGGATTGGGTCACTCGCTTCAATAGATTAGTTCAAATGTGTGGAGAAATCAGTGCTTTGTCATTCCCTGTGGCCAGTTCATGCATGTGCAGGTTTGATTTCAGAAATGGCAGAATGTTATGCAGTATGATTAGAGCTGGGTGTGACTGAGATCTCAGCTTTTTTAAATATCTCAATGTCAATATTAAAGCAGAACTAAGCAACTTCAGCGTATGCTCCCCCTACTGCTCACTTGTGTATTGAGCTAGCCAAACTGAAACGAAACTTATCATTATTTATTTATTTTTTCATTTTTGCGTAACTTTAGGGTTGAATAGGCAGCGGAAACACGTGTAGCACATTTACACTGCTAAATATAAAAAACAAAGAGCCAGAGTTCTCAGACAGAAATTCGGGTCGGCACGGTGGCAACACAGTCAAGTTGCATTTGCTGTACTTGATGTGGACGCAGCTGAAAGAGCCGACACATGCTTCAAAGGCCCAAAAACATATGTAACCATCATCACGAGCTTAGAGGAACATTTAACAAGGTAAAAATGTTACTAGTTCTGCTTTAAGACTTTTTTTTTACTTTTTTGTTGTATTTTCCGTGTAGACTGTGCTCATGGTGTATAATGTCATTGTCTCATAAGGTTGGAGGATGGGTAAACCATAAAATGTAGAAAACATAATTTCAAAGATTTTCGTTTGGTGATTTGCTTTCTGTTATTGAATAAAGTGGTGTGTGTAGCTCGCCACCATCTGCCACGGACCCCAAAGGATTTTGGGTCATACACGTACGTAATTGTTTATATTTGATGAGCGCTGAAGTCTTTCTTGCAGCTTCCTCTAGGAGTTCTGAACGTTTCGACATTGTATTTTCCAAATGCTTTTCAGGAAAACTTTTAGGAATGTGATCAGGTGTTTCTTAAGGCTCTGACAAATGATAACTGTACATTGGCATATATTACTCTTTGCAAACTATATAGTTCTTATAGTATTTTGTGCAATGGTAACAACAACTTACAACAACAGTACTAGTTTGTGTAGTCAGAATGTCGTGTGTAATCACAGAAGTAAAGTGTCAGACTAATCTCTTGTTTGCATGCTCCTGTTTCCTCTTCTATCAGGTAAGTGTATGTCTTTGTATTTCCTGCTCAGTGTGTCTGGGGTGAGGTGTGGTGACTTAAACCGACAGCGTTTAACCAAGCTAGCTCTGGCTAACCACAGCGACACAACCCTGCTCTCACTCTGACTCAGACTGTGGCGCACAAGCAGTCAAAGGTCAGCACGCATCCTAAACAGTTACAAATTTTATATATTAATATAGTTGGATTGAACAGACATTTAATCAAATACAAACTGTATTTGATTAAATGTCAACTGTTCAAGTTTTAAAGGAAAATGCGTACTATTTGTTTGTGTTATTTAGTAGATTTTCAAACACAAGAAGGACTGGAACTGAATGTTGTGCTCTTTACCATCCAAAGTGAGCTAAATGACATAGCAAGCAATAAGAAAAGGACCAAAACAGTTTGTAGATGGAAATAGTTAAAGTAGATTTTCTCTGATGACACTGCAGATGTCAAAAACAAACAGCTTTTACACTGGTGAAGAGAGCAGCAGCAGTAGTAGCACCAGCAGCAGCAGCAGCAGCAGCACTGGCAGCAGGAGCTAAACACAGAGAAACAATTAACTGTTTCACTACTGACTTTGGTAACTGAGTTGGAAAATATGTGACAATAAGTCTCCATAGAAACACAGCCTGACCCTGAGTCTGACTCCACAAGTACACTTGAGTATATGTCAGCTGTGAGGGCTGTGGTTACCTCAGAGTCTGCTGTGAGGCTGTGTACTCAGAGTCTGCTGTGAGGCGGGCTGCGGTTACCTCAGAGTCTGCTGTGAGGGGCGGCTGTTGTTACCTCGGAGTCTGCTGTGAGGGGCTGTGGTTACCTCAGAGTCTGCTGTGAGGGGCTGTGGTTACCTCAGAGTCTGCTGTGAGGGGCTGCGGTTACCTCAGAGTCTGCTGTGAGGGGCTGGGTTACCTCGGAGTCTGCTGTGAGGGGCTGCGGTTACCTCAGAGTCTGCTGTGAGGGGCTGTGTTACCTCAGAGTCTGCTGTGAGGGGCTGGGTTACCTCAGAGTCTGCTGTGAGGGGCTGCGGTTACCTCAGAGTCTGCTGTGAGGGGCTGGGTTACCTCAGAGCGGTACCAGATCTGCTGTGAGGGGCTGGGGTTACCTCAGAGTCTGCTGTGAGGGGCTGTGGTTACCTCAGAGTCTGCTGTGAGGGTGAG
The DNA here is from genome assembly GCA_038363315.1 of Mugilogobius chulae. NCBI lineage: Eukaryota > Metazoa > Chordata > Actinopteri > Gobiiformes > Gobiidae > Mugilogobius > Mugilogobius chulae. The sequence goes on from CM076414.1 coordinate 4,111,209, forward strand.
GTTACCTCAGAGGGGGTTGGTGTTCCACACAGATGTGCAGTGTTGCAGTGGTCTGTGCAGAATGAGCTCATTGTTTACTGTCAAACACTAACAGCTGCTGAAGCCCCCCGGCCAGCACCAAATGCCCCATGTACAGCAGCTCCATGTCACAATCACAGGCAGGAGTTTTTTTTTAAGCTCTAAGCTTTCAGTGCTCTACCGTTCTACTACTACTGGTGCTACATTTCAAATTCTCATCCCACCTGCTACAGCCTTAAGGAAACGTTCGGAATTTTATAGTTCGAAGACATACCTTCTGGTGTGGTGTTGTGGTTGTATATTCTGGTGTGGTGTAGTGTGTTGGTTGTATATTCTGGTGTGTTGTGGTTGTACATTCTGGTGTGGTGTTGTGGTTGTATATTCTGGTGTGGTGTTGTGGTTGTATATTCTGGTGTGGGTGTTGTGGTTGTATATTCTGGTGTGTGGTTGTGGGTTGTATATTCTGGTGTGTTGTGGTTGTATATTCTGGTGTGTTGTGGTTGTATATTCTGGTGTGGTGTTGTGGTTGTATATTCTGGTGTGTTGTGGTTGTATATTCTGGTGTGGTGTGTGTGTTGTGGTTGTATATTCTGGTGTGTTGTGGTTGTATATTCTGGTGTGGTGTTTGTGGTTGTATATTCTGGGTGGTGTTGTGGTTGTATATTCTGGTGTGTTGTGTTGTCATTCTGTGTGGTTTGTGGTTGTATATTCTGGGTGGTGTTGTGGTTGTATATTCTGGTGGTTTGTGGTGTATTTCTGGTGTGTTGTGGTTGTATATTCTGGTGTGGTGTTGTGGTTGTATATTCTGGTGTGGTGTGTGGGTTGTATATTCTGGTGTGGTGTTGTGGTTGTACATTCTGGTGTGGTGTTGTGGTTGTATATTCTGGTGTGTTGTTGTGGTTGTATATTCTGGTGTGGTGTTGTGGTTGTATATTCTGGTGTGGTGTTGTGGTTGTATATTCTGGGTGTGGTGTTGTGGTTGTATATTCTGGTGTGTTTGTGGTTGTATATTCTGGTGTGGTGTTGTGTTGTATATTCTGGTGTGGTTTGTGGTTGTATATTCTGGTGTGGTGTTGTGGTTGTATATTCTGGTGTGGTGTTGGTGGTTGTACATTCTGGTGTGGTGTGTGTTGTGGTTGTATATTCTGGTGTGTTGTGGTTGTATATTCTGGTGTGGTGTTGTGGTTGTATATTCTGGTGTGGTGTTGTGGTTGTATATTCTGGGTGTGTTGTGGTTGTATATTCTGGTGTGGTGTTGTGGTTGTATATTCTGGTGGTGTTGTGGTTGTATATTCTGGTGTGTGTGTGGTTGTATATTCTGGTGTGTTGTGGTTGTATATTCTGGTGTGGTGTTGTGGTTGTACATTCTGGTGTGGTGTTGTGGTTGTATATTCTGGTGTGGTGTTGTGGTTGTATATTCTGGTGTGGTGTTGTGGTTGTATATTCTGGTGTGTTGTGGTTGTATATTCTGGTTGTGTGTGTGGTTGTATATTCTGGTGTGGTGTTGTGGTTGTATATTCTGGTGTGTGTGGTTGTATATTCTGGTGTGTGTTGTGTTGTATATTCTGGTGTGTTGTGGTTGTATATTCTGGTGTGGTGTTGTGGTTGTATATTCTGGTGTGGTGTTTGTGGTTGTATATTCTGGTGTGTGTTGTGGTTGTATATTCTGGTGTGGTGTTGTGTGGTTGTACATTCTGGTGTGTTGGGTTGTAATTCTGGTGTGTGTTGTGGTTGTATATTCTGGTGTGTTGTGGTTGTATTTTTGTGTGGTGTTGTGGTTGTATATTCTGGTGTGGTTTGTGGTTGTACATTCTGGTGTGGTGTTGTGGTTGTATATTCTGGTGTGGTGTTGTGGTTGTATGCTCTGGGTGGTGTTGTTGTGGTTGTACATTCTGGTTGTACATTGTGGTGTACTCTTGCCCTTGTACATTGTGGTGTTTCCATGGCGACAGTGGCTTGCCGTGTGTGCAGTTCAAACCTCAGCAGCAGATGTTCTGGTTCCATATATTCTTCATGAGTGTGAAGCTAAGGCTGCGTGCAGGAGCAGAGCACATTCAGACTCAGGCGGATGTACCACACTCAAGCCCACAGGCCACTTCCTGCTTCCTGCTCTTTTCTAGAATCTTCTGTAGCTTCCTCTCAGCCTTCTGTTTTGCTAAGGTTAAGCTACACAACAGTTCACTGTGGCTGGGGCACCTCCTCAGCAGCAGCTGCTATCGTGTACACATGCACCCTGTTAGCGCCCTGGTGCCACCGTCGAGTCACATTCAGGCTAAAGAAAGATGGTGGCTCTTGTGGATGTACATGTTTCTGCTGCTTTTGATGCGGTTTTAGCAGAAATACGGAGTCATTTCTTTTTGAAAGAAGAGCCGTACCAATCAGCTCAAAGTATTTCAGTAAACGCCCCGCCTTTTCAGTGAGTTAAGTCCCAGATGGATATAGTGAGAACTCAGATAGGAGTTCAACACAGATCCATCTGGAGTGAGCCAGGTTACCAAAGAGTCTTCTCTATGTGACTAAACCTTACCCTCCTCACATGAAACTATGTGCTGATTACAAACACCTGCTGTCAAACCAATCACACTGCTGCTCTCCATCCTCAGCCTTTCCTTTCACCTTCTCCTAATGCTTTTTCAGCTGTTAGCCCTGTTTGGGCTCCTCTACAAAAGAGGAGCCAACCCAAAAAAGAAAAAATTCTAAAACACAAGAAATAATGTTCTTATTAGGATTTGTTCTTACAGTAGAACAAAAAAAACAAATAGAATTTCTATCACACATTTTCAATCTGCGTTTCTTTTAGTGCCTAGATCCATTCACTTTTTGCATTGCAACAAAAAAAGACATTAAACAAGATTCATTCGAACTGCCTGCATGAAGTAACGCTTGTCTTGTAGAATGTTGTGATGTCCTTTTCATTCCTGCTGTTTCCTGCCTTTACAAACGCTGTCGGTCACATGGTGCAGGAGGTTTATAGTTCCACTCTCCGCCTCTGCCTTTTCTCTCTTCTCTTTGTGTCTGGTCCTCCCACTCCAGCAGCTTTCCTCTTCATGCTGCTGCTGTGGAGGTGGTGCAGCAGAAGAAGCAGGAGTCAGGGCTTTGGGTTTTGTGAAGAACCAATGGAAAACTAGATGTGTGCCAAACTAAACCTTTCAGACACATGTTCCAGCTTTCACTGAAAAAAAGGACGTTTTCAGCTGTGCTTTTAGAACCATGTGAGTGAAAAGAAAGCTTGGAAAATGTAATTGTGTTTTTGCATTTTACTCTAGGCCAGCAGGTGACAACTGTTGAGCTTAAATATGTATCTCTCTCTCTTATATATATATATATATATATATATATAGAGAGAGAGAGAGAGAGAGAGAGAGAGAGAGAGAGAGAGAGAGAGAGAGAGAGAGAGAGAGAGAGAGAGAGAGAGAGAGAGAGAGAGAGAGAGAGAGAGAGAGAGAGAGAGAGAGAATTAGTTGCAGAATGTTGTGATGTCACATGAACACAACTTTTTATACTCAGATCATAAGTGAGTTCCAAAAACTACTGAGGCTCAGTCTGGATGGAGCAGACACACTCTCAGGTCAAAGGTCATGCACAGAACCGATGCACAGTTTGTTTCCATGACGACGACTCAGAGTTGGCTAACGTTCAGCTCCAGCTCTCCATCAGAACTGTGTGTGTGCCTGTGGGAATGGTCTCTCTGTGTGTATGTGGGAATGGTCTCTCTGTGTGTATGTGGGAATGGTCTCTCTGTGTGCATGGGAATGGTCTCTCTGTGTGCATGTGGGAATGGTCTCTCTGTGTCTGTGGGAATGGTCTCTCTGTGTGTATGTGGGAATGGTCTCTCTGTGTGCATGGGAATGGTCTCTCTGTGTGCATGTGGGAATGGTCTCTCTGTGCCTGTGGGAATGGTCTCTCTGTGTGTTCATGTGGGAATGGTCTCTCTGTGTGCCTGTGGGAATGGTCTCTCTGTGTGTTCATGTGGGAATGGTCTCTCTGTGTGTTCATGTGGGAATGGTCTCTCTGTGTGCCTGTGGGAATGGTCTCTCTGTGTGTTCGTGTGGGAATGGTCTCTCTGTGTGCCTGTGGGAATGGTCTCTCTGTGTCTGTGGGAATGGTCTCTCTGTGTGCATGTGGGAATGGTCTCTCTGTGTGCATGGGAATGGTCTCTCTGTGTGCCTGTGGGAATGGTCTCTCCGTGTGTTCGTGTGGGAATGGTCTCTCTGTGTGTTCGTGTGGGAATGGTCTGTGTGTTCGTGTGGGAATGGTCTCTCTGTGTGTTCATGTGGGAATGGTCTCTCTGTGTGCCTGTGGGAATGGTCTCTCCGTGTGCCTGTGGGAATGGTCTCTCTGTGTGCCTGTGGGAATGGTCTCTCTGTGTGTCTGTGTGCATGTGGGAATGGTTTGTGTGGGGACTGACCTGATGCCTCCTGACAGACTGTGCCCTGGAATACACCAGCGCCTGGTAAACCGATGCAGTCATGGATGTTTAAACAGAGCTGAGCTTGTGCTGGAGCTTGTGTCTGCTCCGTGTTTTTATAGAAATGATTAACTTTGAAAATATCTCATGTTCTAATGTTGATGGTTTGTTAAATTCTGTTACTTCCAATGTTTTGAATGTTTTGGACACCATCGCACCAATGAAGGTCAAAATTGTGAAAAATAAGCAGAAAGCTCCTTGGAGGAATGTTGATTCGGTCAGAGCACAGAAAAGGGTGTGCCGCAGAGCCGAGTGAAAATGGCGCAAATCAGAACTCCAAGTTCATTATGAAACTTATAAAGGAGAGTTGTACACTTACAACCAAGTTTTATGCAGAACAAGGGAAAGATATTTTTCTGAAATAATTAGTAATTGCAGTAACAACGCACGTGTCCTATTCCAAACTGTAAACAGATTAACAAATCCTCCAGCTCAGTTGCCGTTAGAACTAGTTTCTACATCTAAATGTGATGAGTTTGCAAAGTTCTTTAATGACAAAGTTCAGGGTATTAAAAATGCCATTAACTCCACAACGCAAATAACTACCTTACAACCCCTAGTCACTTACAACTGACTGACTTTGCACCTGTAACAGACACAACTGTCCAAGAAATCATCACCAGTCTGAGTTCATCTACATGCTGCCTTGATGTTTTACCCACTAGATTTCTAAAGTCTGTGCTGAGCAGTTTGTCAGCACCAGTCACTCAAATAGTGAACATGTCGGTTCAATCTGGAACATTCCCAAGTGCTTTAAAAACTGCCGTCATTAAGCCTCTCCTGAAGAAGAGCAGTCTTGATGCCACAGTACTGAACAATTATCGACCCATCTCAAATCTGCCATTTTTAGGAAAAGTTCTTGAAAAAGTTATTTACCAACAACTTACTGACTTTCTCCTAACAAACAACACATTTGATGTTTTTCAGTCAGGTTTCAGACCCCACCACAGCACAGAAACAGCTCTTATCAAGGTAACTAATGACATCCGCCTGAACACTGACTCTGGCAAAGTCTCTGTCCTAATCCTGCTGGATCTGAGTGCTGCTTTTGACACTGTCGATCATGACATCCTTTTACACAGACTAGAGGACTGGGTGGGCATCTCTGGTTCTGCCCTGCAGTGGTTTAAATCCTATCTAGAAGACAGGAAGTATTTTGTTGAAATTGGAAATTGCGTGTCTGAGCACATGGCCTTGACCTGTGGTGTGCCTCAGGGGTCAATCTTGGGACCCCTTCTGTTCAATTTGTACATGTTGCCTTTAGGTCAGTTAATACGCAATAATAATGTGAGCTATCACAACTATGCAGACGACACTCAGATCTATGTGTCACTAACAGCAGGTGAATATGGCCCAGTGGATTCACTCTGTCGCTGCATCCAACAGATCAGAGTGTGGATGAAACAGATCAGTGTGTGGATGAAACAGATCAGTGTGTGGATGAAACAGATCAGAGTGTGGATGAAACAGATCAGAGTGTGGATGAAACAGATCAGTGTGTGGATGCAAAACAACTTTCTCCAGCTAAATTCAGACAAGACTGAAGTTATCATCTTTGGCCCACAGAAACAAAGAGAGGTTGTCAGCAGTCACCTTCAGTCTCTCTCTCTAAAACCTTCAAGTCAAGTTAGAAATCTGGGGGTAATAATGGACTCAGACTTGAACTTTAACAGCCACATTAAGTCAATAACATCAGCAGCTTTTTACCATCTAAAAAACATTGCCTAAATCAAAAGTATAGTGTCAAAGCCTGACCTGGAGAGACTTATCCATGCATTTGTCTCCAGTAGGTTAGACTATTGTAACGGCCTGCTCACCGGCCTATCCAAACAGGCTGTAAAACAGCTGCAGTACATCCAGAACGCTGCTGCTCGAGTCCTGACCAGAACCAGGAAGTACGATCACATTAGTCCTGTGCTTAGGTCTTTGCACTGGCTCCCAGTGGCTCAGAGAATAGACTTTAAAACAGCTCTGTTTGTGTTTAAGTCTCTCCATGGACTAGCACCAAAGTACATCTCTGACATGTTAGTGCGTTATGAACCATCTCGGACTCTGAGGACCTCAGGGACCGGCCTCCTGCTGGTGCCCAGAGTCAGGACTAAACATGGACCAGAGTCAGGACTAAACATGGACCAGAGTCAGGACTAAACATGGACCAGAGTCAGGACTAAACATGGACCAGAGTCAGGACTAAACATGGACCAGAGTCAGGACTAAACATGGAGAATCAGCGTTTCAGTTTTATGCAGCTCAGATCTGGAACAGTCTTCCAGATGATGTAAGACAGGCCTCCACTGTGACAGTGTTTAAATCTAGGCTGAAAACATGTCTTTTTATCTGTGCATATGACTGAAATACTTTGTCTGCACTCTTTATTTCTTTATTTCTTTTTAAAGTAAATTTTATGCTGATTATTTAATTATTGTAATTTTGATGCATTTTCCTGCCTTGTAAAGCACTGTGAATTGCTTTGTGTATGAATTGTGCTATACAAATAAACTTGCCTTGCCTTTCTGCTCTGGTCATACTTCCAGTTCGCTCCGTGTTTCTGCTCAGGTCATGATTCCAGTCTGCTCCGTGTTTCCGCTCAGGGAAGTTCTGGAAAGCTTGCATAACTTGGACAAATATCCCACACTTTGGGGATTACATCATGGCTTGGGACAGAGTTTCCAACACAGTGAGACTTGGAACTAAACACATGGATTTGTGCAGTGGAGCACTTTCTTTGCTTTTCTTTGACACATTTTGAACTCACTGAAAACCATTTTAAATACCTTTTTGATTCCTGTTTGGACATGGACAACAGGTGAATTTTTAATATAGTTCTAAAAGCAGGTACTGGCCCTGTGTGTTCCTCCTCGCACTGGTCTGCTGATCGTTTGTGTTTTGCAGTAAAGTTTCCATGGAATGACGTGTGTGCGTGTGTGTGTTCTTGAACATGCATAAAAGTGAGGACCAAAATTTGCATTCTACTATCAAAGTGAGGACATTTTTGGAAAGTGATGACATTTGACCTGGTCCTCACTTTCTGGAGGGCGTGTTTTGGTCTGTGTGTGCGTGCTGTCCTGTGTGTCTCCTCTGAAGCTCCACACTCCAGCTCCGACTCTGAGCCTGGCGCTGCTTCTCTGTTATGGTGGTTTCTATGGTGAAAATACATACACTGAATGTGCCAGACCACTGCTGTGGAGAGACGGAAGAGGGAAGAGAAGAGGGAGGAGAGAGGACAGAACAGGGAAGGGAAGAGTGGAGAGAGAAGAGGGAGGAGAGAGAAGAGGAGAGAGAAGAGGAGGAGAGAGGACAGAACAGGGAAGGGAAGAGTGGAGAGAGAAGAGGAGACAGAAGAGAAGAGTGGAGAGAGAAGAGAAGAGAAGAGTAGGGAGAGAAGGGGAGAAGAGGAGGGGGTGGAAAGGTGGTGAGGAAAGAGAAAGAAATGAGGAGGAAAGAGGGAACAAAAAGAGAAGGGAGTAGGGAAAATGAGGGAAGGACTGGAAGAAAATTGAGATGGGGAAAGTGAGGATGCGAAAGCAAAACAGAAGAAAAAGAAAATATACGTGGAGTGGTTGAAGAGTAAGTGAAGAGGGAAAGAAAAGAAAGAGAGGATGGAGAAAAATAAGAGGAAGAAAAGAAAGAGAAGGAGACAGCTGAAGGGAGAGAAAGGGAAAGAGCATGGAAAAGTGGAGAGAAAGGTAGAGAAACAAAAGAATAAAGGATAAGAGGAGATGAAGGAGAAGAGAAAGAAGAGAGAGGGAAGCAGAGAGCAATGAGGAAAATGAATAAAAGTGGAGAGAAGAAGAGCTAATGAGTAAGGAAGGAGGGTAATGGGGAAGAGCGTTTCCGGTCGGGATTGTAACTCCACTCTGTCCATCAGCAGCAGTGTAAATGATGATAATGGAGAAGCTCTCAGGCTGTGCTCATGTTCACACAAAGCACACGGCTAATAGGTTGTGTTCACTGATGTCATAGGAGGTCATTTCACACGTGTGGTGGTTTCTCTCTTTTCTATAAGAACAAAACAACTGACAGCAAACTCATAAACGTCCACCTGTCCAAATGTGGCCCTCAAACCTTTCTTTTGGCCACCCCATTTGACTGTTTACTGTTGTGATTTGATTCAACTTTACCTGATCATTTGACTCAACTGATGTAAAACTAAGACAAATATTTAACATGAGGAGAAACGTGATCATCTGTGTTAAAGCTTTAATAATCTGAACCTGTCAGAGGCACTTCAGATGATTCTGATGAAGACGTCTGTAGTTTGACTGCCATGTAAAAGGACGTACAACACTGACTCATTCAGCCTGTTCCACTTCCTTAGTTCCTGGCTTGAGCGGTTGCCGTGGCGACAGCGGCAGCAGTATTAGCCTGTGTTGTTTGTGTTGTTTACGTCCATCTGTCCGAGGCGTGGCAGCAGGACAGCTCTGAGTGGCCTAATCAATACTGATCAATCCGTAAACAGTAGCGCTGGATAATCACGGCAGAGATGATCAATCAGTTTGACTAGTTTGTGGTAAAGTGAGCGTTGTTTATGCTGCAGTGAGTTATTGATCTGCGTGGGAAGCAAAGCCAGGGTTTGTTCGTTCATGACTGTAGACGCTGTCCCGGTCCGGTCCTGTCACGATCTGGTCCTGTCCCGGTCCGGTCCTGTCCCGGTCTGGTCCTGTCACGGTCTGGTCCTGTCCTGTGTCAGACACTGTCCCGGTCCGGTTGGTCTGTCCCGGTCCTGTCCCGGTCCGGTCCTGTCACGGTCCTGTCCCGGTCCGGTCCTGTCACGGTCCGGTCCTGTCACGGTCTGGTCCTGTCCCGGTCCGGTCCTGTCACGGTCTGGTCCTGTCCGGTCTGGTCCTGTCACGGTCCGGTCCTGTCACGGTCTGGTCCTGTCCCGGTCCGGTCCTGTCACGGTCTGGTCCTGTCCCGGTCTGGTCCTGTCCCAGTCCGGTCCTGTCACGGTCTGGTCCTGTCCCAGTCTGGTCCTGTCCCGGTCCTGTCCCGTCTGGTCCTGTCCTGTGTCAGACACTGTCCCGGTCCTGTCACGGTCTGGTCCTGTGTCAGACACTGTCCTGTTCGGTCCGGTCCTGTTCTTTGTCAGCTAACAGAGCCTGTTTTGTCTTTAATATGTAAGTGGATGTTCCCAGAAAAGACCTAAGATGTAAATCTGCATGACCCAAAGTGTCCTCAAACCAAAACACACTTGTTTTGTATTTTTTAATTGAATTGAATTGATCTTTATTTAACCAGGGAAGTCCCACTGAGATTCAGAATCTCTTTGCAGGGAGCCCTGGGGGAAGGGTCAGGGGAGGCATTAATGGACATGTATTTTCCTTTATGTCTGCCCTGTTCTCCCAAGTGACAAACACACACACACTCAGGGGATGAGGAACAACGGCAAACTCAAACACAGGCTGTAAACTTCAGACATGCCCTCAGACTGACCCCAGACTGACCGTGCCAGGACCCTCCGCTGACCTCACATTCATCTTTACCATTCTCTTTTACAACTACAACTGACAGAACTACTCAAATATACTTACATGTGCATTTAAAAACACATCAACCTCCAATGGTAGAAAGACAGAGAAAAGAAGAGAGAAGGAAAAGGACAGTGTGCAATAAAAAACAAAGATATGAGAGGCTGAGGGACTGAAAGAGGAGAGAGAGCAAGAGAAAGACTGATAGAGAACATGCCAACAGACTGGAGCACAGAGACTCAGACTCTGAAGGACTGTGAGTGACACTTGTGGACTTCTGGACTCTGATAATGAACTGCATACATACATGAGGCTTGTGTCCTACGCCTGTCTCCACGGTGACGCTGTGTGTGCGTGTGTGTGTGCGCTGTCACTGCTGCGGGGCCTCGGCTCAGGGCCCGGGCCAAACCTGCTTCATTAGTGCCAAAGTGTAGAGAAGTGTGGAGAGCTGTCCAAAATGAACCGGGAGGGGAAAGGGGAAGGGTTGTAGAGCGGAGGATGAGAAGGAGAGAAGAGATTCTAGAGAAAAAGAAAGAGAAGAAACTTTCCTTCTCTCCTACATCAAACTATATTTTTGATTGACTTGAGGTCCTGGGGTCAAAATCATTCAGAAGAGACCTCACACCTCCTCACTCTGACTCTGCCCGTGTCTCATCCCTCTGCCCGTGTCTCATCTCTCTGCCCGTGTCTCATCCCTCTGCCCATGTCTCATCTCTCTGCCCGTGTCTCATCCCTCTGCCCATGTCTCATCACTCTGCCAGTGTCTCATCCCTCTGCCCATGTCTCATCACTCTGCCAGTGTCTCATCTCTCTGCCCGTGTCTCATCTCTCTGCCCGTGTCTCATCTCTCTGCCCGTGTCTCATCACTCTGCCCGTGTCTCATCCCTCTGCCCATGTCTCATCACTCTGCCAGTGTCTCATCTCTCTGCCCGTGTCTCCTCACTCTGCCCGTGTCTCATCTCTCTGCCCGTGTCTCATCTCTCTGCCCGTGTCTCATCCTCTGCCCGTGTCTCATCACTCTGCCCGTGTCTCATCACTCTGACTCTGCCCGTGTCTCCTCACTCTGCCTCTGCCCGTGTCCATCACTCTGCCCGTGTCTCATCACTCTGACTCTGCCCGTGTCTCATCTCTCTGCCTGTGTCCATCACTCTGCCCGTGTCTCCTCACTCTGCCCTTGTCTCCTCACTCTGCCTCTGCCCGTGTCCATCACTCTGCCCGTGTCTCATCACTCTGACTCTGCCCGTGTCTCCTCACTCTGCCTCTGCCCGTGTCCATCACTCTGCTCGTGTCTCATCACTCTGCCTCTGCCCGTGTCTCATCTCTCTGCCTGTGTCCATCACTCTGCCCGTGTCTCATCACTCTGCCCTTGTCTCCTCACTCTGCCCGTGTCCATCTCTCTGCCCGTGTCTCATCTCTCTGCCCGTGTCCATCACATTGCCCGTGTCTCCTCACTCTGCCTCTGCCCGTGTCTCATCACTCTGCTCCTGCTCGTGTCTCCTCACAGTTGTGTTTGGACTGACTCCTGCTGATGCTCCAGACTTTAGAAAAGTCGGCTTTCAGCAGCACTTATTGAATCTCCACCCACTTGTTGACTTAAGATTACTCCAAAATTCCAAATGAAATGTGAGTGTGAAGTTGTCTTTCAGCTGTTGTAATTTAGTTTTTCACAGAAGTCCACAGGCTGCTGATGTGACTCACCTGAGAATAAGTTCTTTTAGTTTTTGAGTCATATTTTCACACAGAAAATGCCTGGTTTAATTTTAGACAGCGTCAAACTGATGAAGATCACAAGTAGTAACATTTGTGACAGTGTTTTGTTTAGCACTGTCAGAGAGTAAGTCCCTCTGATAGGTTAGACTAGTCAATGCACTAAAACAAAGCAACGATCAGTATGTTTCAGATTTAACATTTTCCCAAACTTCATCTCGGTTTCAACTTGTGTTAAGAATAAATGACTTAAACAATAGACCCAAACTCCTGTAATGTCTGTACACTACAACACACTTTGGAGAACTGTGACATCGTGTGTTTCCTGTGAGAACATTGAACATGTGTAATGTTACTAGTTTAGAACTTTGCTCTTGTTCGTGACTCATGTGAGACTCTTCTTTATATTTAGCTACTACAATTCAAACTGGAAAACCCACAAACACGTGACGTCTTCTGAGAGAACTGCTGTTGAGATTGTGTTCTTTACAAATGGAGTCAGAGTAATCCTCCAGGCCGGCTGTGTATGTGCTAGGGCCGTGCTAGCTTCATGTTTCTTCTGTTCCTAGTGGTGAGACCTATAGAGCTGTAGGCCTACGACTAGTGCAGCACATGTACCTCATTCTCTCCTAACTTCTCTTTCTGGTCACAACTCAGCTGCATTACTGTTCTTTCATCTGTGAGCCTCAGAAAACACTTCTGTGATGTCATAGGTAGATGTCTGTTTTTAAGTCAATAAATCTTCCAGATCATTCTTGTGTCTGTGGGTCAGTGTAACTCAGTTTGTCAGGTTGGAGCAGATTCCAACATCGCTCTGCTGTCACTTTACTTTAAGCTATGACTAACATGAAGGAAGCTGAGCTCATTTAGTTCTGTTTTCATGGAACTAAATGTGGAGACAATGTTCAAATCCAAAAGCCTGTGCTGTTAATGACACAACTGAAAATACTCCTCAGATTTGACTGCATAGTAATGTTTTACTTGGATTATAACAAAAGCAGGCCCATTGATAACTAACTGTTGACAAAAGTCAAATACTTTGGTTTAGAATAGACGTGTGCAAACTGCAGCCTGGGGGCCAAATGCGGCCCTCAGACCATTTTTTTCTTGGCACTCAGATCTGTTGAAGATGTTTTTTATTCCAATATGAATGATTGCCCTGCTGCACTTTTAGCCTGAACAAATGTGGCTCAGTTGAATGACACTTCTGCTCTCAAGTCACAGACAATGATTGGTTGTGTCTGGTGCTGCTGCAAAGCCAAGTCGTCATTGAAAAAGAGACATTCTTCTCAATTGACCTACCTGGTAAAATATTGAATAATTAAAATAAATAAATAAACAAAACAAGAGGAGAAAGACTAAGAACTGAAAGCTGCCGTGTGGAACTTTGTAGCCTGTTCACCGCTTGTCTCCATGGCGATGTAGAGTCATTGCTCCCATGGATTAATTGCCTAAATAGCATTAACACCTCTATTTAGCCATCACAAGGCGACACGGTGGCGCAGCGGTTAGCGCTCTGGCCTCCCGGGGCCTTTCTATGTGGAGTTTGCATGTTCTCCCGTGTCTGCGTAAGTTTCCTCCGGGTACTCCGGTTTCCTCCTACAACTAAAAACATGTCCAATGTGCCCCCCCTCTCCCCTCCCCAGGACTACAGATTGAAATGAGCTGTAACTACAGTCTGGTACAAGCATGTCTGCCTTTGTGTTTAATTGTACATTGTGCTTAATAAACCTTACCTTCATGTTGCTATTGCTCTAACACTGACAACCGCACTCGCTGCTCCAAAGACGTGACCTGTAACATGGCCCTGTGACATCACATACTTGTCTCCATGGAAACAGACAGCTTTACTGTTGTTTGCACATACAGTACTTGTAAAAGCGTGCGGTTAGTTGCAGCTGTATTTACTTTCCCCTCCTCCATCTTGTTTTGGATCTGTGTCTGTGCTAGTCCTGGTCCCGGTCCTGGATCTGGCTCTGGGATTTGGGGGGAGGGGTTGTCGTTCGATTCCACGGAGAAACATGCCAAAGTAAACGTGCAGAGGAAGCAGAGCCCAGTGCGAGTGTGTGGGACGGTCTTCAGCACTGTGTGGGGACTTCATCTGCACACACACTCAGGACCTGCCTTCATTATGGGGACATTAGATCAGTGACAGCTAAAAGAACATTTGTCTTTTGTCCAGTAATAATGACCCATGTAGAGGTCAATCCACAACTTGTTTTAACAAGGCCAGAATCCACCTACAAGACACTAATGTCCAACTACACACCGACACACCTGCACCAGGACCAGAGACAGACAGGGGCCCGACACACCTGGACCAGGACCAGAGACAGACAGGGGCCCGACACACCTGCACCAGGACCAGAGACAGACAGGGGCCGACACACCTGCACCAGACCAGGACAAGGGGAAACCTGCAAGGACCAGGACAGACAGGGGCCGACCACCAGGCCAGGGGGGACACACCTGCACAGACAGAGAACAGGGGGCACCTAGGACCAGAGACAGACAGGGGCCCGACACACCTGCCCACCAGGACCAGAGACCAGACAGGCGGCCGACACACCTGCACCAGGACCAGACAACACCAACACCCACAGGCAGAGACAGACAGGGGCCCGACACACCTGCACCAGAAGCACAGGGCTGGAGACAGACAGGGGCCCCGACACAACCTCGCACCAGGACCAGAGACAGACACAGGACAAGAGAAGACGGGGGCCCGACACCCTCCCAGGACCAGACAGACGGGCCGCACACCGCCCACAAGCGAGGGGGCCCGACACCACCTGCACCAGGACCAGAGACAGACGGGGGCCGACACACCTGCACCAGGCAGAGACAGACCAGGGTAGGGGCCCGACACACCTGCACAGAAGCCCAGGGCTGGAGACAGACAGGGGCCGACACCTGACAGAAGCACAGGACCAGAGACAGACAGGGGCCCGACACACCTGCACCAGGACCAGAGACAGACAGGGGCCGACACACTGCACCAGAAGCACAGGACAGGAACAGACAGGGGCCGACACACCTGCACCAGAAGCACCAGGGCTGGAGACAGACAGGGGAAGTGGGCTATTACAACACAAATCAAATGCTGTTCTGAGGAGATAAGATTTGCATTTTGGTTTTGGAAGAAGGGTCAGAGCAGCGTCGACGTGGCGACACATTTACCGACAGCGCACATTCTGATCTCAGGAGTGAGTTGGGCTGTACTGATTAAAAATTGTGACTCGTGCAAATTTTTTAACAATTTATCAAAAATGTTTAATATTTGTTTTGGAGATTTCCTTTTACTCAGTTTAACTTTTTGCACTTTATAATATCTTTATCGCCCCATGACAATTAAATTCTTCAACACACAGGTTCAAACATCTTATAATGATCCCCAAGAATGTGTCTCAGTCAAATGTGTCAAATGTGAGAAAAGATGTCACGTCTGTGTTTATTTGCATAATCCCATTGAAATAGCAAATTATAACCTTACATCTTCATAGAGCTGGGAATATGGAAATGTGTCAATGTGGAATACAGTATAAGAGCCAATGGGATATTTCAGTAGAATCAAACTGCAGTCTATTCAGAGTCAAGACACATTGTATTTAAATGTTTTGGCTAAATGTTGCATGGTGTGCATTTCAATTGAAACATGAAAGTCTTTACATACAGTGTAATAACAGATGTAATAACATATACTTTTACCATAAATCTGTAAAAGGTCATTTTAACATTTCATGTTCAAGTGTTTGTTTTTGTTGTTTTGTACATGACACATGCTATATTAGCATTTAGCTGTAATTAGTTCATTTTAGCTATTTAGTCATTTGTTCGGACAAGTCTGTCTTTTTACAGAAGAAAATCCCATTACTCACCACTGATTGTTTCTTCACTCACTGCTAAGCCAAAGAATGTTCTGATCTTAATAGATACAAGAAGGCCTTTGCGAATCTCAGCTTTGTTTTGTGCAATAATCCATCAAGCTGCATGAAATGACCTTGTTCTTATTGGACATGTTCACATGCAGAGTTCAAACTGTGTTCTTTACATGAACAAGTACCTATGGACATGGATGTTTATGTAAATACTGAAATATGTTTGGATTGCGTTGTTTCTGTTTGAAGTGAGTTAGTTTGTCTCAGAGGCTGTTTGTGTGACAGACAGTTTCCTTCAGACGAGGAAGTGCAAAGCGTTAAAACCACAGGAAATGTCAGCACCACGCCTAGAGTCGACTCACACCCAGGGCCTTCAGTCTGCTGTCAGCACCCACAGCACCCACCAGAGCCCACACACCCACACTCTACTCACACCCAGGGCCTTCAGTCTGCTGTCAGCACCCACAGCACCCACCAGAACCCACACACCTACACTCTACTCACACCCAGGGCCTTCAGTCTGCTGACAGCACCCACAGCACCCACCAGAACCCACACACTCAGAACCCACACTTCTCGGGGAGCCTCTGCCTGAAAAACTCAGGGGGACTAAAAGTCTCCTGACGACACCTAGAGCACTCACAGCAGCACGCACAAAACAACAAACAGCACGCACAAAACAACAAACAGCACGCACAAAACAACAAACAGCACGCACAAAACAACAAACAGCACCACAAAACAACAAACAGCATCCACACAACAACACAACACATCAGCACATACACACCAACACAACAGCAGCAGTCTGCCGTCCACACTCATCCTTTCACTCTCTGCATGTTGAGTTTTTTTCCACACATGTTGTCAGAAGCTTTGAACATCAGATTCTAAACAGTGTTCACACATTTGGCTTGAACTTGCCAAACAACAGTGAACAGTGATAATAAAAGGTGCACCTTGTACTGCAGGGACATTGAATCTATATTCCTTCATTCATTTTCTACCGCTTAATCCCGTTAGGGGTCGCGGGTGACTGGAGCCTATCCCAGTGATAGGCCTTAGGCGGGGAACACCCTGGAAAGTGGCCAACTTGCCGCAGGGTTAGACAGACAAACATTCACTCTCTCATTCACTCACTAAGGGAAATTTACAGTGATGCCCAATTAAACATACATGTCTTTGGAGGTGGGAGGAAACTGGAGGAAACCGGAGAAAACCTACAGTGACACGTCGAGAACATGTAAACTCCACCCAGAGAGATCATGAGATGTTGATATGGTCCGACCCGGGAGTCGAACCCACAACCTCCTTATTGGGAAGTCAGAGCTCTAACCACTCTGCTACCGTGCACCCAGAATCTACTTTGCATTTAATTAGTAGTCTTTGAAGCACATGCATTTTTATTGACTTGTCTCCATGGAGATAGATATCTTAACTTACGTACATGCTCTGGACATGGATACAGACAGCATGCTTATTTTGAGGGCGGGGCTTGCCATGGGGGAAATATCTCTGCTGAGTTAGTGTCCTACGTAAACATTTACATCTGCAGACTCTGTCTTCTTCTTGGTCTTGGTCACATAAGTTCATAAAATGTAGGAATCCATTCTCTGTGAGCTGCTTCAGTAAAGTTTCTCCTTCTGTTTTGCAGATGCCAGATGCCCTCCCACTAAAGAAGCCCAAACATGAATCCCTGTGTGAGAAGGACAAAGCTGTGGACGTCCTCCAGGCGCTGTCGCAGAAGGTGAGCTGTCCTGTAACGTTAGCTCGTCTTTGGGAGTTTAAATTTAGATTTGGCAGGGCGTTTGTAGACACTCGAGACTGGTCCGGGCCGGCGGATGGCGTAACTCCATCCCTCTGTGGAGCCCGGAAGATCGATAGTCTTCCAAACCTCAGGAGAAAGAACTGTAGACAGCCTCAAGTCTTAATCACACTTTAGCTTTGAGCAGGTTCAGGATTCGCTCCAGAAAAGTTAAAACACTTTTTAAGTTGAGATTTGACTAGTTTAATCAGGTTTGGTATAGTTCTTCAAAAAACAGGAAACCTCTGCCACCGAAATTGTCAGGTACAAGCTTAGAGCTTATTACAACTGTCTTATCAGAGACAAATCACACACTTTAGTAATCAAAGTAGACACAATGAATTTACCAAACAAAAACTTTATCTTTATCTAACAAGTCAGGGATAAAATACTTTTCAGATTATTTTGACAGGCTTATAAAAGCATAAAATATTTGGTTTTACTTCAAAGAATGGAAATAGACACTTTTTAACTTGAAATTAGCTCAGAGAAATAAAATCAAAATGTACTTAAAGAAAACATGCCCGAGTCATGAGAAATACTACTTAATTCAACCACTTTTTCACAGCTTGGACAATCAGATCATACTATGGGTTCAGAAATAAATTGAGGATAAGACATGATGAACAAAATATAAAGCATAGGTTATACAGTTTGTTTGATTAAAACACCTCAATAATCATTACCACGTAAAAATGTAGAGAGTAGGGCGGCAATTGCTATTAGGCAGCTGACTTTAGATCTAGGTTTCAAGACATATGGAGACTAATGCATCCAGATAGCAGAGAATATTCGTTTTTTTCACCTCCTCATAATGTTTATACAAGGATTGCTATTTCTCATATCACAGACATTAGTAAATAATTCTGTTGACTCCAGTATAGGCAATATTGTAATCTCAGACCATGCCCCAATCTTTCTTTGTCTTAAGAAAATATCACAGACTCCAAGAAGTCGTAGATGGCGTTTGAATGTGTCCTTACTGAGAGATGAATCATTTCTTAAGATGATTAAAGAGGAAATAAATTTCTTTAAGCAATCTAACAAAATGGAGGATACTACTCTTAGTAACTGGTGGGACACTCTCAAGGCATATTTGAGGGGCAGAATTATTTCCTATTCTTCATTCAAGAAAAAACAAGCTAATGAAAATATTCTTACCCTAGAAACAGAGCTCAGTGCGCTGGAGGCTCTGCACTCTCAAACTAAAAATAGAATTACTCTTAATAAATTAATCAGTGTGAAGTATAATTGAACACTTTATATAATAAAAAAGCAGAATATGCACTATTTCGTATCAATCAATCTTATTGGGAAATGGGTGACTTTTAGCTTACCGTCTTAAACAACTGAATAGTATGAACCAAATCTCAGGATTCGAAAACTAGATGGTACTGTATCAACTTCATCGAGACAAATAAATGACACATTTAAGACATTCTACAATGATCTTTATTCATCACAAGGAAATTTGAATGAGCAAAATTTTGAAACTTTTTTTGCGGATCTTAATTTGCCACAACTTTCTAAAGAAGACCAGAAGTTTTGGAGGCTCCTTTGGGAGTGCAGGAAATTTCACGTGCCATCAAAACTATGCCCTCAACAAAGCTCCCGGCCTGATGGACTACCTTTAGATTTTTATAGAACGTTTGAGGATATTTTCAGTCCCTTGTTATTAAAGGTTTACAATGAGGCCTCTTCATCTGGTTCACTGCCACAATCAATGCATTCCGCTCTTATCACGTTAATACATAAAAAGGGTAAAGATGCCCTTGATCCTAGTGGTTATCGCCCAATTTCTTTGCTTAATTGCGACCAAAAAATGTTGTCAAAGGTTTTGGCAAGCCGTTTAAAAACAGTTGTAGGAAGCATAATACACAAAGACCAGTCTGGTTTTATTTCAAATCAATATGGCTCAGACAACATCAGGACACTTGTAAACTTACAACATCATGTGTATGACTCTATAGACCCACCATTGCGCTATCATTGGATGCTGCTAAAGCCTTTGACTGCGTTGAATGGGATTATTTGTTCAAAACATTGGGGAAATTTGGCTTTGGTAGCAGATTTATTACATGGATAAGACTATTATATCACACACCCTCTGCTTGCGTTTTAACAAACGGACTGATATCAGATTTGTTTCGATTGCAAAGGTCAACTAGACAGGGTTGTCCTTTGAGTCCTGGTCTTTTTGTGATTGCAATTGAACCTTTGGCACAAAAATTAAGGCATCATTCAGATATTTATGGCATTACTGTAGGCAAAAGCCATCACAAACTCTTATTGTATGCAGATGATATGTTGGTACTTCTGACAAAACCTGAAAAATCTATTCCAGCTCTCTTACACTGTATAGAAAATTTCACTTCACTCTCAGGGTATCGGGTAAATTGGACAAATCTGAGGCCATGCCTTTGTCTGGTCACTGCCCATCTTCTCTATTCAAAGGGTGGAAATTTTGTTGGTCTCCCAGAAGTATTAAATATCTAGGCATACAAATTACGTCTGATTATAATGAAATTGTTAAAGCAAATATCGGACCACTGCTTGAAAAAATAAAAATGGACTTTGGTAGATGGTCTAAAATCCATCTATCTTTGTGGGGAAAATTAATTCAATTAAAATGATGACTGCACCGGTCGTTTTCTATTTGCTTTGCAATATTCCTCTGTATATACAGGACTCCTTTTTCAAAGACTTAGATGCCTTAATTTCTGACTTCCTTTGGGGTAATTCACATCATCGTTTAAGTATTAAAAAGTTACAGAGTAGTGTTGAAAGAGGGGGATTTTCTCTTCCTAACTTCAAGTGGTATTATTGGGTCTTAAGAATAAAACAGCTGAAAGTTTGGTTACCCATTTCTAGAGCTTCAGATAGGCCTATATGGTTTCAGTTAGAGTCTGAAACAAATAGAGGTGAATCTCCATGGTTGACTTTGTTTGGTGTCAAATCTAAAATAGAAGACCATCATCCCATAATCAAAGCAACTAAATTAATATGGTCCAAATTACACAGAGCGGGTCGTTGGGACTTTTTTAGGTCACCACGCTCCTCTGTGGAATAATAAACACATTTTAATTGGGGGAAAATTGGTGGATTGGCCACAATGGCGCAAAGTGGGAATTTTTAATGTACTTCACATGTTTGACATGAAAACAAAGGAATATTTAAGTTTTGATCAAATGGTTGCCAGGTATAATTTGTCACACAACCAGTTCTGGAGATATGTCCAATTACGTAGTGCCCTATTAAAATGGCTGGGAAGTCCTCTTAGCTGCCCAACAGGCAGTCCTGTTGAATCATTGCTTTGTAAATGTACTAACAAAAATACAACATCTAACATTATAAACTGCTACTTTCCCAATTGGCCACCCACTTGCCAAAGTTAAAAAACACTGGGCTGAGGACTTGAATTTGGACATATCTGAGAACGATTGGAATTCCTGCTTACAAAATATAAACTCAATGTATAAAGAAATTGGCAGCAGATTTATTCAATTAAAAATTATTCACCGATGGCATAGAACCCCCCAGCAACTACATAAATGGAACTTAATTCCCACAGACACTTGTTGGAGATGTAACGAGGAAGGAGCATCGATCTATCACATTCTTTGGACTTGCTCTGCTCTTCAAGACTGGTGGAAGAACATAATGGAGATCATTTTTGAAGTTCTAAAAAGAAGGTTCAATATTTCTGCTAAACTTGCCATTTTGGGTTCCACTAATGACCTTCCAGATTCTCACTTTTCATCTTTTGAAAAGAAATGGATTGTTTTGGCAATCACAACAGCAAAACGGATCATATTAAGACACTGGATGAAAACACGTCCTCCCCCTTATGATGAATGGCTTTCAACTATGGTTAAACTGGCATCTTATGAGAAAGTAACATACAGTCTCCTGAATAAGCTCAAACAATATGACTGTACATGGTCTGCTTTCACCAACTGGCTCACTGTAACTTAAAGTTGATAAATGATGTAAAAGTGTGGCGAGAGAATATATTTGCATTGTTTGTTTTATAAAAAACAAAATTCAATAAAATATTCATTCAAAAAAAAAAAAAAACACCTCAATAAATCAAACAAGCTCAGGGGAATGTTAGGATTGTTTTGTACTAGTTAAAATCTGTGTTTTTGGGTTTCTTTGATCACAAACACTCCAGCGAGCGTCATGTTTATCACTGTTTGTTGTTGGGGTAAGCTAGGTTTGCTTATCCCCCTTCCACTGCCAGGTAACTGAATTCCTGTTGAGGGAAGACCCTATTGACATGAAGGAATTGACGCTGTCAGTGCATCAATGTAAAAGAGCATTCTTACAAACACGATTCAAACAGCCACCAGTCGCCGAACAAATGCTGAGTGGGCATGCACGTCATCTAATGCTTGAAAAACATAAAAACATACGCTGCCGTGAGTAGTTGTCAAACTGTGGACAACATGTTTCTACCTCTGCCATCGCTGTGATCTTTGGACCAAATATGAACCATTCTCTTCTGTACTTGTGCTACGTCTCAGTTGAACCCGGGTAAATAACAACATTCCATGTGTGAGCCGTATGGTCTTAAGCATGTCCTGAGCGGGAGTTGAACCCAGGTCTCCCACATGGCTGTCGACCGACAAACGTCCCCTTGGCCCAGGTGGTTTGTTGGTTCTTCTACTAGAGGGAGTGAGTTTATCCCCAACTACCACACTTCTCCAACTGGTGCCTCGTGTGGGTTTACGTTGGTATCGGTTACACATCCTTTTCAGTTTTCCACATGATTTTGCTGGTTCTCCTGTAGCCACGGGCCAATCAAACAAATGGGCGATCCTTAAGAGTGAGGTGGACAGATGTAAGCGCCTTTCATCTTTAGAAAATACATAAAGAAGGACAGAACTGTGATATTAAATTAAGTTGATTATGACTTGTGTGTTCATTCCTGCTTCATCAGGACTGTTTTAGGAAAAGGTTCTAAACATATTGTCCACAAAACAGTGTGAAAATGTTATAGGCTCATTTTCCACATTCAACAGAGCTGCTCGATTATGATTAAGATAAAAAACACAAAGATTTAAGTCATTATTGAAATTCAAACAGAGCATTAGCGCCCCTTAAAGGTCCTCCGTGTAACTTTTGTAGACAAAAAATAGACTTGCACAAAAAACATTGTTTTTTGTTGTTGTTTTGTTTTGTTTTTTGTTTTGGGGGGGCTAAAAAAAACATTAAAAAAAACATCCAATTAAAAAAGAAAAAAAACACAGGATGGAAATGTGTGTCATTGCCCTGAGCAGACAGTAGCTCTCTAAACTGTCCCTGTTTCCCTGGAAGTCATCGTCCTTCAGCTGGAAGATCCCACAGTGTGACATCAAACTGTATGTCCATCAAGAATGTTTTAATGAGATTATACATTCACCACTTGGACTGGGACATGAGGCGTGTCCCAGAGTCAAACATCAGGACACTTGGACTGGGACATGAGGCGTGTCCCAGAGTCAAACATCAGGACACTTGGACTGGGACATGAGGCATGTCCCAGAGTCAAACATCAGGACACTTGGACTGGGACATGAGGCGTGTCCCAGAGTCAAACATCAGGACACTTGGACTGGGACATGAGGCGTGTCCCAGAGTCAAACATCAGGACACTTGGACTGGGACATGAGGCGTGTCCCAGAGTCAAACATCAGGACACTGATTGTAAGTCAGTTATGAGTATGGACCATGCAGGTTTAGGTCGTTGTAAATGGAACTCATGATGAAAAGGATTTACACAACTTTACTTCTCCTACTGTTTAATATTATTTTGTATGAACTTGTAAATAAATAAATACTGTACATAAATTAAAAAAAATAACATATTTGAAATCAACATTAAATAAATCAATCAAGACAAATACATGTCATTTGTAATATTGTAAGGAGGGATAAATCATATAAATATACAATTACAATTGTCAGTAACACTGGTCCTATGGAAAGAGCAGAAGGACAGTAAAATCCTCCATCTGGTCTCATGTGAACTTGAACCTGGTCACAAGTGTGTTCTCTTGTCCTCCAGCCCCGGCACAGACCTTCAGCCTTCAGACCCTGGTCCCCTCACATCTCTGCTGGGGAGAAGGAGTCCCAGAACAGTCGCCCTCTGGCTCTGCTGCGGGACAGGTACGTGTGTGCTAGAGGAGGGTCCTGGGTCTCTGCTGCTCCTAGAAAAGCTCCTAAAACCACTCACAAGATTGCCTTTTCTACTGTAGGAAGTTCTTATTTAGTTCTTTGTATGTTCCTAGTCACAGCATCCATTTGAGGGTTAGGGTTAGTGTTCACAAAGAGAACTAAGACCACATTTACAACACTAGCTTTGACAAGGACAAACTGAGATCCCTTCAGCACACAAATACTTATTAAACTAATGAATAATTTGGACTAAATGTGCAGAAATGCACTTATAGTAAAAGAAGTACAATTGTTGATTATTTGTGCTGCAGAATTGTAGAAGAACTAAAACTAAGCTGTCTAGAATGTAGGTGTCAGGTCTGTAAGAAGGGGTTCTAGTTTTCACTCTTCTGTTCTGTGTGTCTTCAGCTTCACTCACACTGTCCCTGTGAGCCGTACAAACACAGGTTCCTGTTCCCAGGAGTTCTGCTACTTTTACAAATGGATTAGTGATATTTTTAGTTGTAAATTAGTCCATTTTGACTTTTCCACCAAAATGTATATTTTATCATTCACCTGTAGTATTAATAACTTTATTTACCACAAACCGGATTAGCCCCAGGTAGTTTTCACTTATTTGATTTCTGATGCATGTTTGTTTAAATCTGTGCGGCAGGCGACAGGCAGTCACTGTACCAAGCTCAATTAGACAAATGTGAGGTGTCAGCTGCTTTGAATATTGTAGACAGTGTTGTGATATGGGTCGTCGTCTTGTCAGGTCGGTTCCACTAAAACAAACATGTAAATAGTTTTATTTACAAGTCAAATGAGAGCTCAGGCTGTGGCTGGACACGACGACAGCACAGCAGCATCAGTCACATCACAAAGGAAACAACGCTCCTTGTCCAGTGTTGGGTGAAACATATCCTGCTGTGCAAGTACAGTGTAATGTAAGGTGCTGGAATCTAGAGCCACACTTGTGCAGATGTTTTCTGAGACTGGGTCTGGTCACCACTTCTCTCACTACATCTCAAATCAACTCTACAATGTATTGTCCAATCAAATGACTTTCTTACTCACTGGTCGTCTTTCATTAAGAAGAAAATCAAACTAATCTTCATGCAGTTTGAGGAAACATTGTTGTGAACGTCCCAGGTCTGTGATGTCATAGGTAGATCTCTGAAATCTTCTGTTTTTAAGTCTATAAATCAGGGCTCTTCACTAAAAGTTTGATAAAACAGGACTGGAGTGTGTTAGCTCTGTTATTCACCAGGCTAAGATGCATCATTTGAATTAGACCCATTTAAAGACTGGCTAAGAATGGTCTAAAGATATATATGTCTGACTTAAATCTGGAAGTTAGGACCAGTCTAGACCAGCTGGACTCAGATGTAGTCTTTAGAGTCAAGGCGTTAGTCCCACAGTCTAACCTCTGTCTCTCTCCAGCTTCTACAACTACAAAAAACCTGGAGAGTGCTGTGGCTCCCAATGTGGCCCTCACCCCACTGCACCTGGAAAGACTGGCCCCATGTCCCCGTCTGTCCCCAGCACGTCACTCCACGGGACGTCCCACCCCAGCGAAGGCGAGGGTGGAAGGGAGAGCGCAGAAGGCAACTCCAGGCCCCGAAAGAGGAGAGCCAGCGCAGACCCGGGCCCCCCAGCAGAGCGCCCGGTGTGTAAAGCCCCTGCTCCGGCTCCACCTGAGGACAAAGACTCTGAGGTGGAGGTGGAAGTGGAGAGTCGAGATGAACGTGAGTCAGACATCTGTGAATGAATACATACTGTACATACTTTGGGTTGGACCTGAACAACCAAAGTGACAAAAGTAGAAGATATTGTATTCCTGTTAAGTTCTAAAGTTTATAATAATCATTGTAAATATTTCTTTTGTAAATACTTTAGCACTGTGTTGTCAATAAAAAGACATTCAGCACACGGAGTATTTGATGTTTTGAGGCTAAAGCTAACTCCTCCATTGGAAATGCATTAGTGCTAACTCGAGCTAATAGAAAGTAGCATTTCATGTTCAAACACTAGAATGGTTTATACAATGTTATTTCTGTGACTGTGGCTGTGTCCTAACGTCCTCACTCGTTCCCTCCACAGTCCTGTCCTGTTCAGTGACTCATTCATACAGAAGAGCTCTACTTTCACGTGACTCTCCCCCTTCAGTTAAAATAACGGTCGGCAAAAGTCCAATAAAAATGAACTTTTGTAATAAATAGACTGGTTTAACTTGGACAAAACATTGAACCACAAACAGACTGGAGAATTCACTTGAACAGCCCAAACTAAAGTAAGCAGCTAACATGTTTTGTTTCTTCAGTGACTTTAAGCGTCTCCTTCTCATCTAAAGACCTGACGCTGTCCTGTTGTGTTTCTGATTCTCCCAGTGCATTGTGGTCTATATTGACCGTTCTAGTGACATCCATGTTCACTAAGTTTCCAGATGCATTGTGGGACATTTTGAGTCACTACTTTTTGACCTGCTGGACCAGGCACCACTACAACATGTGACCCCTGAATAGTGACCTATAGAGTGATAGTGTGGACGTTCGGACACAGCGTGGGTGAAGGTTTAAGGTTTTTGGGGCTGAAAACATGTCTCCTCTGTCCTCTGTCCTCAGTCACCTCGTCCATGTCCTCTCTGTCCTCTCCGTCCTTCACCTCCTCCAGCAGCTCGGCTAAGGACCTGAGCTCTCCGGGCTCCCAGGGGCCCCCCAGCGCTCTCTCCACTTCAGACATCCAGACCGCCCAGGCCCCTCCCCCCACAGCCACAGCCCCGCCCTCTTCCGCTCCGGCCCCGCCCCCTGCAGAGACAGGACTGGAGTCGGACCTGGAGAGTCTGAGGCAGGCTCTGGACTCGGGCCTGGACTCGAAAGAGGCCAAAGAGAAGTTCCTCCACGAAATCGTCAAGATGAGAGTGAAGCAGGAGGAGAAGCTCGGGGCGGCTCTGCAGGCCAAACGCAGTCTACAGCAGGTACACGTCACGCCCACACTCACAGGACGTCCCACACACAGACACGAGAGTGAAGCAAACGCAGTCTACAGCAGGTACACGTCACGCCCACACTCACAGGACGTCCCACACACAGACACATGAGAGTGAAGCAAACGCAGTCTACAGCAGGTACACGTCACACCCACGCTCACAGGACGTCCCACACACAGACACATGAGAGTGAAGCAAACGCAGTCTACAGCAGGTACACGTCACGCCCACGCTCACAGGACGTCCCACACACAGACACATGAGAGTGAAGCAAACGCAGTCTACAGCAGGTACTCGTCACGCCCACACTCACAGGACGTCCCACACACAGACACATGAGAGTGAAGCAAACGCAGTCTACAGCAGGTACACGTCACGCCCACGCTCACAGGACGTCCCACACACAGACACATGAGAGTGAAGACAGCAGGTACACGTCACGCCCACGCTCACAGGACGTCCCACACACAGACACATGAGAGTGAAGCAAACGCAGTCTACAGCAGGTACACGTCACGCCCACGCTCACAGGACGTCCCACACACAGACACATGAGAGTGAAGCAAACGCAGTCTACAGCAGGTACTCGTCACGCCCACACTCACAGGACGTCCCACACACAGACACATGAGAGTGAAGCAAACGCAGTCTACAGCAGGTACACGTCACACCCACACTCACAGGACGTCCCACACACAGACACATGAGAGTGAAGCAAACGCAGTCTACAGCAGGTACACGTCACGCCCACGCTCACAGGACGTCCCACACACAGACACATGAGAGTGAAGCAAACGCAGTCTACAGCAGGTACACGTCACGCCCACACTCACAGGACGTCCCACACACAGACACAACATGAGAGTGAAGCAAACGCAGTCTACAGCAGGTACATGTCACGCCCACGCTCACAGGACGTCCCACACACAGACACATGAGAGTGAAGCAAACGCAGTCTACAGCAGGTACACGTCACGCCCACACTCACAGGACGTCCCATACACAGACACATGAGAGTGAAGCAAACGCAGTCTACAGCAGGTACACGCCACGCCCACGCTCACAGGACGTCCCACACACAGACACATCAGAGTGAAGCAAACGCAGTCTACAGCAGGTACACGTCACGCCCACACTCACAGGACGTCGTTCGAAGTTAAACCTGGTCTTTACCTGCAAAGTAAAGGATTTATTTTTATGCTATTAATACATAACCTGGCTCACGCCAGATCGATATATGTATCACTCTGCATTGAGGTCTACACATATTCGATCTGGAAGGGCTCTCGTCAAAAGCAGTTGGGAAAGGGAGGGAGTTCTCACGAAATACGTCGATCTGATTGGACAAAGCGCCCACCCCACCTTAGCGGTGTTTTAGCCAATCACAAGACATAATCAAAATGACGTATCCCACAAACCGCTTTGTTTCTTACCTGCGTATTGCAGAGGAGACGCCCAAACTTCCGTCGCCAGATGCTGAAGATTAATCCACTGATATCATTGTGTTCATATAAACACAGTTTGAAGCACAATTCACAACAATATTCCACCTCCAGCGAGCAACAGTACGTCTGCGTCTGTTACAGCTGTCCTCCCGTGGTTGTGTCCATCTCGAGGCGATTTGCGCTTTCTCTGCGCGCTCCGGGTCCGGCGGTCTATCTGTGTCTCTCTCGTGAGCTCCGGTCGGTCTATCGTGTCTCTCTCGTGAGCTCCGGTCCGCGGTCTATCTGTGTCTCTCTCGTGAGCTCCGGGTCCGGCGGTCTATCTGGTCTCTCTCGTGAGCTCCGGTCCGCCTTCTGTGTCTCTCTCGTGGCTCCGGTCGCGGTCTATCTGTGTCTCTCTCGTGAGCTCCGGGTCCGGCGGTCTATCTGTGTCTCTCTCGTGAGCTCCGGGTCCGGTCTATCTGCGTCTCTCTCGTGAGCTCCGGGTCCGGTCTATCTGTGTCTTCTCGTGTGCTCCGGTCCGTCTATCAGCGTTTCCCTCGCGTGCTTCAGTCAATAGCCTTTGCAACACTACCTGCGTCTGCCCGCGTCGCCATGTTTGTTGTTTTGCTGTGAGCGTGACGCCTGGCACATTCTACTTCTGCTGGCACTCGCTGATTTCACATCTGTAAATCCCGCCTCCTCCTGTAGAGAAGCCTTCTGATTGGTTCGAGGATTCGATACTCGGCTCAAACCATAGGGCGGGAGTCTTTCAAGATGGTTTCTCGTGGATTTGTAAACCCACAAATACCGCGAGAATTCATCTTGCTGCGCAAGGTTAATTAATACAGTGTGTTCGAGTTAATTTTGTTGGGCAAATAACTGACAGTCTGAGTCCACTGGAAAAAAAACTTTACTGTACTAAGGTTGCTTAGTAATTTTAGAAGAACTGATAATGTATTTACCAAATCTCTGAGGAGACGTGGGACTTGGGACTTGGAACATCACATAAAGCACCACCTAGTTTGCTTATTGCACTTTGATTTCTGCTGTTGGTGTATAAAAAGCACAAACAGAAGTCAGTCAAGGGTGGCCCTAGAGTTGCATTTGGCCTGACGTTGTTGGGGGTGCAGGAGCCTGGAGTGAAGCTAGCACACATGTATGAGGAAACAGGCTTTACATAAGCCACTCACAAACAAGAGGAAGGAAGTGGGAGCTTTCCCAGACCTGTCCTTGGCACCAGCTCATGTGTGGACAGGCCGTGACAGTGCACAGAGGCAGGAGGGCTGGTCCGGGCCAGCTTCAGACAGCCGAGCAGAGCAGAGCAGGGTGTGAGCACATTGTTCAAGCTCAGGCTTTGTCCCGGGACCACAAAACCTGCTGACAGACCGACACCGACACTGAGCCTGGCCCCAGTTCCCAGGACCAACCCAAACATCCAAACATGCTTACAGAGGAAGAGCCGCCCAGACGTGAACTCTGTTCCTACTGCAGCTCCTCCTACTGCTACTACTCCTACTACTACTCCTACTACTACTCCTACTACTGCTCCTACTACTGCTCCTACTACTACTCCTACTACTGCTCCTACTACTACTCCTACTACTGCTCCTACTACTGCTCCTACTACTACTCCTACTCTCCTACTACTGCTCCTACTACTACTCCTACTACAGCTCCTACTGCTGCTCCTACTGCTGCTACTACTCCTACTACTACTGCTACTACTGCTACTACTACTACTCCTACTACTGCTCCTACTACTGCTCCTACTGCTCCTACTACTACTCCTACTACTGCTACTACTACTCCTACTACTACTGCCCTACTACGCTCCTACTACTGCTCCTACTACTGCTCCTACTACTCCTACTACTGCTACTACTACTACTCCTACTACTCGCTCCTACTACTGCTCCTACTACGCTCCTACTACTGCTCCTACTACTGCTCCTACTACTACTGCTCCTACTACTGCTCCTACTACTGCTCCTACTACTGCTCCTACTACTGCTCCTACTACTGCTCCTACTACTGCTCCTACTACTGCTCCTACTACTGCCTACCCTACTACTGCTCCTACTACTGCTACTCTACTACTACTCCTACTACAGCTCCTACTGCTGGTGCTCCTACTACTGCAGCTCCTACTACTGCTACTACTCCTACTGCACTCCTACGCTGCTCCTCCTACTGCTACTACTCCTACTACAGCTCCTACTGCTGCTGCTACTACTCCTACTGCTGCTACTGCTCCTCCTACTGCTACTACTACTCCTACTGCACTCCTACTGCTGCTGCTGCTCCTCTTACTGCTACTCTACTGCTACTACTCCTACTGCAGCTCCTACTACTGCTGTTCCTACTCCTGCTCCTCCTACTGCTACTACTCCTACTGCTCCTCATACTGCAGCTCCTACTACTGCAGCTCCTACTGCTACTGCTCCTACTACTACTCCTACTACTGCTGCTCCTGCTACTTCTACTGCTCCTACTACTACTAGTCCAACTGCTGCTCCTACTGCTACTACTACTCCTACTTCTACTACTGCTCCCCCTACTGCTCCTCCTCCTCTACTACTACTGCTGCTCCTGCTACTTCTACTGCTCCTTCTCCTACTACTACTACTACTCCTGCTGCTGCTCCTACTATGCCCCTCCCTTTCTTTCTCTCTCCTCGCAACCCTCCTCTCTTCTTCCTCTCCCTCTCTTCTCTTACTCTCCCTCTTCTTCTTCTGTCTCTCTCTCTGTGTCTTCATTTCCCTCTTTTCTTTCTCTTTCTCCACTCTGTCTCTCTTTCCTCTCTCTCTCTCTTTCTCTCTCTTTTCTCAATCACCTTTTTGCCTCTGTCCTCTTTTTCATGTCTCTATATTTCTACTCTTTGCTCATTCTTTTGTCTCTCTCCTCCTCTCTACAGATTGTTGTTGTAATCGTTCATAAAAATGGTATCATTAGTCGTAACTCATTAGTGTTGGTAAGAGCTCATATATGATATAGGATTGAAAGAGTAGGTTCTAGGTGGTTTAAGTGCATTTTGTCAGCACTGTTTGCTCTCTGCTCTGCTCTGTGCTTTCTCATTGTCACTTGCATAATTGTGATTTCAATTATGATTTAAATAATTGTGATTAGTATTTTCATCGTAATTGCTGACTCTACACCTCTCATCTTTCTCCTGGAATGAAGAGGAGCAGTCTGATTGGTTTGACTAAAGGTGTTGGTGATCTGCAGTTTTGAGCCTCTCAAGTCAAACTTCAGAGTCATGAATATACACAGCTTGATGTCCAAAAAGTATGTTTAGGCCAGGCCTATCCAAACTATGACTTAGGGTGTGGCCTTTTAAACCAGTCTATGCTGACCTTGGGCTTCTTGGTGATGAGACCCTATTATCCTCATGACTCTATTTTGTCTGGCAAGTTTTGCTAATCTTCATCGTCGTAACATTTTGCGATGGTTTTGTGTTTGTTTTGTGGGTTTTATTATTTTGTGTGAGACAGCTCTTATGTTATAGTGCCAAGTCTGAATAAAATATGGTGATTAAAACACGTTCCAAGGTTGTTCTCCCTCAGAAAAGTTTGTTTTCAATTACCATTCATTTACTTTTGATGTACTTTTGAAAAGCCCCAAATGACCAAAAACACTGTTCTAAATTATTCATTCATTCTTTCATTTTTTTCTACTTGGCCACTTAGTCTCTACAACCAATGTTGGAATTTCTTCGGCACAAACTTTACGCTATAACTAAACTTGTCCTATTTAAGCTTTATTTAAACAGTATCATTTATTGCTTTTCACACATTTGAGTTTGACTCTGTAAACTACAACATACTGTAACATTTCCTTCCATCTACGTATGTGTGTCTGTGCAGGAGCTGGAGTTCTTACGAGTGGCTAAGAAAGAGAAACTGCGCGAGGCGACAGAAGCTAAGAGAAGTCTGAGGAAAGAGATTGAGCGCCTCAGAGCTGAGAGCGATCGCAAGATAAAGGAAGCAAACGAAGCCCGACTCAGGCTGAAGAGAGAGCTGGAGCAGGCGCGACAACTGCGCGTGTGCGACAAAGGCTGTGAGGCTGGGAGACTGCGCGCCAAGTACTCTGCTCAGGTACGACTGCACAGTGTGTGACGAGGGCTGTGAGGCTGGGAGTACTCTGCTCAGGTATGTGTGTGTGTGAGTGTGTGTGACGAGGGCTGTGAGGCTGGGAGTACTCTGCTCAGGTATGTGTGTGTGCGTGAGTGTGACAAGGCTGTGAGGCTGGGAGTACTCTGCTCAGGTATGTGTGTGTGTGTGTGTGTGACAGGGCTGTGAGGCTGGGAGTACTCTGCTCAGGTATGTGTGTGTGACAAGACGCTAACTGGGAGAAAGTGAAATGTTTCCCTCCTGCTCTCAACCAAAAGACGCCAAGAAAACCCCAACCTAACCAATAACATGCACATTAGGGTAATATCCTGTAGCTATGGTAGTCCTGACCAAGCCTAGCAAGAACATCTGGAGATGGCTCCTCAAGCGCTGCACTGTGGTGATCACTGCTCCTGAGGAGAAGCTCCAGAGGCATTGAGGGATCCAGGGTCAAATGCAGAAGACAATTTTCTCGACGGGGACAATAAAGTGTACCTGTAGGAAAATTCTACACTTTTTATAACTACTAATCAGGTGCTTCGTACTCATGACATGTTATTGACATGGCATGCTATAGAGATGTATTTGTTGAACACCTCCACACATTAGCGTGTGTATAACAGTCTTGTTTCATCCCCACAGATCGAGGACCTCCAGCTGAAGCTCCAACATGCTGAGGCCGACCGGGAGCAGCTTCGCTCAGACCTGCTGCAGGAACGCGAGGCCCGGGAGCACCTGGAGAAGGTGGTCAAGGAGCTCCAGCAGCAGCTCTGGCCCAAGTCTTCAGGGGCCACCAGCTGTAAGGAGGAGGAGACATCTGAGGACATCCCGCTGGACGAGTAGACCCTGGCCCAAGTCCTACGTGTCCTGCAGCTGTAAGGAGGAGGAGACATCTGAGGACACACTGCTGGACATGTAGACCATCTCCATATATATACCTGCACGCTCCGGCCTCCCAGGAACTTGTCCAGGAGGTTTTTCGGCCACAGAGTACTGTTTTCTACACTGCTCTCTTCACTGTGACCATGGAGAAGATTAAAAGCCATTCAAAATGTTAGCGGACAAACCCTCAGGAGTCAGATGAACACAAAGCGAGGAGACTGAACAAAAGCAGGACATGGTTGGACTTATTTGGGATTCGTTTTTTTAGACAGCACTTGTGATAAATCCCGCTGAGCTGTGTTCGCTCTGCACTGACCCCTGCATCGGCCCTCAGCGGAGACTACCACATTTTCAGTTAAATTAATGTAAATAGTTTTTTGTTTTGTTTTTTTACTCAAAAACTTAATGGCACTTTGACTTTTGAAACTCCGCTCTTGCGTTCCGGGCACAGCGCTGTCATACACACAAACCTTTGTAAATAAGTGCTAGGTTCTCCTGTGGAGAAGTGAGCGCTGTGTGCACCACCACCTCGAGTACTCCTCAGACAGGCACTTACCACACAAACATTAGTCTATGTACACATGTTTACACTGCAGAAGAAACTTTAGATCATGCCTGTGCAGTATATCGATAATCAGAAGGCTGCTAATGACTAGTCATATTATAGTATTAACAAAACAGCTGGAACATTTTTTCCATTTTTCAAATTTTGAAAAACGGAATTTTGTAACTTTCTCAGAAGTTTTACATGAATGTTTTATCAGTAGCAGAGCGTTAGGGTTTTCAGACACAAGTCTTATCATTATTTTTTACTAGACACATGTTCTAATGTCCTCTATGAGCAACCTCTGTTGCAGTGGTTTTGCCCCAAACATGAAAACAAACATGGTTCCTATGCAACTTCTGAGTGTGATGTCATCATTTATACTCCACGTATCCCTAAACCCAAGAGAGGCAAACCAGGCCCAAAATCCCACTCAAAATCTTTGAGAGTTTAGCATGAGCCTTTAGTGAAGTGAGGAGTACCCGACGGTGCTGCGACAGACCCTCGTACCTGTCAGCGAAGCGAGGAGTACCCGACGGTGCTGCCGACAGACCCCGTACCTGTCAGCGAAGCGAAGAGTACCCGACAGTGCTGCAGCCAGACCATCGTACCTGTCAGTGAAGTGAGGAGTACCCGACGGTGCTGCAGCCAGACCCTCGTACCTGTCAGCGAAGCGAGGAGTACCCGACGGTGCTGCAGCCAGACCCTCGTACCTGTCAGCGAAGCGAGGAGTACCCGACGGTGCTGCAGACAGACCCTCGTATCTGTCAGCGAAGCGAGGAGTACCCGACGGTGCTGCAGCCAGACCCTCGTACCTGTCAGCGAAGCGAAGAGTACCCGACGGTGCTGCAGACAGACCCTCGTACCTGTCAGTGAAGTGAGGAGTACCCGACGGTGCTGCAGCCAGACCCTCGTACCTGTCAGCGAATCGAGGAGTACCCGACGGTGCTGCAGCCAGACCCTCGTACCTGTCAGTGAAGCGAAGAGTACCCGACGGTGCTGCAGCCAGACCCTCGTACCTGTCAGCGAAGCGAGGAGTACCCGACGGTGCTGCAGCCAGACCCTCGTACCTGTCAGCGAAGCGAGGAGTACCCGACGGTGCTGCAGACAGACCCTCGTATCTGTCAGCGAAGCGAGGAGTACCCGACGGTGCTGCAGCCAGACCCTCGTACCTGTCAGCGAAGCGAAGAGTACCCGACGGTGCTGCAGACAGACCCTCGTACCTGTCAGTGAAGTGAGGAGTACCCGACGGTGCTGCAGCCAGACCCTCGTACCTGTCAGCGAAGCGAGGAGTACCCGACGGTGCTGCAGCCAGACCCTCGTACCTGTCAGTGAAGCGAAGAGTACCCGACGGTGCTGCAGACAGACCCTCGTACCTGTCAGTGAAGCGAGGAGTACCCGACGGTGCTGCAGCCAGACCATCGTACCTGTCAGTGAAGCGAGGAGTACCCGACGGTGCTGCAGCCAGACCATCGTACCTGTCAGTGAAGCGAGGAGTACCCGACGGTGCTGCAGCCAGACCATCGTACCTGTCAGTGAAGCGAGGAGTACCCGACGGTGCTGCAGCCAGACCATCGTACCTGTCAGTGAAGCGAGGAGTACCCGACGGTGCTGCAGCCAGACCATCGTACCTGTCAGTGAAGTGAGGAGTACCCGACGGTGCTGCCGACAGACCCTCGTACCTGTCAGTGAAGCGAGGAGTACCCGACGGTGCTGCAGCCAGACCATCGTACCTGTCAGTGAAGTGAGGAGTACCCGACGGTGCTGCGACAGACCCTCGTACCTGTCAGTGAAGCGAGGAGTACCCGACGGTGCTGCCGACAGACCCTCGTACCTGTCAGTGAAGTGAGGAGTACCCGACGGTGCTGCCGACAGACCCTCGTACTTTCAGCGAAGCGAGGAGTACCCGACGGTGCTGCCGACAGACCCTGATTGTGGCAGGCGCTCTCTTTTGGACAGGTGCTCTCTGACACACCGAATGTACATGCTGTCTTTGCTTTGGTGTTGTTTTGGACATGTATGATTGCCTGTTCTTTCATTCTTTGTGCATGACTTTGGCCACACGTGTATAGTGCGATACGGGGCATTGATACTGTACATAGGGTAAATCTTAATATGCAATATGAACAAACAATCAGAGAGGACAAATGCTGGACCAGCTCAAGTGCCTGTGAGTCCAGGAGATTAGAGAGTGCTTTATTTCAAATATGCATGCAAAAACCTTTTCTAAATCCGATGCTCAAATTGGTACAGACTTTTTGTATTTGTTTTTACACGTGACAGAAATGTATGCTTTTACTTCTCTCGCGTTTTCTACAAAAGGAGACAATTTTTTTTTTTTTTCTAGAAGGACAATTACCAAGCAATAACTAACGTCCACCTGAATACGGAAACTAGCCAGTGTGAAGAATTACATTTGTACAGATGGTTTTTGTGTAATATATGTACATGGTGTTTACTTTTTCAGACAAATTCCTACTTTAATATAGCTGTGTTTTGAGAGATGTAACGGAGCAGCTGATGCAGTGAGGTTTAGATGTGAGTCTCCCCCAGTTATGCCCTGCACCCTGGTCTCAATAGCCATGTTTCAACAGTTCACTTTAGGTCCTGCTTCTAAGGAAACTGGAGTCAGGAAAAAGCAGCATTTTATGATAATCCAATCTGCATTAGACACTTTCTGTTTTCTACTGTTTCATGAAATGTGCTGGGACTTTTTTATGCTCTAAAGCAGTGGTTCTCCACCTTCTTCAGTCGCAACCCCCAAAATAACAACCACAGGCACTCGAGACTCCCAAACACAAAATGACAGCAGCAAAGTGATAAAGTCTATGTTTAGTTTAGTTTTAAGACACTGGACTATACGAATGCTTTTGTCACACCAGCAAACATATCAAACATATTTCATTCATCATCAGGAGGAAAGTCAATGTGTGACCTCTATGGTCCTGACCCCCAGGCTGAGAACCACCACTTTAATGTACAAGTCAGTTATAAAGCATGATTTGCGAGGCCTGAAAGTGTTGGACTTTGTGATCATGGGTCAAATGTTTGATCCCAGAGCCAGTCATAGCACAGATCAGGTCTGTAGAACCAATCACAGCACAGATCAGGTCTGTAGAACCAATCACAGCACAGATCAGGTCTGTAGAACCAATCACAGCACAGGTCAGTCTGTACAACCAATCACAGCACAGATCAGGTCTGTACAACCAATCACAGCACAGATCAGGTCTGTACAACCAATCACAGGACAGGTGAAGATTCTGCTGTAAAGAAAAACAGTCTCCACTAGGGATGTGAATGAAGAACCTGTTCCAATAGAGAACTGGTTCTAACCTATGGACTCCATCAGGACTATTGTACCGGCTTTGGGTCACGTTTGTTCCTGTGCTTTCATTACTTGCTTTTCTGTTTCACTGCAAGTACAAGCTATGAATAAGCTGTTCTAAAAGATGATCAACCCAAAAAAGACAAACATATGAATAGCTCAGTTCTATCAGTGGTAAATGGTAAATGGTCTATTTATATAGTGCTTCTCTACCTTTCCAGACACTCAAAGTGCTTTACAATCTAGCATCCACTCACCCAGTGTAACAGACACTGAGGCAGTGTGGGTTAAGTGTCTTGCCCAAGGACACAACGACAATCTACTCCTGTCGTCCCACTGTGGCTCCTGGTCTCCCATCCAGGCCCTTTCTTGCTTAGCTTCTGAGATCTGACGGGATCAGGCTTTGACAAGCAGGTATAGTCACACACATCAGTGTTACAAATGCTGTGCTACACTGTCGCTGTCATATAGGCAGCAGCCAGACATTACCTAAGGAAGAGCATAACAGTCAACGAAATGTACCGAACTGAGGATATGTAACACTTTATAATAACTATGCCTGCATTTAACCTTGATAGAGCCTTAATAAAGACTTAATTCAACATGATTCAATTATTAAAGAGATATTATGGAGTACAAACTACTCATTTACTCCAAACATTAACACTTTAATTCATTATTTTTAAGCATTAATAAACATTTTCTTTTGTAAGTGTACCATTTATTCATGAGTGGATATGGCTTTATTCATGTTTTACTAATGGTTAATTAAAGTGTAGTTATTATAAAATGTGAACTGAATTCTCTTAGTTCTGCTCAAGCACAGTAGTCCATGTGGGGATGACATTTGTGTCTGCATTTCCTTCTATCCAGTCATCTTATGAGTTTTAGAAGCAAAGTTGTGGCCAAAACAAAATGGTATCACTTAAATGAGTTGAATGCTCAATCTGCTCCGAGTGAACTAGTGTCCCCAAGCCCCTCCCTGGGTAACACAAGCCCCTCCCTTGGTAACACAAGCCCCTCCCTTGGTAACACAAGCCCTCCCTGGTAACACAAGCCCCTCCCTTGGTAACACAAGCCCCTCCCTTGGTAACACAAGCCCCTCCCTGGGTAACACAAGCCCCTCCCTTGGTAACACAAGCCCCTCCCCTGGCGACAGACTCCATTCTAAAGGACTTGCTCATATCCAACAGTGACTGAATGTACAGTGTATAGAAGCATACGCAGAAATAAACTTGTTTTGTCCAGACGACTGACTCTTTATTTACTTCCACAACACAAATACTGATGACGAGGAGAATCTACAAACCACGAGATTCAGATGAAGTACAGTCTGATGATCCTGTATGTGAGACAAGGATTTCCTTTACAATGAAAAGAGATTAGTAACACTTACCAAACAGGGGGCTTATATAGCTCACAGTATTGCTTTTTAAATAATTCAAATATAAATTGACATTACAAAGTAGTGTTTATGAAATGTTACAGAGTTCTAAACAGATCTATTCTCGTGATATTTGTGAGAGCATAAATAAAATGCAATTTACTGAACTGGAACTACCTCTCGTGTCCACATGTAGTCCCTCTTACACAAGGTAGACGACCAAATGTTTGTATTTGTATTATTTGTTTTGTAAATACGAGTAAGATGATTGCAGTAAGGCTATGATACGTCATTTGGTTATGTTTGCAGCTTTTGGAAAAGTAGAGAGCTACAGTATGTCAACCGTGTGCTGAGGTTCTTCCTGCTCGTCACATGAGAGGCCTGCTGCACATGGGCCTGTTCTAGCACAACAGAACTGTGCACATGCATAAGGCTGAAGTCTAACGATGAGGTTCACAATACACTGATGGATAGTGTGAGTCTAGTTTTCCTCTACCATAAGCCAAAGACTCCTGTAATGTAAGAGAAGTGTTTCACACATGAGCCGTCGCGTGCACACACATACATACATACATGTTTAAAGAGCAGCTCTGCTTGTTTTCTGTTCTTTTAATGACAACTAGATGTTTCTGACCGCAGTGTGCAGCCTGACCTTTGACCTAGTTCAGCTGCTTAGCCCAGACACACACGTGTGCACACAACACACACATATGTGCGCCCACAGAGCAGGAGCAGGTCACTGGCCTTGGGCACAGTTCATATCCAAGTGTGATGCAGCTCTGTGCTCAGCCTGACAACAAGCATCAGCGTCTGAGAGCTGCTGCTCACATGACCACAGCACCTGTCACATGACCACAGCACCTGTCACATGACCACAGCACCTGTCACATGACCACAGGAAGGTTACTCAGGTGTTATAAGTCAGAAACATGAAGACAAAAGTGTTTTGCTCCAGGACACAAAGTTAAGACACACACTCTGTTCCTGGCTGGTGGCACTTATTTCCCTGCTGCGCTCACTCTTGCGTACATATCAGGTCTGCGGGGGGCGGGGCATGTCGCCGTGGCGCCACCGCTGTGCAAATGAGGCTGTCTCAGGCTCCAGGCGACTCCAGCCGTGTGCCTGCATTTACATACACCGAGTGTGTGAGAGAGGAGAAGAGGGGCAGAGTGAAGGGAGAGAGAGGGGAAGAGGGAGGGAGAGAGGGAGAGAGAGGAGAAGAGTGAGAGAAGAAGGGGAGAGAGAGGAGAAGAGGGAGGGAGAGGGGAGAGAGAGGAGAAGAGTGAGAGAAGAAGGGAGAGAGAGGAGAAGAGGGAGGGAGAGAGGGGAGAGAGAGGAGAAGAGGGGCAGAGTGAAGGGAGAGGGAGGAGGAAGAAGGAGGGAGAGGAGAAGAGAATGATAGGAGAGAGAGGAGAAGGAGGAGGGAGAGAGGGAGAGAGAAGGAGAAGGAAAGAGTGAGAGAGAAAGGAGAGAGGTGAGGAGGTAGGGATTGCAGCTCCAGCACCATGTGACTGCATTTACATACACTGTGTAGTAATGTTGTGTGTTCTGAGAGAGAAGAGGAAGAGAGAGAGAAGAGACAAGAGTGGAAGAGTGGGAAAAACAGACGGGTAGAGGGGAGAAACAAAAGAGCAGAAAAATGAGGGGTGGGAGGAGAGAGGTGAGGGGAAGATGATGAGGAGAGGAAAGCAGAAGAACAAGAAAGCAGGACAGCGGAAAGAGGGACAGTGTTCTCCTCTGTCCCCCTCTCTGCAGGAGAAAGGGGGAGAAGGGTGAGGGAGGAGAGACTTGAGGGTAGGTGTAGAGAGGGCAGAGGAAAAAGAGGAGAGAGAGAGAGAACACGCAAGGTGTAGGAAGGGAAGATGAGACCGAGAGGTTAAAACTGAACAAGAGCTTGACTTGAGACAGAATGGTTAGTGTGACAGGCGTGTACAGTAGACCTCAGCACAGCGTCTCTTCTGATTGGTCTAAGTGTGTTGTAGAACATGTGTTTGTGACCCTGGGGCCCCTCTCTGACACATGACGTGTGCCTCACCACAGCCTGGCCTTGTTCTCTTATCGATAACAGGCTCACGTGTTTGTCCTGGTCTGACACCTCATCGACATGGACTCTGGCTCCTGCAGGGGTCCCTTCTTCTCAGCGTGGATAATCATTAATAGACAGACTGTTCTGAGTCTGAGGAGATGCAAGTGTCCTGTAGACAGCTGGAGAAAGAGTATGTCACATCATACTGTCAATATACCACAGAGCTCATCATACAGTATCACTGTTTCTTTAGGTCTGAGGCTGCTGGACATATGTACGCACAAACATACTGTTCATACTGTACATACTGTACATACAGCAGAGATGCACAAGTCTTTGGCCACAAGTCCAAGTCAAGTCTCAAGTCTTGGCCACAAGTCCAAGTCAAGTCTCAAGTCTTTACTATATTTTTGAATATGTACAGTAGTCAATTTGAAAATAATTGATTCTATATATTGGCATATTTTAAATGTATGTTTTCAATAAAGACCTCAGCTGCAAGTGGATGTCTCTTTTGAATCATATTCGTTGTATCTGTTGATAAAAA
The DNA here is from genome assembly GCA_038363315.1 of Mugilogobius chulae. Lineage (NCBI taxonomy): Eukaryota > Metazoa > Chordata > Actinopteri > Gobiiformes > Gobiidae > Mugilogobius > Mugilogobius chulae. Next base: position 4,151,926 of record CM076414.1, read on the forward strand.
TAAATAAAGCTTAGTTTGTAACCTCATTTTTATTTATTTATATTTGACAGGGACATTGCACAATAAATGTATTGTACAGACCACATATAGCTACAAGCTAATTTTCATCTGTAGTCCCTGGGCAGAAGCAAAGTGACGGCAGGTTTTAGTGGCAGCAGGTCATCATTAAAAAAAGTCAAACCCTTTTAAAATACAATTAAAACATAGACACCAGCACCAGCAGAGCAGACACCAACTAATCACAAAAAACACAATTAACAATTTTAAATATTTACAATCTACCTTTAAATATACACAATTTGACGTACTTCCTACACTAATGACTACATACCTGGTTCTCTTTAAGCCATTTTTTAAGATTAAATTTAAAATGTCCTAAAGTATTAGACTCTCTCACATATAAAGGCTCCTGCTGCTTTTACTGAGAAGCAGTTCTGTCCAAATGTAGTGGACCTCATGCACATGTTATATTAGCGCCGGTTGTTCGCTTTTGCCCTGTGCATGGTGCGTGGCGCTGGGCTAACATTCCAAAAACAAGCAATTCATTTAGGCCCAAGGCTGGGCGATTTTTTTTTTAATACCTGGGTGCAATCTAATTTCTAAAACACGACATTAATGCTGTGATTCAACAAAGAATTAAAAGTGCATAGAACAAGCCCAAAATATATAAGGTTAAGGTTAAGGTACACTTTATTGTCCCCGTAGGAAAGTGTGTCTTCTGCATTTGACCCATCCTTCAATGCCTCTGGAGCATCTCCTCAGGAGCAGTGATCGCCACGTGCAGCGCTCGGAGACCCATCTCCAGATGTTCTTGCTAGGCTTGGTCAGGACTACCGTAGCTGGAGGATATTACCCTAACATGCATGTTATTGGTTGGTGGGGGAAACCGGAGTGCCTGGAGGAAACCCACCCAGACACGGGGAGAAACATGCAAACTCCACACAGAAAGGCCCGGCCCATGCGGGAATCAAACCCGCGACCTTCTTGCTGTGAGGCAAGTGCGCTAACCGCTCAGCCATGAGATTCTTTTTTTAACAATTTGTACAGTGCAATCAATCAATCAATCAATAAATCAATCAACCTTTATTTATAAAGCCCTTTACAACAATCAAGTGACCAAAGTGCTTTCCAAATACAAAAACAAAGCATAAACACAATACATCTAAAACAGCAAATTATGTCACATTACAGTGTTGAATAAATGTCTAATAAACTCTAGTGAAGTCACAACACTCTCCTCAAACACATCTGGACTCTAGTGAAGTCACAACACTCTCCTCAAACACATCTGGACTCTAGTGAAGTCACAACACTCTCCTCAAACACATCTGGACTCTAGTGAAGTCACAACACGCTCCTCAAACACATCTGGACTCTAGTGAAGTCACAACACGCTCCTCAAACACATCTGGACTCTAGTGAAGTCACAACACGCTCCTCAAACACATCTGGACTCTAGTGAAGTCACAACACGCTCCTCAAACACATCTGGACTCTAGTGAAGTCACAACACGCTCCTCAAACACATCTGGACTCTAGTGAAGTCAAAACACGCTCCTCAAACACATCTGGACTCTAGTGAAGTCACAACACGCTCCTCAAACACATCTGGACTCTAGTGAAGTCACAACACGCTCCTCAAACACATCTGGACTCTAGTGAAGTCACAACACGCTCCTCAAACACATCCTGGACTCTAGTGAAGTCACAACACGCTCCTCAAACACATCTGGACTCTAGTGAAGTCACAACACGCTCCTCAAACACATCTGGACTCTAGTGAAGTCACAACACGCTCCTCAAACACATCTGGACTCTAGTGAAGTCACAACACGCTCCTCAAACACATCTGGACTCTAGTGAAGTCACAACACGCTCCTCAAACACATCTGGACTCTAGTGAAGTCACAACACGCTCCTCAAACACATCTGGACTCTAGTGAAGTCACAACACGCTCCTCAAACACATCTGGACTCTAGTGAAGTCACAACACGCTCCTCAAACACATCTGGACTCAGTGAAGTCACAACACGCTCCTCAAACACATCTGGACTCTAGTGAAGTCACAACACGCTCCTCAAACACATCTGGACTCTAGTGAAGTCACAACACGCTCCTCAACACATCTGGACTCTAGTGAAGTCACAACACGCTCCTCAAACACATCTGGACTCTAGTGAAGTCACAACACGCTCCTCAAACACATCTGGACTCTAGTGAAGTCACAACACGCTCCTCAAACACATCTGGACTCTAGCGAAGTCACAACACGCTCCTCAAACACATCTCTGAACTACACAAATGACGTTCCAGCGTGAACAAACTTATCATCGTAACTACGAGCTCAAAGAGTCAAATCCTCACCTGGAGAAACGTCCGAGCGTCAGGTCAGCTTCTCCTGCATGATCCAAACTGTCTCAAGTTTTCTAAAAGAGCTTCTGTGCTGTTGTCTGTGAATGCTGCGATGTGATACGGTCCAAACAGTGAGTTTGAGAGAAGAGCACGCTTACAGCCACGTCTATAGGACCGCACACTGTAAAAAAAAAAAAAAAGAATAGTTGCACACAAAAAAAAATTCCGCAAAACAGCGAAACTGTGATAGAGCGAGGGACCACTGTATTTCAGTGCACTAACTCATGTGAGCCAAACTCAAACAAAGCTCTACTCACACTTGCAGCTAAACTGTTTCACACAGGCTAAAACACACACACTTATCACAGAAGACAATTATTGACACTTATTTATTTCATTAAGCGTAGCCTATATGAAAACCTGATTTGACCAAAGCTGATCTTGCCCTCTGTCTCCCTCCTGTCAGCTGCTGCAGCGCTTCTTTTTTGTTAAAGCCATTTGAGGTTATTTCTGCTAAGAACTGTAATAAGGCTGCCTCCAATATGTGTTTTATGATGTTTTTTTATCCTAAATTGCCGTGTGTGGACAACTGCATCACCACATTTAGCATTGTGGAGGGTTTTCAATCAAAAACTACAACCAAAGCGATACCTCTTTTTAAAGCTCTGATTCTGCACTATCCAATCGCTGGATTAGTTTTTCAATTTGAAAAAGTCACTAAGCATGAAAAAGCACAGAATCGCCAGCTACTGTTAGCAATGTTAGCGACTGTTGTTAGCATAAGGGCTGCATAGACCGCGGCACAGACGCCAAGGCACAAAAAGACATGACAACATTACAAGGTGACTTTGGTGCAGTGTTGCCAGATGGGAAATGTTGAATTATCGTACCAGAGTCTCAAAATTATCGTATTTTACTAAAAATTATCGTACACATCCAAATGTGTTCTATTTCGGTAGAATAAATAAAGACCTCTTTAGACGATTAAATTGATTTTTAAACATGTTCCGCTCAGTTGGGAGGGTGAAAACATTTAATCATTGCTGTTTAATGCATTGCACACAGTAAGCTTTCTCCTCTTCACAGCTCAAAATAAGATTATTAGAACACAGTCATACTGTATTATAAGTAAAAAAAGCATTGATTCACTCACTCTTTCCCTTGTTCGATGTCTCCATGATTGCTCATGTGGCATGGCTGTGTTTACATTTGGTCAGAGCTCATTGGGGCAGACGCAGATGTGCAGCCATGAGGGACTATGGATGCTGTTGACCAATAATATCACAGAACACGACCAAAGCGCCCACTGTGTTAAGTGTTTGCTGATCCTGGATCAGTTTTTCAGTCTTTTAGGCGAGCTCACGTAAGTCAAGGTGAAGAAAATACCTGGTGCTTCAAAATTATCGTACATTTACATAGAGTTTTACAGTGACCTAGAATTATTGATCGTACATCGTACAGGGGGTGAAATGATCGTACAAAAACAATAATTATAGTACATCTGGCAACACTGCTTTAGTGATTAATATTTCTTTTCTAAAGACCAAAACAATCACAATTTGAATGTGCATATGTCTTCAGCTGCGTGCAAAGGACAAGAACCGAGCGTACAATGCTCTACAGAAGCCTGTAAGGACGAGATTCTAAAAATACAAATCGATTGAGCTATAAATCGATTTTTTGCCCAGCCCTATATAGGCCTAAAATTAATTTTAAATAAGCTCACTGCAAAAGGTGAATATAGTGTGGCAGTAGGCCCGCATCTGCTGGCAGCCTATTGTGTGCCACCTGAGCCTTTAAAAGGAGGTCTCCTTACCTGCGCTTCCTCTTTGGCTGCCTCTGACGTCATCTGCTGCTTTGGGGAGCTGTGCACGGCAGCACGAGCACCAAACCCGTTGCAAACAACTGTCTAAAAACGAATATAGTCGCGGCGCTTGTACTGTGAGTACTTCGTGTAATTTAGTCATTTTATTCCTTAGTCAAAATCAATCCAACTTAATGTCTTTCCAGCTTTGGAACGCGCACGGCATGCGTCAACACTATCAGTAACTTCCCACTCTGGAACACCTGTGGCTCGTGCTGCACGTTGTAAAGTGAAACGCTCCGGTAAGCAGTCTAGTCTCCCAAATTCCTCTGCTTGTTTCAATATTATTTTAATGTTTCCTTATTTCTAGCGCGTGGCGTCAAGTGCGTTTCACGCACGCGGTGAATTGGAATAAATCACGGTCGTTGTGGTGCCTTCCTTTAAGCTCTCTATTTGGTAAGTAATTAGCTTTAAACAAAAACAATTAAATTAAATTCGAGTTCACTTATTAAGTGCTCCTTTTCCTAAAGCAACACCTTCAAAGATACAAGCGTTGTTAGGGCTACACCCCTCTCTAGCGACAACCCGGAATGTCGACATTAAAGTGTAATTGTCGATGTTGCGGCATTAGCATATTTTCTCTCCCATCCCGGTACTCCGACACCTAACATTTTTTTGTCGATGTAGTGGTGTCGATGTAGTTCTATTGTTCTCAGAAATGCCGCTTCTCCGACAAACTTTTGTGGGTGCTTCTATTAAATCATTATTTAAAAAATATATACATAGCGTTTTCTCGCGACTGTTTACTGATCCAAACATGACGCTAAGTAAAAAAAACAGCGCGTTTCTTCTTTCTGTTTATTCTTATTTCCGTTTTGTCAAACTCTGCTTCTAAGGCCCTTGTCCCGGCTTCTGTCCATGGTGCTGAAGTTAAACGCAGGAGATCGATCAATAACTAGATAAATAAGTAAATGGATAGATTGAAAGGATGATGTTTGAATTATTCATACAAAATCCTAAAATATCCTTCTTTTAGAGCCGCAGTCAGGCTGCGCTTTTTTACACTCAACAATCCCCGGCACGTTGTTTGCGCCTTTCACGTTCCAGAGGAAACAATTAAAGTTCCCTACAACAAACTGTCAGAATGTTATAAAAAAACGCCCTTCTATCATCTTTCTGACTGCTTATTCACCGCGCACACAGTGCGTAGTCCGCTTTGAGAGCAGCCTGCAGCGGCCTCGCCCAGCCTCACGCTGCTGCTCAGGCCTCTTTTACAAATGTACATATTTAGGCACTGTGGCATCTAAACCACGAGAGTCTTAAACATGTCTTTATGCAGGCCTATATTTTAAAACAAAAGTTTGTAAGAGAACGTTGTGAATGTGGTCTGGACTTTTACTGGGGTGAAATGATGTTTAACTTTATCAATCTATTCTGAATATTGTTCATTAAAATGCATTATACTGGTTTATATCCACATTTCACACATGAAATTTCTCAGTTACGACTGTAACCTTCATGCATCATACAACGTGAAACGATTGGTCTCTTTGATAAAACAAACAGTTGTTTTTAAAGCAAGAGACATAAAAAACACCATGGCCTACCTTTCTCTTGATTCTCGTCGTTCCCACGGAGCCTTCACATGACAATGTTCACAAAAATCCATGGTAATAAATCACAAAGTCTTCAAAGTGTAAAACATAATCCATAATCATGTGCAGAGGCTTCTGTCCGTGTGACTCTGCACATCCTTGTGCAATACGTCCCCGTTAAAGCGCATAGCGTTATGGAGAGGTTTATTACAGTCTGCCAGCTCAAAACCACAACGTATAAGGCCAAAAAACCTTTGAGGCTGTCTTCGGAGGCGGACTGAGGCGGAGCAGAGCTGCGTGTCGTGGGATGAGCGCGTTATGTTTTCCTCGTCGCAGCAGCAGCAGCGGCAGCTCTGATTCAGGAGGACGATATGGGCAAAGTCTACAGCTTTATTCAAGTCAGAAAAGCAAAAAATGTTTAGAAAAAAAGTGCTGCCAGTAGATAGAAGAAAAAAGACGCCGTCAATACGTGGAAGCTTGGAAAATAATGTTAATTCCGAAATGAAATTCCGCCCGACTTTGGCTTAAGCGAGCGAGTCCAAGTCCAGACTCGAGATTCAGTCCAAGTCCCGGTCTGAGACCAGGTCTGCACGAACAATCGCATTGCTCTGGCCGTTTGGAGAGTGTTAAAGCAGAGGATAAAGTTTTAAAAGTATTCTGTCTCTACGTCTGTCCAAAAAATACTTCTCTGTCTTACCGGGAGCAGCTTGTCAGAAAAGCAACGTGAATGAAGGACGCTTTGTAACCGAGAAATAAAAGTATAATTTTTAGCCTTCTTAATGTGACAATAAAGTTGGCCACCACACATAGGACTATTGGTCATTATGACGTTCACTGTCTGAGTGTGTGTCGGAGGAGCGGCATCAATACATTCGGAGGACAGGGATGTCGTAACAGTGGGATTTAAAAATAAAGACATTCGGAATAACGGCATGTCGATAGAAAGGTCTGTCGACAGAGAGGGCTGACCCCCGTTGTTAGGGCTTTTGGTTGGGTTTTTGGTTGCTTTGTGCACTGTGCGCGCAGCTCGTATTTTTGGTATGTATCCCTCTCGCTGGCGCATATGATTCTGAACACTTACATAGAATTAATTCTCAAAATTTCCTCTAGGATTGGAAACTCTCGGGCCTCTCTTTCTTCCCCTCTTTTCCTCTCGAATTCATCTCTCCACGAGCTGTATTATTGGTCCGTCTCTGGCTCTTGTCCGGTGGTCCACTGTTAAGACTCCCTTCGCCTGACGCTGGACTCGCTGGACTCAAAGGCGACCTCGAGTCTTGTACGCAACCGGGCGGTTGCATTCCCAACCAACCGATCGGTGTTGGCTGTTCGGTGCCCGGGTGAACTCTGGACTGCGGGCTGCAGCGGACATCGGGCCGTCCATCGCCCGAATTGTCTTATAAAGTTAGATGTCGTCGTCTTGGCGTCACAAATATGAATCCACATATTTTGCATTTGACAGTTCTCCTAAAGTCCTTAAAAGCCAGCGATTCTGCGATGTGTCTGCTGTGCTCGCCATGGCCCAGCGCTTCTCTTGTTGTGAACAATGAGTTAATAATAATGACTAGAGAGAGCGTAGCCATGGTAACCTACAGCAACAAATGTCCAGTTCCAGCTCCATCTTGTGTGGGAAGACTTAACTGAAGTTCTCAGACAAACTAATGGTAAGCTGAACTTTGAAGTGACTTTTTTTACTTAAATACTTTGATAATTGAACTTTTACGTATTTGTACATTTATTTGTGCTTCTGTTCAACCAAACTAATGTGAAAAAATTAAGAAAAAAATGCTTTCATTTTTAGCTATTAAAATCTTCTTTTATAGTAACAGCAGTGAAGCCAACACAATAATGATAAATGTTTGTGCTCATACAATGTAATGACACACAAAAATAATTAAATTCTGCATCAAATCCAGCCACGTGCAGTGTTTTTAGGCTGAATATGTATATTCACAATTCAGAGGAAAAATGTCCAAACACAGACAGAAACCAGTCCTCTGTATTATGTGGACTATAAATATATAATTTTATGTTCAATTACCCCCCTTCATCTATGAATTATCTGAACTTGTTTTTACATTGTTTTCAATTAGAATTCTGCTGCCTCTCCTCTCGCAAGATGGCTGCCGCAGCCGCCAAGGCAACAGGCCCCACACTCTCTCTAGTCATTATTATAACTCATTGGTTGTGAAACTTGTAGCTGTCGCATCTGCTTACATCATTAACATTAGACGCAAGCCAGAGCCGCTGCTTTTTCAGCGTCTCTCACGCACATCTAATCTTAATGTGGGAAAAAAGAGAAGGAAAGAGAGAGAATGTGGATTTGCCACGGCAACGCATTGACTTGTAATGTTCAAGAGTGTTAAATCACCAGTCCAAGTCAAGTCTCGAATCTCTGGGGATAGGGACTTAAGTCGGACTCGAGTCCCAAGTCCCCATCTCTGACATACACACACACATATGTATTTATATATATATATATATACTATTATATATATATTATATATATATATATTATATATATATATATATATATATATATTATATATATATATATATGGGCTGTCAGTTTTTATCGCGTTTAAATTTTAATGGCAATAATTTTTTTGACGCAAATTAATCTCATGCTTATTTTTCCATTGAATCGCTCCAATGACGCCGAGGTTCATAGAAAAAACACAGCACAAGCAGAAAGAGGCCCAGACAAGACTCTACTGGGTTCACTTTTGTCGACTTTGGTAACGTTTGCACTCCAATCGCACCACTGTCTGAGCGAGATGTGTTTGTTTACCTCGGCTTAGTCTATGTGCAGTTCGATCAGCTGATGAGGAGGAGGTTGTTCTTCGAGGCTCCGTACGTGTTTCCACCTTCTTGTGTCTCGCTAAAGTCGCGGGCCATGATCACTAAATGTGATGTTTGTCCACTCAGGTTGTTGAAACGATCCAATATCCAGAATAGTCTTTCAAAACTCCAGTAAAAACTTTTCGTTGTTCTACTTAGCGGTAAAGCTTCGCTCGTTTTAACTAACACTTCCTTTGAATCCTTCACAATAAAAGCCTCATAATCTCAGCTGCAGAAGTGCTTTATTATGAAAGAGCAGTGGAATAAATGCTTATAATGAGTGAGACAAACCAATACCACGATTTGGCCTTAGGAAAGCGTACAAAACATTATTTTACACTTCAAGAGAGTAATACACTCTACAATTAAAGACATAATAAACAGGAATGAAAGCTAAAGAAGGTATTAGAATGCAAAATATACGGAGGCCACAACAACAACACATTACAATTAACAGACAACACAACGAAATAAACCACAACACATTACAATTAACAGAAAAAAAAGCTAAAGCGATATACTCCCCTATAGAGTATGTGCAGTACATACAGACGTTGACAAAATTGTTGGTGCCCCTATGTTAATGGAGCTCAACAGTGATCGCCCACTTCCTGGTTCCACAATCTCAGACCCCATGTTAAATTGCCATAGGGGATTTAATAAAAAATTATATTAAAAGTTTGGTCCTTGGGGCTAAGCAGTATGTGTTGAGTCAGGAGCACTTTAACATGGGGCAAAATACTTTCGGAACCAGGGCGATCTTCCACTGTTGAGCTCCATGAAAGAGAAACTAAGAATTGTTACTGAAATCATTCCAAACATACAAAAGTAACAATAAATAAAAATGTGTTGATAGATAACAAGTCCAATGCTTTTCTCTGAGCCATTCTTGGCTGTTAGGGGTCATTTTCCTGTTTAAGACCCATGACATGTGCCTGAGACCAAGCCTTTTGACACTAGGCAGCACAGTTATCTCCAAAAAACTTTGATAATCTTGAAATTTTATTTTACCTTGGGGTTAGGGTTAGGGTTATTTGCCTGTATATTTGCCTGTATGAACATAGAGTGGAGTCATTTTTGCAAATTCAAGTGATTTCAGTGACCATTGTGAGTTTTTCTTTAAGAGAGAGGTACCAACAATTTTGTCTATGTGTGTATCAAGAAAAGAACACTTAAAAGTGAAACCTGAAAAAGGCTTGATTATGTTCTGAGGCTGCTTTGCTAAATCTGGCATAGAATGTCTTGAATCTGAGCAAGGTACAATGAAATCTCAAGAGAGAAATGTGTTTCCTTGTGTCAAAAGGCTTGGTCTCAGTTGCAGGTCATGGATCTTCCAAAAGGAAGATCTAAAATAGCCAATACTAGTGAAAAAGGCTCAGAAAAAAGAATTGGACAATTCTGAAGTGGCCTTCTATGAGCCCACATTTCAATCACATTGAACATCTGTGTAAGGAGCTGAAAAAGACAGCCTTCAATACAACTGGAGCAGTTTGCTCACAGAAGTGGACCAGAATACCTGTTACAGGTGCACAAGTCTCATAGTTACAGAAATCGATTAATTGCAGTGAGTGTCACAAACGGATGTGCAACAAAATATGAAGTTATGGATACCATAATGTTTGTTCAGGCTTGTTTCATTATTATTAAATAATGTGAACAATTCAAAAGTCATGGATGATTTTGATCTTTCAATACATTTTAATTATTGTTACTTTAATGTGTTTTTAATTATTTAATTTTCATCCAATTTCAATGTAAATTTCAATGTAAATACACTCAGAGTGGTCTGCAATTTAAGTACATCTTGCTTGTTTTATTTCAAATATATTGTGGTCATGTGATTTGAATTGTGTCATTGTGCCAATATTTATGGACCTGACTGGATATACTATTACTCATTATCTGGAGCATCGAGTCCATCCGTGTTCTCCTCATTCTCATCATCGTCCTCATCATCTAGTATTGTGACCGCAGGCGCATAAATCTTTGCATAAGTGCTGGGAACAAGCATCACAAATGTTATAATAGAATTGACTGCACTTGCTCAACATTATTAATCTTCATACTCATAAACTCCAGGCTCATCTTCTGACAGTACAATCTGTATCACAAAACATATTTGCATAAGAATTACCTCATGTGACTAAAAGTATTTTAAGTGCTTGTATACAATGTGTTGTGTGTGTTAGGACTGAATTAATTTTGTGGTTGTGCTGTTACTGAGTTTTGTGTTACATGTTCTATTACCGTAGTTGGAGAAGTCATGTCTTCTTTTGGAGAGCTGCTTCCTTGGGCAGGTTCCCACACCTGAATGGGGAAAAAATGTAATGTCTATAAAATATATCATTCACACCAATGTCAATCGATAATTTTAAGGTAACTGACACGTATCATCATAGGCATCTGCTGCAGCAGCAGGAGCTCTGTGATTGTTTTGCATAATCACAACATCTGAGTCATCAGAGCTACTTGACTCATTATCTGTGACCAAAAAATGTTTTATTTCTTTCAAAACTGACAACCTGAACCTTAAAAAAAACTTACAATTAAAATAATCTTCTGATGAGCAGAGGTAAAAAGTAATCCTTTGGTAGTTCTTTCCAATTGCCTCTTTAAACAGCCTCAGCTGAAACGCCGTCTCTGTCCCAGGAACATACTTGACTTCTGTTCCATCCGGGAACAGAAGAATATAAGGTCCAGGTGGGGCCTTTTTGTTGAATGTGCAGATTTTCTGTTCTGCTGCTGCTTTTAGGTCTTCTGCCCCTATTTCAGGTGAGACAGTCAGAGGCAGGGGAGATCCCCTGACTGGTTTCAGCTCAGAGTCCTTCACAGCCATGAGCCCAATATAAATCTGTAATTATGAAAAAAATAAAAAAGTTGAGAAAACATTTGCATGTACTGTAAAATATAAAACTTTATAAACACAAAATAGAAGCAAAAGCATGTACTTTTACAGTTGAAATGCTTTTTTTCTTTTGGAAAATGATTTCCTTTCGTTTTCTTTAGTGTTTCAAATATGCTGAAACACAATCTTATCAGCGGTGTCATTTCCAACTAAAAAAACAAACAAATTCAGTTTAAGTAATAAATAAGGCAGTAGATTAAAAAGCAATTATTTTGAAATGACCTGCAGTCACCTGTGCATCATTTTTCACACGTGCTATATACAGTGAAATTATTTAGTATTAGATCACAGTAGATGGAGACATAAAACAAATGCAATGTAAACACTGTAATAGACATAACTGTAAAAGTAGTTAATACAAATGAGAAGTTGAAAGACAGTTTTCTCTAATAGCAGATTTAGCTGTTGTCTATGTAAATAGAATCTAGCCCCATTTGTTCAACTCAGGCCCCTCATCTCACTCCTGCATAAAATTTAGGGTCATGACATGGCAAGTAAAATACAATATTGTAGTCAAAACTGTGTACAAAGTAGAGGCACTGGGTGTTGGAGAAGATGAGCTGACAGTAGTTACCTCTGCAACCGTAGCTGCCATTTGAAGTAGATGGAAGAAATTCCAGATTTTCTCCCCATCCAGGGCAAAATGCGTTGGCTCCTGGTAAATTGTGCCCACAAAATGGACAAAACATTGTTACCTATTTTTAAAAAAAGAGAAGAAAAACAGTAAGTCAAAATCTCCATTGCTGCATGTTTCTGGATATTTGAACAGAGATAATGAGGTCTAAAGATAAATTGTAGCTAAATTTGTTGTTTTTACAGACGTTATTCCGGAAATGGGGACAGATACGCCATGGTTTATAAAACAACGTTTAACTTAATTTATGACTTGAGCATTCCTTGTGTTTTCGGTTTGTTTTAACATGAATTTGCTTGATACCTGAGTTGCGGCTAAATAAATGTGGCTACTTGTCAGGTTGTTGTGTCCGTCGATCAGAATCACATACACGCTCAGATTTCTTATGAAACAGCAACAACAACAGTATTTAATGGCCTCCATTCAAACATTCAAGCGCTCTTTTGACCTACGACAAAGTAGTTGTACTTCCAGGTCATGGATTTTTGTTTGTTCAATTTTTAGGTTTATATTTGTAGGAGGTCGGAACTCGGACCTTGGAGTGATGCTTTCTCCGAGTGTTGTGTTTTCCAGTGGTCAAGTCGGATTCATTTTATAGTAATGAGCCAACCGAGTAATAAATAGCTTGGAAAATGCCCAAAACAGCCAAAATATAGATCTCTTTATGTCCGTTATTCAACTCGGACATTGCTGTTACATTTACAGTTTGAAAACATCGCAACAGAGGCCCTGTCCCAATACTCACACTTGCACACTTGTGCACTTAAAATGTGCGTTGACGACGAGCCGCTGAAGTGCGCATGGTGTCCCAATTCTCTAGAATGTTTTTATCCACACTTCACAACGGCATATTTACACACTTCAGGCAAGTGTGGAGTTTTCAAATAATGCAATGCTTCTACCTTAGCAACTTAGCACTCAACGTTAACAGGAGGTTAACGCTGAGTGATATACTACCAAAACCATCTGGCTTGTACCTTGCGCTGCCACAGCTGATTCCCACCGGACATGGACATTCACAGCACTGTTTTATATGTTTGTGGCAAGTTCCAATGATCCAAATAGACTAGTAATTTAGCAGCAGTTTAATTCAGAACATGTTGAAGTGTGGACTGTCCCATTTCTGTTCTGCACACTTGGCGCACTTTCAAACAATGCACACTTCAGTGAAATGCACAAGTGCGCAGTGTGAGTATTGGGACAGGGCCAGAGTGAATTTCTGCTTTTGTTTACATTAGTTCTGTGTAGCCGTTAGCAACATTAGCATTGCAGCACAAAACAGCAGGTTTATAACGGCAGACGTTCATGAGCAGCGCAGGAGCAAAGTCACAGATGCGGGTGAACTGTAAAGACAAACTAAAGAGAAAATAACACAGGCACGATCAGTAGTGAAGCTGTCGGAGGTTTATCTTTCTCAAAACGCACTGCGCTGCCATGTTTGATTTTCTACCTCGGACGCTGAAATTCTCTCCGAGTATCCGAGTGGGAACTCCGAGTTGGAGGGCTGTTCCAGTGGGAATTGACTGGAGCGCACTAACGTTATAAGCTTTTCTATTTTATTATACAGTTCACAGATTGAAACCACAGACATACGCATTCGCACGGCATAGAAGTACATAAGAACGCAAGACGCAAAAAAGATATAATGAATGAAGAAGTAAAAATGATCGAAACGTCTATCAAATGTACATGTCTGAAAAGTGCATATTGTAATGATAACATAACATCTTGTATCAAATGTACTTACTTTTCCCCAAAGAAGCTGCTTCTTCAGCAATCTCCGACGACACCTTCGCGCTAGCTTACTTCATCCAAAACATAAACATCCGTTGTAATCAGGACATCACTTCCGTTTTTCTAACTCACTTCCGTTGTAGTTCTTTATTTAAGGTGTTGTCGTTAATATTTGTTTCCGTTGTGGTAACTTGTAATGATGTTGTCTGTTAATTGTAATGTGTTGTTGTTGTGGCCTCTAGGGGCCACCGTAAAAATACTTTTAAAAATATAAAATAAAAACATTTAATTAAATGCGATTAATCGCGAGTTAACTCAAGACAATCATGGGATTATCGCGATTAAAATCACTTGACATTCCTAATGTACACTATATTACCTAAAGTATTGGCTCCCTGCCTTTACTCAGACTATGAACTGAAGTACATCCCATTCCTAACTTCGTGGCAGAGTTGCTGTTGTTCCCAAACACTTCCATTTTGTTATAATAGAGCTGACAGTTGACTGTGGAATATTTAGGAGCGAGGAAATTTGAAATTTGACAAATTCGAATATGACAGTTCAGCGCTGGAATACACTGAGCTCCTGAGAGCGGCCTATTCTTTCACAAATGTCTTGTTTCACAGTCTGCAGCCTGAGTGCTTGACTTTATCCACCTGTGGCCAGGTCAAGTGGTTAGGACACCTGGTTCTGATCATTTGAATGGATGAGCGAATGAATACTTTTGGTAATATAGTGTAATATAATATAATAAGTATTGAGCTGGTTTTAACCAGGACTATCCAGGAACTGGACTAGGAATGAAAGAGAATTAACCCAGGACTAAACTAGACTCTTTCATCAGTGAGAATTGTGGTTTAATAAATACATAATCAGCCCTAAAGAAGTTGAGAAACATTCTGATCTTAAAAAAAATCCAAACTGATAAATATTGCAAATAGTATTATGTAATGTTGAGTTTATTCATTGAACTAAATTAGACAGTTTATATATATATATAAGAGATAGATCCAATAAGGCTTTTAGAGAAGACCTTAAAAAACAAAATTGGGATTGTGTATATACTGATTACATGAATAATGTGTATAATGCATTTATGACAACATTTAACAGTTTATATGATAAAAATTGCAAAATAAGCAAAATTTGTGTTTATGGTAAGAGGAAAATTCATAAGCCATGGATGACAAACGGATTGAAAAATGCCTGCAAGAAAAAAAATTATCTATATAGAATGTCTCTTAAATTGAGAACTAAAGATGCTGAAGTAAAATACAAACAATATAAAAATAAACTTGTATCAATATTGAGGAGACAAAGAAAGGATTATTAGACGAAAATAAAAATACTATTAAAAATACATGGGGTGTGGTAAACACTGTCTTACAAAAAGGTAAAGTAAATTCAAATATTCCAAATTACATCACAAAGAATAACATTGATATCTTTGGAAAAGAGGAAATTGTAAATGAATTTAATAATTACTTTGTGAACATTGGTCCAGCGTTGGCACAAGCTATCCCAAGGGAGCATGCTGATGGTAGAACCATATTTGAAAATGCAAATATATTTTTCTGGAGAAAGTGCAAGCGAGCGAAATTATGGAAATTGTTAATAAATTTGCAAATAAAAAATCAAATGATTATACAGATGTAAATATGATATTGATAAAGAAAATGATAGATGTTGTTATAGAGCCGTTCACTTACTTATGTAATCTTTCTTTAGCACAGGAGTTTTCCCTGATCATATGAAAGTAGCCAAAGTTATTCCACTTTTTAAAAAAGGAAATAAAAATGACTTATCTAATTATAGACCTGTATCACTGCTTTCGCAGTTCTCTAAAATTATGGAAAAACTGTTTGTGAGTAGATTGAATAGGTTTATTCAAAAGTATGGCATTCTTAGTCACAGCCAATACGGATTCCGCTCAAATCACTCAACTGCTATAGCGTTAATGGAACTGGCCGAAGAAATTACCAATGCCATGGACAAAAAACATTTTTTAGTTAGTATCTTTGTAGATCTTCAAAAAGCTTTTGATACTTTAAACCATGACATCCTTTTGCAAAAAATTATATAAATATGGCATAAGAGGTGTGGCACATCAGTGAGTCGCAAGTTACTTAACAGATCGTTATCAATTTGTAGAAATCAACTGCACCAAATCTAAATATTGTAAGTTAACGTGTGGGGTTTCGCAAGGTTCGGTCCTTGGACCAATACTTTTTCTTCTTTATATTAATGACATCATGTCTGTTTCCAATTTACTAAAATGCATTCTGTTTGCAGATGACACTACTCTATTTTACTCAGGAAACAATATAAATGAGGTTCTAAAAATTGTAGAAAATGAGTTTCAAAAAATTATAAAATGGTTCAATGCCAATAAATTATCTATAAACATGAATAAAACTAAGTTTATGATCTTTAGTTGTAAAAACAAAGATATTAACGCAAGATTGTTCACTCAAGGATTAGAGATCGAAAGAACACATAGAATAAATTTTTTAGGTGTTATGATTGATGAACAGTTAACATGGAAACCTCATATAGAAAAAGTCAAAACTAAAGTATCCCAAACCATTGCTGTTCTACACAAGGTGAAAAACTCTCTTAATAAAGACGCAATGTTTCTATTGTATAAATCTTTGATTGTTCCATATTTGACCTATTGTGTTGAAGTGTGGGGAAGTGCTTGCAAAACTTATATTGAACCAATTTTCCTTGTACAGAAAAGAGCTCTTGGTGTTATCAGTGGGAGTGGTTACAGAGCGCACACAAATCCAATATTTATGCATTTAGAAACGTTGAAATTCAATGAATTAGTAGAATATAGCCTCGTTAAAACCATGTATAAAGCTCATCAAGAGCTGTTACCAGATAAACTGCAAAAACGATTCAAAAAGAGAGAAAGTACATATAATTTAAGAGGAACTGATCTTTTTGTTAAGCCAATGTTTAGAACAAAACCAAAGGAAAGGTATTTCAATCCAAGGAGTTAGTCTGTGGAACAACCTGGAGTGCAAAAATAAATCCTCCAAGTCCATTAATATCTTTAAGAAAAGCGTTAAACAATTGTTTGTGGGAAGGTACAAAAGTGTTGTGTAGCAGGACATCTTAAGTCGTCTTTTGTGTTATGTAGCAGAAAATCTTTTTTACTTTTTGTTTTGTAGCGCATCGCCCTGGAAGAATACAATGTCTGTTGATAAGGGGCAGATATTATAAGCTTTTGCTTCTTTCTGTACCCTTTCATTCATCATCTGTACTGAAAATATTCAAGATGCATCTGTTTTGTTCTGTTGCTTTGAATGAAATGAATAAATAAAATGAAAAATGAAAAAAAAAAAAAAAAAAAAAAAAAAAAAAAAAAAAAATTTTTTTTTTTTTTGTTTTTTCTTAATTCAGTTGATCAGTGCAAGTTAAGATGGAGGGCATTGCAAGACGACTTTGTAAAGAGCAGAAAGCTCATTGCCCAGTGGATCAGGAGGAGGAGGAAGTCAAAAAAAAAAAAAAAAGACTTTCTTAATTTGATACATTCAACCGAGGAGGTATTTATGATATTTGGAGTGGGTAATAAAATTTGAATGTTATTTGTGATTTTATTTTGTAAGTATACTTTCTGTGCAGTTCCAGGAGCAACTTGGTCCACAAGTGGAGGAAGTACCACCAAGCATCCCTTCAAGTAGTGAGGTGGAGGGGACAAGGACGGCGACTCCTTCTCCTCCTCCTCCCTTCCACCCTCAAACTCAGTGTGCTGCTGAAACTCTTATAACACTTTTACAAAGTTACTCCCATTGTCTGTTACACGTGCAGTTACTTTCTCATGGGTCTGTCCAAACTGGGAAAATCTGTACTAAGTTCTGTCGCTGAATCTCCTACAGGCGATTGCCGCCTTGCCACGTTTCAAAGTTTCTGCGTTTATCCAATGAACCGTTACCCCCAAAAAGCTTTTGTTATTGGCTGTCCATATATCAGTTGTTGTCGACACGTAGTGCTGGGCTTCTAAAACTATCTTAAGCTCTTTCTCCATCGCAGCTTATGCCTTGACCAACTCCTGGGCAAAAGTTTTCCTGTCTGGTAGTGGGTGCTGAAAAACACATAAACACATAAATGATTTTCTTGGTTGAAAAAAACGTCATAAAAAAACATACACTTTTAATTTTTAACCATCTTTAACAGATTAAATAGGCACAAAAAACTTTTAAACTTGTATATAGACTATGTATTCTATTGCAAAACAAAAGCTAGTACCACAGTTGACTTTAGACTAATCAATTGTATATATAATAGCCAAGCGCAAATCACAGTGTACAAGGCTGATAGTAGACATTTGATTAATCAAACAACTTGTGACAAGCAGTCGAGCCCGATCTCACAAGAAAGCGTACATTTACCACACATTACACAATATGTAAATTAGGTATGATTAGCACGAGTTCACGGCCGTCCTGCGTAATTATAGTACGCGTCACAGTCCCCATTCATTTTAATGGTGGTTGTTAAGACGTGTTCTTATTTATGAATATTCATGAAATCCTGATTCTAATCTTAACCTGCCCCAAGCCCCAGACCTCATCTTACCAATTTTAGTAACTTTATGCCTGAACTTTCCCGTTTCACCTGAAGAAAACGTCCCCACGTGGCTTCAATTAAAACTCGTGTTTTTTTAACGCTGTGAAATCTCGTGTCATTTTTACGCTTTTTCATGTCGTGCTAAATGCACGGCGTAACATAAGTACTAAAAATAGCTGTGAACTCGTTGTCCAAATACGCTGTTTTTGTGTCGTGGTAAAAGTACGCCATCTAGTGAGACTGTGTTGAGCAGTCACATGGCTGTCCGTTTACAGTTTTAACTTAAATAGCAAGAGCGTTTTTCAGCTCATGACATGACGACAAAAGCGCCAGTAGATCTTTTTTCAATGAAAAATAGGAATCATTAATACCTATTTGTAGTTTTACACATAACTGCACAAACGTGATGGTCTTACTTTGTCTTTGGGAATATTTACAGGAATCCTGCTGATGAGCTTTCGAAAAGCTGGAGATTCCACCGAGGACAAGGGGTGCATTCCTCCACAATGTCGTTTTACTGAATCGTAACTGTTGTTGTTTTGCTGCCAGTAACTTGTTCGCGTCCCCCATTTTCTTCCTCTTTTCTGGTCCTGGGGTTTTCTCTACAAACTTTGTGCTTGCAGGCATCAGTCTAGGTGTTTTTTTTTCAAATTGCTCGTTTTGTTTTTCGAAGTAGAAAGCTCTCTTTTTGTTGTGCACACGTTGCATTTAACGATTACGTTCTTGTCCTTTTCTCCAATAAATTCGAAATAGTGGCCGTAAATCCACCTTGAAATCGTGCAGTCTGGTGTTGTACATGGCACATCCATGGCCATGCATCGCTCCTAAACAACTCCACTCTGCCGCCTCTGACGCGCCCGCGACTCCGCAGGAAGGAAGTTTTAAAGTTTCTGTCAAACATTTTTGTTTTAATTTCAATAAAAAACAAGTAATAAATTGTGAACTTTTTTTAGTAGTGCGTTATATTACTGCGTTACTGAAAAAAGGAATATATTACAGCAACTCGTTACTTTTGTAATGTGTTACTCCCAACACTGTCTGGAAGTCCCACAGGATCTTCGCTCTGTCATTCTCTTCCACCTTCTGAGTTGTTTCCCTCTTTGACCTTTGGGTTTTCAGTCCATCCACTCCGCACAAATGTTTCTGTATACAATGCCAGTCACTTGTTGTAACATTCCATGTACACTTTCCCTGCAGCATCTTACACCTGCAGTTATGTGCTGGACCGTCTCAGGGCCTCACCTTGGGTCTTGTCGGATGTGGTAGATCTGGGCTTCTATGGCTCTGGTGCTCAAGGCCTGCTTCTGTGCAGCCAGGATGAGTGCCTCTGTGCTCTCCCTCAGCCCAGTCCTTTCAAGCCGTTGCCTGGAACTTGTTCTTGCCATTGAGCTGGTTACTTAGGACTTGCCTTACTCGTTGGAGGTATTTGGCTGTTGCCGCTTTCCTTGTTGCCTGTTCAAGATTGCCATTTGCCTGTGGTTTTCCAAGGTACTTGTCCTCAATGTCTGCTATTGTTTCTTCTGGGAGTGAGACCCATTCTGTGTGGACAAACTCCCTTCTATTTGTCACCATCCTACTAAATTTCTCAAGCCCAAATGACATCCCAATGTCAGAGCTGTAGATCCTGGTGGCGTGGATCAGTGAGTCGATGTCTTGACTCACTGACTACAGCTTGATATCATCCATGTAGAGGAGGTGACTTATGGTGGCCCCGTTTCTGAGTCGGTATCCATAGCCAGTCTTGTTGATTATTTGGCTGAGGGGGTTCAGACCTATGCAGAACAACTGTGGGGACAGTGCATCTCCTTGGTATATGACTCATATTTATATTTATCCTCTCTAGTGGACATTTCTCCATTAAGATATTTCCAACCCGCTGCACACTACCTAACAAACTCCTTTTGTGATTTAAAGAGGACATTCAGAACTTTCAAATGATACCAAATTTATAAGGGTGGGGCTTTGGAAAGATCCTGCTCCTTTTCCAGGAAAATGGCTGCCATAGAAAAAAACCTCATTTCGTGGAAAGAAAGACAGAAGGTGATATACCTTTTTCATTAACCCAGTTTTAGATAAAAAATCCATTGGTTTATTTTTATGAATGTCTAATGAACACTTTAAAACAGTTTTGAAGTAATGTGACAATATTTTATAATGAAATTTGAGTGTTTGACAGATGTCCTCATTTGGAGTCATTTATTTATTTTTATTTCGAAAACCAATGGTTCTGAGAATACAAAGTAGAGAGAATATTGCTACAAATGTGTGAGAAACTCAGATATTGAGTTGTTTGATGATGATGATGACCAAGATCTATTGTTTGAGGGAGAGCCAGAGTAATCAGAGAGCTCTGAGGATGAGGTTGAGGCAGGACAATAGGAACAGGTCAGTGTTCATTCGCCGTCTGTCTAGAGCAAGACTACAATGTACATCTTGACTTTGTACTCTTTGGTCTATAAAGAAAAACAGGCTATCAAAAAGAAAGGAGGAGGAGCATCTGAGATGGTGATCAGAAGAAGTTCTTAACTTGCTGTCAGTAAATGGTTTGACAACAAGCCAGTGGTTATGTGTTCCACTGCCTACGGCATTGAGTCTCAGACTTATGGTCCCAAGAAAGAAAAAAAAAAAAAATTGTACAATGCAATTTCTACAATACAAAACTGCTCTCAGCTTCTGGGCAAGAAACCGCTGAAGTTCCTGGATTTTAAACTGGTCCTTGTTGAATCATTAGTCAAGTTCAAGGAACAATCTGGAAAGAAAGTGAAGAAAGTGATGAATCCAAATATCACACAAAGTAAACCAGAAAAAAAAAAAATCTGAAAAGTTCCAAAATAAATGCACTACGGATTTGTGTTGAGGGTTTTAAACACTGAGTTCACTTACTCTCTGTAGATTTGAACTGTATAGAAATTGTAAAATTGTACGTCGATAAAGTTCTGATGTCCTCTACAGTGGACATGCTGTGTTTTTCAAACAAAAACATAGTAAAGAAAAAAAATATTTCAGGGTAGTCACAGTTTTCTTAATAACTGGGGAAAACAAAAAAATTACAATTTGGGACATTTTTTTCTCTCTGGTAGTTATATGCCACATTTGATGGACACTTGGGCGAGTGACTTCCCATGGTTTTCCACAGCCTCATCGAGTTAGCAATGAAGACCCTCAAAGTTCTGTTGATGTTGTACAGCCCAAGCATTCAGTGATCCATGTGTGTGGCACTGAGTCATAGGCTTTCGTGTAATCAATCCAGGCTGTGCACAAGTTGGTGTGTCGGGTTCTGCAGTCTTGGACGACTGTTCTATCAACCAGGAGTTGGGGCTTGGCTCCTCTGGTATCTTTACCAATGCCCTTCTCTGCTTTGCTTATGTGATAACCCATGTGCCCACTTATCTTAGTAATGACGCCTGACATGAGCTTTGTTAAATTATCTGTTTATATAGCGCTTTTCTACCTTTCCAGGCACTCAAAGCGCTTTACAATCTAGTATCCACTAGACGTACGCAGACACTGAGGCAGTGTGGTTTAAGGTTTGAATCATTCTTCAAAGCCTCCAAAGTGGAGCACTCAGGACACATCTCCACATACCTCTGATCATTTTCAGAGCTGGGGGATTTCTCACTATGGTGCATTTTTGTTTGGGGAAACCGGAGTGCCCAGAAAACCCACCCAGACAAGGTAAGAACATGCAAACTCCACACCTTTTTGTGTTCTAGCCACTGTGCCAGGTGTAGGGAAGAGGTGGAAGAGAGAAGAGACTTCAAGGAACAAGAGAAGAGAGTGGAGAGAGGGATGGGAGAAAGGAGAGTGGAATGATGATTGGATAATAGCACTGACAAGGGAGAGCACAAACTCATGTGGAAAAAGCACATGTAAATAGAAATAAGAACGCTGCTCATCAACTGCTGATTTGGTCCTGTGTCATGATGATGACTTTATTTGCTGAGGCGACAGACTGGTATCATCAGCTGTTTCCTGTTTGTCGAGCTTTAAATGCTGTGCATAATATGACCAACATGAGATAAAGTGAGGTTAACAAGTGGCACTGGGTTCAGAGGTTTTGGAGCAAAGTGAAACAAAGACGAAGAAAAGATGAAGAGAAAACAGAAATAGTTTTGTGTTTCCACTAGTCAGACTTTTGTGTTGCAGACTCAAACATAGGATTCTTAAACCACTCTTTGGGAATCACTTAGAGATCCAGACAAAAGAAACATGACTTACCCTTTAAATACATAGATCCTGTAACTTTGATGTGCCCCCCCCCCCCCCACACACACAGACACTTTACACACAGCCACACCCACTCCCCAACACACTCGCTCACCCTGTGTCACTGAGCTGTGTGACCTCCAGATGACCCCTGCACACAGCCACCTGAACCACACCAAACAACAGTCCGGGATCAGGTGTCAGGAGTCTGTACACACACTCACATTCTTCAGTATTCAACAACAAGGGTCAACGTTCAAAGTGGAAGTCTTTTTGTGGCATGTCATGAGTGATTCGCTGCAGAAATTAAACAGATTATTTCAATTTGAAAATGAGGAACCTATGAACACATGAGCTTCATTTCAAACTGTGGAATATTAGAGTTAACAAGACTTCCATGAAAACAAGCAGGAGGAGGATCCTCTGGGACAAAAAACAGATGCAGGCCTGTTCAGAGTAATGACATTTTTATCAGATTTTTGTCCAACAAAAACATTCAAGTGAAAAAACAAACACACAAACAAACAAAAACAAAACACAATGTCGTTTCAGCTGAGTAACTTAAAATGTAATCAATGTCAAACATTGTTTTCACTTGTGTATGTGTCCATGAGAGAACTGTTTGGACTGAACATATTGAATAGTTATTTACATGGTAGCAAAACTCAGACTTGAGTCTGACTTGAGTCACTTATTTAGATGACTGGATAAAATGGATTAAGATGTCGGACTTGACTTGGACTTGAATGTCTGTGACTAGGGAAGTCTGTGGCTTGAAACGATTTGATACTTTGTCTTAGTGCAGGGCTATTCAACTTTATTTTTCAGAGGGCCAGATTTTATCGAGGACCATGGCTTGGGGGGCCGGGCAGTTGCATTATACATCGCAGTTTTTGACGCAAGATTGTGCCCAAGACCAGAGCTGTTTCTATAGTGATAATAACTAATGCTTTGCTCTACAGCAGGGCTATTCAATTATATTTTACAACAGAGGACTATGGTCTATGGGCCGAATATATAAAACTGCACCAAGAACTTATGTTTAGTAAATTCAAAATAAGTCTAAATTGCTCTGTCATAGAACAGGCTTACACTAACAGATGAATGAACTTGCTACTTCAGGATGAACCTTCATTTGGAACAAGACTAGAGAACAATTTATGAACCAGAACAAAAGTGAACAAAACAAATATCACTGGAATTTTAGCTGATCAGATCTAACCAAGAAATGTGGCCCAGTCCCTGGCCCACTTTATTATGATGGGCCAGTCTTTATTTCAAAGTATTATGTTGCTGTATCCACCACTGTTCACTGTAAATCAGATACACAGGGTTTCCCAGGCTTCTTTGCAATGTGGCCCAGTCCATGGCCCATTTTACCAAGGTGGGCCGCATCATACTGCTTCGCGGCGCATTTGGCCCGGGCCGCTATTTGAATAGCCCTGTCTTAGTGTCATGTTACAGTAAAAAACTCCCTCCTCATGTTCTTTTTGTGGCCAAAAATGTAATTTAGGAAATGTAATTGTTCAAATTGATGAAATTGTAGAAATGCAAGATATATGTGCTAGTTTAAGGAACTTGGTCTGGACTTGGTTCTGAAGGCCAGTGTTATGCTACCATTTGCCAGGGGGTACTTGGGATAATTGGCATTTGTTTTTTCTAGGTAGAATTGCAAGTATTGCTAAGTAAAGTATGTTTGTATGTATGTATGTATGTACAGTTTGTACGTACGTACAAATGTTTGTATGTATGTACAGTATGTATGTATTAGTGATGCGCGGGCTGACCCGTTACCCGCGGGTCGAGTTGGGGCGGGCTGGAGAAATTGCAACTTCAGTGCGGGGCGGGCTGAGGCGGGTTCGTTTTTGACAACAATCATTTTCGTTGCATATCTTACAAATCACTTAGATCGCATAGACCATCGCGCTCTTGGACTTTATTATTTTGTGGTTTTTTTGGATACAACCTGCCTCATGTGAGCTGCTCGGTGTGAACAAAGATCGAAGAGCGCGGACATTTGCTTTCATTTTAGACGAGAAAGAAGAAAGAAAAAAATGTGAGTGTGAAATGCCAAGGATTGTTTGAAATGCCCTGCGTTAAGATGAAAGCGGAACAAAAACATCAGTTTGAATAAAACAGGTTCTGAGAGGTCAGTCATCTACACATCTACTTATTACTGGATGAATATTCTTCATTTTCCCTACATTAAAGTCAGCTGTAATGTTTTGGCTGTTTGGTCCACTCGAGCTTTGAATGTTGATAGATTTTATGCAATATTATAGCCTATGTACAGCGCGGGATGGGGCGGGTTGTACAAATACACTCGGCTGTGCAAGGCGGGTTGGGGCGGGTCATGTATTGTCAAAAGTGCGGGACCCGCGGGTTGTAAAAATGCCTCACCCGCACATCACTAGTATGTATGTATGTATGTATGTATGTTTGTATGCACAGTATGTATGTATGTATGTATGTGTATGTATGTACGTATGTATGTATGTATGTATGTTTGTATGCACAGTATGCATGTATGTATGTATGTACGTATGTATGTTTGTATGCACAGTATGTATGTATGTATGTATGTGTATGTATGTATGTACGTATGTATGTTTGTATGCACAGTATGTATGTATGTATGTATGTATGTATGTATGTATGTATGTATGTATGTATGTATGTATGTATGTATAGTATATATAGAAATATGTACCAACACAACATGTCAAAGTGTTCTCAGTGGTACTGGAACAGTACTGGAAAAGTATACTCAACAAAAATATAAACGCAACACTTTTGTTTTTGCTCCCATTTTTCATGAGATGGACTTAAAGATCTAAAATTCATTCCAGATACACAATATTACCATTTCTCTCAAACATTGTTCACAATCTGTCTAAATGTGTGATAGTGAGCACTTCTGCTTTGCTGAGATAATCCATCCCATCTCACAGGTGTGCCACATCAAGATGCTGATCTGACATCATGATTAGTGCACAGCTGTACCTTATACTGCCCACAATAAAAGGCCACCATGAAATGTGCATTTTGTTTTTGCTTTATTGGCGGTCTGGGGACTCAGAACCAGTCAGTGCACTAATGAATTTTAGATCTTCAAGTCCATCTCATGAAAAATGGGAGCAAAAACAAAAGTGTTGCGTTTATATTTTTGTTGAGTATATATGGGAGAGGGAGGCCTCACACAAAAGCGATGCACAGTGGCTGGTGGATCTGAGGGAAGACCACAGACATCTCCCGAACAGAATCCAGTGACTATCACAGAGGCAGACATCCAAGAAAGAGTCTCAGGTAGGGATGTGTATCGAGAACCGGTTTTATTTTTAGCAATCCATTGGAATCGTTCATCTCCTCTCTTATTGCTTCTTCTTATCGATACGGCTTTTAGCTGCTGTGCCTTTAAATGCTGCATGAACTTCATATTCACGATGGGCTGTTAAGTTTGGTTCCATTAAGAACAAGTTTTAGCCTCTCACCATTTATGTGAACATAGCGTGTTTACGCACAGTGCACATATGTGGCGAACATGCGGCTCACACACCAGCACCGAGACAGCAGAAGTAAGCTTCCTCCGTTAAAGTCAACGTTTGGAGAATAAGAAATAAACTACAGAGGAATTGTAAGCTGTTTCTTTTTTTCGTGCTCCTAATGCGCTCTTTGTGTGTGTTTTCTTCTAGCCTGAGTGACCGCTCTCTCACTTTCTCTCTCTCCATCGTCTCCTTTGACAGGTCCCACAACTGTCAGCTGTGTCAGCTCCGATGGAAGCCTTGGAGTGCACAAATTATCTTTCTGTGCCGCATACAGACAGTCGGGTGTGCTGTGCCTGCGTGTTGTATTGCGCACAGTCCGATCGCCTCAAAGCTATAACAGCTATAACTTTCTGCCTTGTCCCCACCAACCCTGATGCCAAAGTTATTGTTATCAACTATATCAAACCTGTGTGTGCCTTTAGCTCTGAAATCAAACCTGAAATATAATTTCTGCTTTTCGTTTTGTCTACATATTTGTCCTAATGTATTAAATTAGTTAAAATACTGTTGTTGTTTTTAGTTTGGATACATACGACACATTATTGTAAAAATCAATAAAAGAATTGATAAGGAATCATATCGATAAGAGGAATCGACAATACCATCGATATCGATAAAATCGTACCCCTAGTCTCAGGTATAAAAAACTGGACAGCACCAGGCCCTGACATAATCCATGCCTACTGGCTAAAGAAACTCACTGCACTCCATGAGCCTGGCAGCACAAATGAACCAGCTGCTAAGGGAGGGGACTCTAACCGAAGGGAGAAGAATCCTGATACTGAAGGATCCATCAAAGGGTACAGTCCCATCCAACTAATCAAATTAATGTTAGTCCTACCTGCTTGTCAAAGCCTGAGCTCGTCAGATTTCAGAAGCTAAGCAAGATAGGGCCTGGAACACCAGGTGCCACAGTGGGACGACAGGAGTGGATTGTTGTTGTCCTTGGGCAACACTCTCGTCCCCACGTGACTTCAACCAAAACACCTGTCTATAAGATGCTAAGAAAATAGTTTTTACAGCGTCAAATAGAGACACCGCAAATAAGGCTAGAGACCTGGTTGTGATACATTATTAACATCACATAGCATACACTCTTTCCCTCTCCCTTTTTCTTCTCTCCACCCCCCACCCCTCCTCCTCTCCTGGGACGTCCTGATAGATGTGTTCCAGTCCCTCTTCTCATAAATCTTCATGCAGGTGGGTCACAAACATCGTGGAGTGTTAGATTTATGATCTTCTGCCCCCGTGTGTCTGTGAGCTGTCATGAGGAGAGATGTTTAACAGTCTCACCTGAGAAAGGTCACACAGGCAGTAAACCTACAGGTGAACCTCTGTTCCTCACACGTGTGCATCCACTATGCAGCTTCATGCATCCGAGTCCTTCGTCTGTAGACCTCTTTCTCTGCAAGAAAAAGTGAGAGATCTGCTCATGTAACCGGTCCACCCATGTGATTGATCTGCGTTGTGTTCTGGGTGTAGGGAATGACGACAGACAGGGTCGGGGTTTGATTGTAGTTTACTGTTTGAGATCACAAAAAATAAACTGCTGTGAGTCTGCTGCACACCCTGGGTCCAAACATCTCCCTCCTGCATAGCTTAAAGCAGCACTCACACATATTTAAGTCAATATTTAACATTCACAGTCACTGTATTACATAAAAAAATATTGTAAATAACTTTGACAATGCTATGAATAAAAATTCGTAAATGTCCCCAGAAACATAGTAGAACATGAATTAACACACACACACTTGGTCCGAACTAATACAGAGATCGCACATGAACACCGTACCTGTTTGAGATCACAAAAAAGAAACTGCTGTGAGTCTGCTGCACACCCTGGGTCCAAACATCTCCCTTTACAAGAAAATAAAATACAAAAAAGAAATTAGGACAAACGGTCCACGAGAAGTGGCGCGAGTTTAAGCTAGCTTTAATACAACTGCACATACGCTCGTCTTGGCTCGTAAAATGCCGATTTAAGTACTAATCTTTACACACAGGTCACATTTTACACTTGGTGGTCAAGGAAAACATCCTAACATTTAATGTAGAACTATATTGATTTTGAACCATTAGATAGACGGGAAAAATGTTTTTAACCAGACCCAAAGTTTTCTGCGTCTTACTCCTGCATAGCTTAAAGCAGCACTGGCGTGTCTCCGTGTGCGTCGGGAGACGTGAGTGCGCTGCGTTCAGTACAACAGGAAAACTCACAACTATACTCAAACAAGGGTACATATCAACAGAAAAATAATTAATTTGCAACTGGTTTGGTGGAATTCGATAAAGTATTACCAGTCACCTGTTAACTCAGCTGTAGATGTGACCACCCGATGGCCATCATTTGTAGTTCTTGAAAAATGACAAGTTAAAAGACACAAGTGTCATTAAATCATATTTTTGAATAGAAATAAGGCATCTCATGTGCAAAACAACCAGAAATACAGATAACAAGCAAACGCTAAAAATTGAGAGCAAAGTTTAAACTTAATAATAAAGGTCTTTACTGAGGGGGTTTTGAACTTCTTGTTTAGTTTTTTTGAGTAAACTATCTGACAGAAAAAAATGCATGAACATCTCTTTTTTTAATGTATTTATTTCTTTATTTGTCTTAAAACTTTAATAACTAAGGCTTGAACTGAGATATTAACAAATCCTTGTGTAAAATCCTTCCAAATCTTTTCAGTTGCATATATGTATGTAGGCTTTTCCACAGGGCTCTCCTCACAATGTTGACCAGGCTTTGTTCATGGTCAGGGACCCAGACCAATTAGTCTGTTCATTTGTTACTCTAAAATATATAATATTATCCAGCAGAGATGGAGTGACCCACAGAAGTCTTCAAGGTTGTCATCTGGACAGTGTTTTCGAAGATCAAGACATTTCACTCTAATCCGAAAGTAATTTTCAATCTGATCTCATCTGAAATGACTTTCGGATGAGAGTCGAAACGTCTTGATCTTCGGAAACACTGTCCAGATGACTACTTTGAAGACTTTTACTATTAACCAGCAGGTTTGGTATTGAGGTAAACGTACTAAAAGTACAGATAAGCTGCTATAAGCACTCAGGTTGATTCTGACTAACACACAACTTGGTCTTTGTTCACTGATTGTCTGATTGCACTTGCTGAAATGAATCGGAGCAGAAGCAGTATGGGACACCAGTCTGGGTACATATGAATGACCCGGTGAAGGAAAATGCTTTTTGAGAAAACAGCCTTTGAATTTCCAGTGTTCCATAACTCAATGGATAAAGTGGACTCAATTCAGTAAAAAAGACAATCAAAATCATAATCTTTTTTAATGGCCAACAAAAACAATTGGTGACCACAGTTTCACTGACATGCGTATGTACTGTATACCACAACATTCTTTGCGTCTGGGACATTTTCTTTGGCTTAATTACTAAGTTTACGTCTGAAATTTCAAAAAATGGGTAAGTTTAGGTCTGAGGCTCGGAGTTGGTTATGATTAGGATTATGATTTGTTATTTTCATAAATAACACATTATTTGCATCCACCATAGAAACAAACTGGGACAGCAACATGTATCATAGAAACACAAACTCTACATATGCATTTAAATGTGTGTGGCATACATGCTCACGTAGATAGAGGACAGCAACAGGACATACTACTTCATGGTTTGGCTGAGTGTTCTTATGGCAGACAATAAAAATATACACTAACCCATCCTCATTTCAGTGAGTCATGAGTAGTATGGTTGAGGTTTTGTGTCGTCTCTGTGACAGGGCTCTCTGTGATACGATCTGAGCAGTGAGATGTGAGTCAGTCTTATCTTTATGTGTCCACCAAACCTGCAGCTCACAGAGGAGATAACATGACAGGGCACTACACAGACTGTGAGCTGCATTATTCTAGTCCTGCAGAGACACAGGCCTTTGTCTTACATGTCTCCTGCCTTGGACACAACCATTAAACTCCAGTTTAAGAATACACAGATAAGGAGTCTACTGCATGGTTACATATTTGTCTCACAAAATATAGATTTTAAAGAGAAAACAGCTCTGTCTATTACAAAATATAAAACGTTTTTTCTTTAATGATGAAAGTCACATTCAGTGCCAGTGTAGCTTCCATGTCCTTTAATGTGTTGGAGGAAGTACTGTGATTCACTGATGCTGTTTCCATAAGCTCAGGTCGGGTCGGGGCCGTGCCGTCCTATGCTGTTTCCGCCCGTTTGTTGGGTTCGCAGTGAGCCACTTTTGGCCCTGCTGTCACCCTGGACCCTGGAGCAGACCTCACAGCGGCTCGATGATTGGACAAGAGAAAACACAGTCTCAAGCCAAAACCAGACAGAAAAGAGTAGACAGAAACATGAAATAATGTTCCTCACCAACCGCTGACTTGATCTTGTGACAAACCGCTGCATTTTCACTAAAACTTTATTTGTTGCTCTGATAGACTTAACAAAGCAAAGCTAGTGCATTAGCATCAGCTCCTGTTGTCCGCAAAAATAAAAATGTAAATCCTGTGTCCAACATAATCCAACCTCAATGCATTAAATAAAACTGGTTTAAAATGCAGCTCAGAGTCGCAGAGGCTTTGCAAAAAAGCACAAAGTACTTTAAAAAGGGACGATAAATCGGAAGTAGTTTCAACCAGTCTGACCCTCGTGTCACAGCGCCTCAAGAAGTGCCACTTTCTGTGAATCACTCAGATTGACGCCAAGAAAACATTTGTAATGTCGAGGTCTACTGTAATTTCCTGCTTGTGTTGTGTCCTAAAGCCTAAAAGAACCTTACCCATACTAGAAGACCTTCCTTGGCTTCCTGTTGAGTCTAGAGTCAAATTTAAAATTCTTCTTCTAACCTATAAAGCTTTAAATGACTTGGCCCTTTTTTATTTAGAAGATGAAATAGTTCTGTATCGACCTAACCGTACACTTTTCTCTCAAGTTGCTGAACTTTTGGTGGTTCCTAGAATCTCCAAAAGCACAATAGGTTCTGGAATCAGCTCCGCTCATGTCAAAGAAGCTGACACAGTCTCTACATTTAAGATTAGGAGATTTGGAGAGCTCTAAAGGGTTCAGGAACAGTTTTAGTTTGAATTTTTACCGATTTTAGTCAGGCGTGTGAGGTAAAAAAGGCCCGAATGAGAAGGGGTTTTAATATTTTAGATCATTATAAATGACTCACCAGCAGCTCTCAAAACAGCTATGATCAGACCTTTATTAAAGGGACTATATTCACATTTTTTTTCTAAGATAATTTAAAAACAATTCCCCCCTAGCACTGATATCTAATATGTCTAATAATGTCCCGTTTGTGTCTAACTTTGTGTGTTGTTGTTTTTAGCATTGTGGCTAACAGTTGTTAGCATGGAGACTCACCTCGCTTCTAACAGCTGTGAAAAAACATCAAAACACATCATGATGAATAATTCTGAAGCTCGGAATGCATGAACTAAGTGAGCAAATCATGTAGACTGAAGTAACAAGTTTTAAAATGAATTATTTCTGTTTGTTTACATTTTTAAGGATGCAAAAATCAGGTACACTCTCTTTAAAGCAAAAAAAAAAATGGAGTGTGCAGTCCCACAAGGGTCTATTTTAGGCCCAACCCTTTTGAATCTCTAAATGCTGCCTCTTGGACCGGTCATCAGAAGACACATATTAGGTCCATAACTAGCTGGATTTTATCATTTAAAACATATTTCCAGAGTTAGGCCCTTTCTCTCTCGAGCCAGTGCAGAGATTCATACATTCATTACAAATTGTGTAGATTATTGTAATGCTCTCCTTTCTAGTCTTCTAAAGAAAAGCATTGCCTCACTATAACTTCTTCAGAACTCACGACTGCTGACGAGGACCAGAGAGAGAGAGCATATCTCTCCAGTCCTCAGGTCTCTGCACTGGCTCCCTGTGAGCTACAGGAGAGATTTTAAAGCACTTGTATTGGTTTACAAAGCTTAGTTCTATTTATTTATCTGATTTGCTTTTATCATATGAGCCCAATCCGGACCCTCAGGTCTTCAGGTAGCAATCTTTAACTGTCCCAACAGTTCAAACAAAACACATGGGGAGGCCTCATTCAGCTTTTATGGTCCCCGTTTGTGGAACAGTCTGCCTGAAGACCTGAGGTCCGCTGCGCAAACTCAAAACATATCTTTTAAATTCAGCTTTTAATTAAATATATACTCTACATTAAGGTTTTACACTGTGAAGAGATGGTTTATTACCATCTCTTACCGATACTTGTCTGATATGGAAGAAAACACTTTCATAAATACTTTAAGACGACATGATTAACATTCTTTATCTATTACAATGTTTTTATTCAACTTATTTCTATCTTAACCCTTGCTGCCCCATGATGTCGTCAACGACATCAAACAATACGTTTTACTTAACAAGAAATATCTGCGAGTGCATAGAAACAAGCTGTATTTCTTTGTGATGACGTCATCAAAAATTGTTGAAGTCGGCATGCGTGATGAGTCTCAATGATGACATGGAGCCCT
Source organism: Mugilogobius chulae (assembly GCA_038363315.1). Taxonomy (NCBI): domain Eukaryota; kingdom Metazoa; phylum Chordata; class Actinopteri; order Gobiiformes; family Gobiidae; genus Mugilogobius; species Mugilogobius chulae. Next base: position 4,184,606 of record CM076414.1, read on the forward strand.
GAAGTCACATGGCAAGCGTCCTCCATTTTGATTGGAGGATGTTGTTTCAGAGATCGTTTTTTAAAAGAATAATGCAGTGTCTCTGTTAGCAAAGATGTGTGGGTAGCTAGATACAGATGCTAAGTAAGTTTTAAGTCATTATTTTCATCAAATAAGTGGCCTTTATGCACATAGACGATGCGTAATTGCGCGAATATTACAGCTTTTTTTTTTCAGAAGCATTTCTATGACAGTACAAGCGCAGTTGCATGATATAATCAATGCATTTTGACCAGAAACACCGTCACACAGCTAACGTATGGTCATCTTGAGGCAAAATACTTAGCACTTGTCTTGTATTATTGTCAAAGCTAGTGAATATTTTTCTATTGAAGGCTTAAGTAATCCATTTGTTGTTACATTTTTTATCTAATAAATTCATTTGATGAATAGTTAAGGGAGGCAAGCTTGGTATTATTGTTGAATATATACTGGCATTTTGAATCATTTTAAGTAAAGGAATAGGGATGGCTTTACATATTTTGGCGTGGCCTTTATTTGTAATACTAACTCTATATTTGTTTTCTTATGCTGATAAAGTACCATCAGTATGTATAGGTCAGCAATAAAACAAATTCATTATGTGCGCTCGCTCATCCCCACTCCACAGACAGGACAGAAGGCAGGACAGTTACCTGTCCGTGTCCACGGAGAGAACCGGAGTGAGTTTGGAATGAAGTAGTTTATAATTCATTTGGCAGCGCGTCACCGCGGACCACTTCATGTTGCAGCGCGGGCTCGTAATGCGGTGGAATTTCAAAGTCAGAGGCACATGCACATACTGTATGTGCTAAAAGGCAACGAGAAGCAATAGAAATGCACCCGAAACAACCATTATGTCTATGTTTCCTGTCACTAACAAAGAGAGTTGTCGGGGAGAGTGGAGAAAAGAGAAAAGAACGAAGTACAGCGCGGGCTCCGGGCTCACATCGTTCACCGCCGCTTTAAGCCTAAATCCTTTGCTGTAGTATTAACAAGAGCACAGTTTTACACCGGTGAGCCTGGTACTGTCATTACATGTCGTCGATCCCATGAGCACACGAATTACTGAGAGAAAAGTGAAGCACAAGCACACGGAGGTGTCGGAGGAGCGTTTGAAGCTGCCGACCGGAGGCGCTGCAGTCACACAGCCGCACAACCTCAAACAAAACGCACGTGGGCAATAATAATCACCTGCAAATGTATCTTCAGAGCAGGCCATCTCTCCAGGAATAGGTGGGTTTCACATTCTAGATTTCTTGGCAGTTATAAGTCAGGTGGAGGCAAGAGGCACTTTTTCCTTTTAATAACATTGGACTTTGCCATGGAATAATTCAAAAATGATTTAGCTAATTTAAAAAGTGGCAATTTCTAGGATGACTAGACACATTACTGGTTTGCATTGCAAAAATAAACTGCATTTAAACAATATTCATTTTAGCTGCCCTCCACCTCATTGAAATAACATTGGCCAGTCTAAAGGAAGACTGCATTAGCTTGTCAATTAAGAGCATGTCCTTGTTTTTTTTTTTTTTTTTTTTGCATTTCCCCAATGACAACAACACAGTTCTCCATCAAAGTCTGGGTCTTCAAAATAGATTTGGAAGTCAAAGTTTAATCTTGGAGCACATTTTATTTTGTAGTATTTGCATGAGTTGTTCCACTGAATCGGGCCATTCAGTTAGACTGATTTTCACAGGAATATCAGGAGCAATATACACTTTCAGAATGAACATTGGAGCTGCCATTTTCTACGTTTTTTAAAAGGTGAGCACAATGTACAGGTTGTTAAAAATGTAAGTTGTAAATTAACCTTTTAGGTGCCAGGGTTTTTCTGTAAGTCCAATCCTTACTGAACTGTAGAGTTTCACCTGGGGAAATGAAAGTGAAATCTTAAAGTACGTATATACTATTTTCTACAAGAACTGGCATAGAGCTTAGTCTAAAACATCAGATATGTTTTTGAAAGAGCATCAACAAGCCACGCCTGCTGCATTTGCAGATTTTACATCAAGGTTTTGCCTGGTTCACATTATACTAAGAGCCTTCACTTTTCCTCTAGCCTATTTTCACCTTTTCCTACAATTAATAGCATAGGATTTAGACAATCCCTCGCTCTATCTTTCATGGTACATGGAGCACCGAGAAAAGCAGCCCAGAGGAGGAAAACAGACGCAGGTAGGGCTAAAAAAGCTCATACAAGGCAAATGTGAACACATTTCACAAACACGTTCGTCACATGTTCAGTTGTGAAATGATGTGTGGTTTATAACAACAGAGGGATTTGCGGTCGAGGTCACTCTCCGCCTCACTGCGCGTGCGTCATGCAGAAAGAGCTCATCTCCATTTGTTCACATTGGGAAACTTGTTCTAATTAAACAACAAAACAGGACGACAGCTAGCTGCTTTCATCAGGTCTGAACCGGTCTGATAGACGTCTGTCCCCTGAAGCTGGAGACAGGGATTTTATTGCCGTTTTTCCTCATTCACCTGATTGTAACTTCTAAGGGTCGTAGGATCAAATTTCAATAAACTGGTTGCATTTTCCATAAATTTCACCTGAAAGCCAAATATCCCTAACTTTTTGTGAGTAGTGATATATATATATATCTTGTGTTTTTTTAATCTTATAAAACAGGTGGTTTTCTTATATGTGCAGCTTCACAAAAAAGATTTACTGAGAAGTGAAAAAGAAAATTATAGTGTTGGGGTCTTCCCCAGGAGATTTTATATATTTGTATTAATAATAAATATTAAAGAAGACCTATTGTGATTTTTCTTCATTGTTAGGATGAAACTATGGCATTTGCAGATCAACAAATCATATTTTGTTCATTGTGAAACACCAAAATATCTAAAGTGGCTTGGAAATAGAAACAGGCCAATTGACTTCCTGTTCAAAACTACAGAACTGATAAACCCTCCACTTCTACATTGACTTTTTTTTTTTACTTTAATAAGCTACAGAAATTAAATCAACTTTTTTGTTATCGGAAAGCAGCTACAATGACAAGCCATGACAGTTTTGAACCTTAGGCTATATGTTTTACTCAGAATGTATGGAGTAATAGTAAATAAATACCGATATCGTGGGCGGGAAAAGGTGGCAGGAATCAATCCAAATACAACTCTGGGTAAACTAATGATAAAGAACACTGTTGTAACACGGTTAAAAACTCAGAAAAATAGATTTTACATAATAGGTCTCCTTTAAAATGAATTAGAATATTAGTTTTACATTTTTAATGTGAGCTGCTGAGCTCTTCATACTTCCCCTTTAAAATGCCCATCCCAGCAAGGAAAGCAGTCTTTACGCAGCAGTCAGTGAGTGTGGTTCAGGAGTAGAGGCTCTAAAACAACCAAGACTTAACAAACTTGGGTCTGAACTCATGTTTAGTATCACTTTTGCATCTCCTGTGTTCTGGGACAGTGAATGAAATGCTCCGCAGTAGTATCCTGTTGAAACGCCGCGCGCGCTCCATAAAATGAATGACATTTTTCAGAAACTGCGAAAATAATCAGAACTCTGTGAATATAAGAGCTATCTTTGTGAAATGAAAATTGGTTGAAAGCTTGTGAGTAGCTCAGTGTTATGGAGTGCAGCAACAGTACGAGGGGGTGCAGAGCAGACAGACAGAATGAGGGAAAGGCTGCTAACTGCATGGTGGGGCTGTTGGGGCAACAACTGGTGCTATGTTGTGCGGTGCATCTCTCATGTGCCTGTTCTTCTCTTGCCGCCCTTTGGGCAGTGAGCCCTGGGTGAGAGAGTGGGAGCAGTGCTGGACACTGGGACATCTGAAAGCGACTTGCACTAAGTGAATTTGAGAAAGGCAGGGGCCTATTCCGTCAACTTGTGGACGCTTTACACTGCACTAATACGAGATGGCATGTTTTTACGCAACCTGACGTACTTGTGTGTTAAACCTGCGGCAGGCTGCCTGCCCTGGAATTAGCTACGTGCTTCAGGGTTGCCAGATTAGGAGCTCGTAGATGTTAACACCTTTATTGTCGGCGGGTCGCGCCCGCTCGTTTTTGCTCTTTTACACGTTCCCGTTTCACAGGCACGCCTATTTTTTAAGCAAGCACGGCAAGTTAGACATCATTGTAAAGCTTAATTTCTCAACAAACCGGCTATATAATTTGTTTTCATGTGACAATCAACTCCATCAAGAAATAACTAATAATCCGCCATCATATTCAACTTGAGATTATCGCAAATCTTACCTTTATGATGATTTTTCCATACTTGGTCTGAGTCAATCCACAGTCAACTGCACTCATTTAGTCCGTGATATCTGGCAGAAAAACAATATCCACTTGTATTTTCCCAAAAGTAAATCCTCCGGAAGAAATAATCCAGCAAACAGTGTTTCTCTTCTGTAAAAAAGTCCATACAACTAAACATTGCAACTTTTCTCCAGGTAATGAAAGCGCTTTCCTTTTACTGGAAGCGGGCATGTTGGGGGTCATTCTTTCCTCTCATTCTTAGCTACAAAACGAGACCAAATACATGCTTCTATGCCGCCGCGTTCGTCTGGTACGTCCCTTTGAACACAACAAACGCTCTCATGCTACGTCATCTTTTCGCACCGCTCCTTGTGTTTGGCCAACGATGACGTAAAATACGTCACAAAATTTACCGTAAACACTGACTAAATCGTGCAGGGCAAACCTTCAGCTTCACAATGGTGGGTTGGATGAGATATCGGCACCAAACGGTGCTCCGCAAATCCTGTGCGTAATGCGCGGAGGTACGGTAAAATCCAAGATGGCGCAGACAGAGGATTTTACGGAGCTCGTTTTACCGGAATTTTTCAGCTTTTTTGATGTATTTACTGAAAGATACTGCTCTAAAAGCAAAGTGGAAGACAGAGAGTGTGTCGTAAGACAAGTCTCACGCCTTTGTTCTGGATATATTTATTACGAGAAGTGATTCAGACGAGAGAAGAAGAAGAAAACACCAGGCTACTTTGACTTGTGAGTATTTCAAATGTTTTTACTTTAGAAACAATATATTTATGACACGTTATTTTATAATCATTGTTGTATGACTTTTGTGTGCATAATAATTATGATGCTAAATAAATATGAACTATACTTTTGCTGAAAAGTAAACTTTTATAGGACTGACTTACTAAATAAAATGAAATAAAATAATAACATTATACAATACAAGCTTTATTATTATTATTATTATTATTATTATTATTATTATTATTATTATTATTATCATCATCATTATTATTATTATTATTTTTATTATGGTAAATGAATAACAAATGTACTAAGAGTGCTGTTTTTTCCCAGTGACCTGTCCCAGTTGGAGATCATGTTCATGATCATCAGTGACAGATGGAGCTGATGAAGAGGACTTAGACCAGAGCTGATGAGGAGGACCGGTAATGTGAGCTGCTTGTCCAATGGATTTCATGTGGAACTGTTTTTTACTGACATGATTCTTCCACAATATTATACATTAGGCTTGTCACTAATATAGAAGTTCTGATTTATATCATTTGTTCTCTTGATTTCGCGTCTCACTAAAACATAAAATGGGTCTGCTTTGACTGTTACTTTGAGCTATTGCACTTTGTTTTTTTTGCCAAGATCATAATAAAATGTGTATACATATTATTCCAGTCTGCTGTATAATGGAAAATTCATGACCACATAGCAAAAAAAAAATTTTTTTTTTAGAAAAGTTGTAAAACATCAGCTTGAAGGGAAATTGAAGCAATCAGAACATGAAAATGCATGTTTTATGGTCATTTGTGAGCTAAAATTCTTGCACATTTGGCACATATTTGGATAGCTTGTTCCGAATTTACCTTTTTATAGAAAATGACCATAATCTTCAAAATACTTATTGCTGGATGTCTGAAACTTTACACAGTTGTTGTCAACAAGATAAACATCAAGTGTGGTGCATGTCAGAAACATACAATGAAGTATAACTGTCCTAGGGCCTCTAGAAATTGAAAATATTTAGGCGAGGATAAAAAAAATCAATTTTTTAAGTTTTGAGCTGTATAGTCAATTTGTTTTAAGCACTGACAGCTTTTATGTGCATATCTCCAGAAACTAGAAGGCCTGAACTTTAAAATGATGTATCACATCAGCATGTGGACTGTAAACTCTTCTTTTAATAAGCAATATCATTTGGGTATGCCAAACGATTGTGCACAGACACAATGAACAGGATGTTATCAGGTTAAAAAGATGCAAACCAGGCAACTTTCGTAACAAGAGAGGGAGGGAGGGTGAGGAGGAAGTGAGCGATCCAGCAAGAAACATTCAAGAGCGCTCAGAGATAAACGTTTCGGTCGTCAACACACGTGTGATGTTCTTGAAAAAATAAGTAATGAGCCGGGCGTCTGCCTTGGGGTTGCAACAGGGGTGGCAAGACCTTTATTTGGGGTGGCAGCTACAACCCCATGCCACCCCAGTGGATCCGGCCCTGTTCTTTATGATATAAACTATCCTTATGATTCTTATTGAAGCCTTTCTGGGATACCTTGGTTTCTTTTATTCGCTCAATGAGGTCAGTATTTTTGAATAATTGTTGAATCATGTCAAGAATAGGAACATAAACAGCTTCTCCTTCAATGATGTATTGCACTGGCTTGACCATTGGAAATTATCTTAAATGTATGTTTTTCTACGTTTGGCAGTTGACAGGGATTCACCCTTATCTGTGGCTTCAAGACATACATTGGCATGAAATACAGACCTAACCAGTTCTTCTACCACTCCCCCTGTAATTTCAACACCATGTTTCTGCAATGTCTCTTTTACAGAGGCTCAGAAAGAAGAAAAATCTCCCTCAAATCAGTCACAATGTCTTGGCATGCCTTCTCAGAAACATGCAAAATTGTCTGAAGTTTGAGGAAAAATAATGTCAGATTTTTGTGTAATGTTTGAACTCAATTCTCCAACATCTACAATGTCAAACATGTGATCCACCTCGGGAGAAAGCAAGGGACTGTCAAGCCCAAAAGAATCTTCTTCAATATCAGCAAGTGCTGCAGATCCGTTATATCATCTGCTTATTGCCTAAGTCCAAGCTACCAGTGTGCACTCTACTTTTGTGTGCATTTAACGATGTATATTCATTAGTTCTGTAAGTGCAATTTGTATAAGGACAATGTACCACTTCATGTTTTTTTTAAATGTTGTCTTAAATGACTAAAGATCTCATTTTCTGTGCAATGATGACTGAAATCACACAACAAACATGAAAATGTGTGAGCTTGCTTTTGAACACTTTGAACACGACAAGGTGTTGACCTTTCAAACTATTAAAAGACTTAGTTGTGAAATTGCATGTATCAAATATACACTATATTACCAAAAGTATTAGCTTACCCATTCAAATGATCAGAACCAGGTGTCCTAACCACTTGACCTGGCCACAGGTGGATAAAGTCAACACTCAGGCTGCAGACTGTGAAACAAGACATTTGTGAAAGAATAGGCCGCTCTCAGGAGCTCAGTCAATTCCAGCGTGGAACTGTCATAGGATGCCACCGGTGCAACAAATCCAGTCTTGAATTTTCCTCGCTCCTAAATATTCCACAGTCAACTGTCAGCTCTGTTATAACACAATGGAAGTGTTTGGAACAACAGCAACTAGGAATGGGATGTACTTCAGTTCATAGTCTGAGTAAAGGCAGGTGAGCCAATACTTTTGTAATATAGTGTACAATAAAGTGGCTTTACGGTTGCATAAGAAGCGTGAGTTAGACGATAATGGCTACGTAATGAGGACTTGTTATCTAAAGTTTGATTACACAAGTTGCATTTCCAAGACATTTTTTGTTTGTAGTCATTACTTGAAAGCTTGAAGGACAACCCCACAGTTCCAATCTTCAACAAGATGACGTAACGCACCTAAGTTCTGTCAGAAAAAAAAATATATATATAATAATAATTAATTAATAAATCAATTAAAATAAAACTTAATTACAAACTACTGCACTAGCCTAAAAAAATATGAAAGGAGCAAGTGAAAATACAGCTGTAACTGTAAAATGCATATATCACTTGTCCAGTATGCCTAGCCTACATACAATTAGAGAAGCAAAATGGGAAAAAAAAGAAAAATGTTATGCTAAAATCAGAGTTGCCACAATATGTTGTGTTCAAAAGTAACAGTTGATAAAAATGCCCATTTTTTACTGAATAAAACACTGGCCATGAAACTAAAAGTACTTAAAAATGTGTGTTAAACATTATGTTAGTTAGTCATAGCATCAAGTGACAACATGTAACGTGGATACATCCCAGGGTTCAGTCGTAAGTTTTAGATGAATAAATGAGTCTTACCTGTGATGTCCTCTTAGCTGGTGAGATGTTGAGCTCAGACATGATGCTTGAGCCAAAGCCTTCCCCAACAACTGCTCCTCGGTTCACGCTTTTGGACAAACAGAAAAAAAGTCAGGGATCAGAGCTAGACTGAAAACTAAAACTGAAAACCTCTCAACTGCAATGAGTGAATTACATTTTGTCATATGATGCAGCCTGTACAGAACAATTTAAAATTGTGAAATGTAAAATAATGAAACTAATTTATGTAGCATTTTAATGAAAAAGAATCAAACAGCTGTAACAGCTGTTTGATCCTTTTTGAACTGTGGACAGGTTATTTACTTGTGGACCTCATCTAGAATTTAGTGACTATTAATGTCAGTAAAGATTCCTCCATATTTTATACACTGTATAATTTGCCAAACTCAGACTTTCTAATGTGATTCTTGTGGTGTGCAAATGCGTCTGACTGTGCTTTCAAAACCAAGGCATATCTGTCACATTTCCGGACTAAAGTCTGTAAAAACACGTGAATTGCATGCATGCCCATTTGAATGCCTGTTTGAATCTGTGAGATTTGTTAACCTTACCTGCTGCTGCAGCGTAGAGCTCCAACACATCGTAACAGTAATCTGAAATAACCACAATCAGTATTCTCTTAAAACAGGCAGTTTATTCTCTGGGTTGGACTAGCGTCATCGTGACGTTTTTTGTTGCTGCAACGCCGAACGCCCAAACTTTTTCCAAAACAACCCCCTCCCTCTTTTGCTCTCCGCTGCCATAGCAACACGTTTCTAGCTCCGCATCAAGGATAACAGATTGCTTAGCGTCTAACTTTTTATTTATTTAGTTCAGAAGAAATATAGTTGCAGAGAAGCCATTCTGAATCATAACACTGACGACAAAACTGACATGGACTCTCCGCTAACAGCGTTGATTGAAGCTAACCTACAACCTGTACAACCAAAATAAGATGTCTATTTGCTACCAGCACGACATCCAATATATATGAAGTACAATATGCAAATTTCAAACTGACAAAACAGCAGAGAATAAAATTACAAGAGCATAAAATGCGTGATTTTGCTTGCTTTTTGTTTTTCCACACGAGATCCGTTTAAGTTACTACTAGCTAACGCTAGCTAATGTTAACGATTCATTTACTATTCTCTTAATATTGATGGAAAAAAATATAGTGTAAGAATGTACCTTGATCAAGAAGAAATCTCCGCGATGAAATCAGGTCAGCGGTTGAAACTGGTTGAAACCAGCTGAAAGTGGTTCAAGACATTGCCCAGGCAAAGACGGTTTTGTCTGTTTTCTTAAAGGTCACGTCCAGGGTAACGTCATGACGTAAACTGTACTCATTAAAATCACACACATCAACTTATAAAAAGTTCACATTTGTCATATTTTTTAAGCTAGATGGACTGTTTATCTTCCATCAAAAGATATATGCTATTTGAACTGTTCGGGCTCACAGTGTAGCATTCTTATAGCTATCTATCTATCTATCTATCTATCTATCTATCTATCTATCTATCTATCTATATATATATATATATATATATATATATATATATATATATATATATATATATATATATATATCTACCAAGGCTGTGTCCCATGTACATGGGGTAGCCTAGACAGGGCACCTCATATTTTAATATTCGCCCATAGATAATTCTCGACGACATAGTAAGGCCCTTCATTGTACTTCCCAGTGGAGACAGTCCAAGGACCCTCCTGAATGATGCAGGATTTAGGACTTTTGTTCACCATTGTCGCACTGTCCAATAAAAGTTTCTTCACTCGAGGTCTGCAAATGCTGTAAGAGCCAATATTGGTGTCCCTTTAAACAATAACTGAATTACTGATCTTACAATCGGATTAAGATACACAAGAGGAGCAACATTAGCATGAAATTGGACTTGTTATTTTACTGGTGTGACAAACTGCAAAAAAAAAACAGGATTTGTGCTTGTATTAATTTGTTTTGCCTTAGGAGAGTTGACAACATAAACTTTTCTTGAATTCTATTGGAAACATGACAGAGACACCATTTCCAAGGACAAAGGTTTGGAAGTGTTTTTCTCACGGTAGTTTTGGTGACATATCCAATTCTTTTAAAACTGAGGAGAAAAAAATTGTCTGGTACAGACGCAATATTTCTTGTTATGAGTAGCTTTCACACGTATTGCCCCGCCACCAGTGAACATCCAGGGAAGGGACATTGAGAGAGTGGACTCATACAAGTACCTGGGTGTTCATCTGAACAATAAACTGGACTGGACTCACAACACTGATGCACTGTACAGGAAGGGCCAGAGCAGGCTCTACCTTCTGAGAAGACTCAGGTCTTTGGGAGTGAGGGGGCCACTCCTGAGGACCTTTTATGACTGTGGTGGCATCAGCCATCGTGTACGGTGTGGTCTGCTGGAGCAGCAGCATCACAGAGAGGGAGAGGAAGAAGCAGGACAAGGTCACAAAGAAGTCCAGCTCCGTCCTGGGCTGTCCTCTGGACTCAGTGCGGGAGGTGGGGGACAGGAGGGTCCTGGCTAGATTCACATCTATGCTGGACCATGAGTCTCACCCCCTGCAGGACACCCTGTCTGCTTTGGAGAGCAGCTTCAGTGACAGACTGATTCACCCTCGCTGTGTGAAGGAACGGTTCCGCAGGTCCTTCCTTCCTGCTGCTGTCAGACTGTACAACGAACACTGTTAACTCTGGACATCATTACATTTAATCTTGTGCAATACTGTGTTACCATTGGAAACATCTCTGATACAACTCACTCATGTCACTTTATCTGTTATTATTTATTCACCTCTATTATTATTATTATATCCGGGTACTCCGGTTTCCTCCTACAACTAAAAACATGTCCATTAATGCCTCCCCTGACCCTTCCCCCAGTGCTCCCCTGCAAAGAGATTCTGAATCTCAGTGGACTTCCCTGGTTAAATAAAGGTCAATTAAAAAAAATATAATAAATTTGCATCTTCTTAAATGCTGCAAGTGCAAGTGCAAGTGCGGGAGAGTACGAGTGTGCCACAGTGTCAGGGCTGCAAATGGTGATGTGTCCTGTTGTTCAATAAAGATCTGCTGATGAAACGATCCCTGAGTACAATGACTTTTATATCCAAAAGTCAACAGATGGTGGAGAAGGCGGAGCCAAAAGTCAGCGGACGGATGACGGAGAAAGCTTTTGGTTTTCTTCAGCCTAACCAACTGGATTGATGGATCGTGCCGGACAGGACAGGAAGGAAGGAGAGTTGTTCTTCAGCCTAAACAACTTGTATGATGTAAGAACACTTGCCAAAAAAACAAACAAAATGCAGATGTGAGACAAATAGATACAGATTTTGACAAAAGTTAATATTTATTTTATTTTATTTTATTTTTTTTATTTAAATTTTTTTAAGCTTTAAATACTATTTCAATGGAGTAAGATATCAATAGGCTTAGGTTAAAAACAATAAACACAGTATTCATTTTTTGTGTGCAAATTTTCAAAACAATGTTTCCAAAAATATCCAAAACTTAACTGCGGGATTTAGATCTGGGGATGTTGGAGTTTCTTAGATCAGGAGGGTGTTGTCTTCATTTGGGCACATTTGACTTGTGCAGGGAGATTTATTATAGGTTTCTATATGTTTTAAGAGAAAAGAGAAGCTTTCAAAATGTGTTTTCAGGAGTTTTTATATAAGTAAGGTAAGGTACACTTTATTGTCCCCGTAGGGAAATTTGTCCTCTGCATTTATACCATCCTTCAATGCCTCTGGGGCATCTCCTCAGGAGCAGTGATCGCCGCAGTGCAGCGCTCGGGGACCCATGTTGTTGCTAGGCTTGGTCAGGACTAGCGTAGCTAGAGGATATTAACTCTATGTTATTGGTTGGTGGGGAAACCGGAGTGCCCAGAGGAAACCCACCCAGACACGGGGAGAAACATGCAAACTCCACACAGAAAGGCCCGGCCCGTGCAGGAACCGCGACCTTCTTGCTGTGAGGCGAGAGCGCTAACCGCTCTGCCACCGTGCCATAATGTTTTTATTTTAGGTGCAAAGGTCTTATGGTATAAGGTTTTACTGGAAGTTTAGGTATGCTTCAGTGGAGTGAATATGTTATTGGTTTTAGAGATTTAAACTTATCTGGATATAAATGTAGCTGTTTTTGACTTCACCGATTTGTGTTATTTACATTAGACGCTCTCTGTCTCACACCTACACAATGTTCACAATGGGTTCATTAACTTGCTCAATTCATTTCTGCTACTTTTACGACTTATTTGTATTGATTATTTACTGATTGAATATTACTTTTATGCAGTAGAAGTTATCCAGGTTTCACACAATTCTTGTGTGAAAAAAGGAGTTGTGGACTGGTTTTATTCAGCTATTATTTAAAGTGTCATATACTATTATATTTTGTTCTGTACAAGCATTACTCAAACATCAGCTGTTTTTCCTTTGACACACATACTGTTATCTATATGATGTAGCATCCTGTGACACAACTAATATATCAAGCTAATCAAGTTAAAGATGTTCTGTAATTCTGAATATAAGATTGCCAATGTATTATCAATGCATTAGCTTACATGTTCTGGACATTGTTTAATTACAAGATATACAGGAGCTGACTAAGAGTCAGAGGGGCGCCAAGATAGAGAACAAAACAGTGTTAAATACTTAGACCGATTTCTGTAAACAAGTGCAAGAGCGAGTGCGAGCGCGAGTGCAAGTATGGAGTATGCCACAGTGTCAGAGATGTAAGCTGCAAGGGCTGTCCTGTTGTTCAATACAGATCTGCTGATGAAACGATCCCTGAATACAATGACTTTAATATCAAAAAGTCAACAACGTAAACATAGTCATACTTTTAACTCATATTTATGACAGGCAGTTGTACATAATCATAGTCATATATTGTACATAATATAATATACTATATACTGATGCCACTTTATCTATTTATCCTGTCATATCCTGCACTGTGCCAAAGCAAACATTTATTGTAAATAAGAGTTTTTTTTTTTACTATTTTAACTATTGTAACTTTATATATACTTTATATATATAGTCTACTTTAAACTATCTTGTTTGATTACATGTTTGTATTTTCCCTGCTGTTCTTAAAATGTGCGTTGCAACACTGCAATTTGTGGGACAAATAAAGGATATCCTATCTTATCTTATCTTATCATATCTTATTAACTCAAGAATATACAAGAGTAAAATTGGCTCAAAGGAGAAGAATATTATTTCACAGACACAACAACGACAGCCGGTCCGTCCATGAGTCTGGATCTCTCCTTGAATGAATGAATAAGTGGTTTCTTTCTATAGCACAGACAGAAGTCTTTTAAAATGCTTCACTAGATAGATAGATAGATAGATAGATAGAGTAGGGCAGACTTCAAGCGGACATCTCAGTTTCTGTAGAAAAAACAAACAAACGAACTTCTTTGTCTTTTCTTGCACAGATTATGGATGTTAACAGACTAACTGAGCTTCTTGTTGAGATGAACACCCAGGTATTTATAAGTGCACATGTAACACTAGTTTCGGGCTAGGCCACAGGTGTCAAACTCAAGGCCCGGGGGCCAGATGCGGCCCTTCACCTGATTTTAGGCAGCCTTCAAGGTCTTATAATGTTTGCTTTAATTGTATATTAGTGCCAGAAGTAATCTGGATGTCTTGACCTAATGAAACAATTCCAGAGGTATTTTCAGTTGTTGTCACTTCAATAAATAAACAATGATCAAATACAACTATTATTTGTAGCATGTCAAAGATTAGTAAGGTTAATTTCACTTACAACGGACCCTTGGAGGACAACCCCGATGCCAATGTGGCTCTTTGTCAAAATGAGCTCGACACCCCTGGACTAGGCGGTTGACTACGGCTACCTAATTTAGCTGCAACAGAAGATCCGTTCTTTGAGGAGCCCAAGGTGAGGGTGAAAGAATAACACAAGAGAGGTGATGTAAGTTTACGCAAATATATTGAAAATTAAACAAGCAATTGACAAAACAAAACATTTATGCAAAAAAATAGATAAGAAATAGATTGTGCGGGTGTGTGAGTGAGGAGGTCAAAATCTTTCATCATAGTAAATCCGAAATGTGGTTAAAGTTCATTTTTCATTGTAGTAAATGCAAAGTGTGGTTAAAGTTCAAAAGTTTAGCTTGATTTGATCCAGAACTATAATCCAAACGGTTTTATTCCAGTAAATAATAAGCAGTTTTGTCCAGGCTTTAGCTTGCCATCAGTTGAGTAGAGGTGAGTAGAGTTGAGTAGAACGATTGTCCATTACAAAAAAAACTGATCTTTTTATCCTGGGCTAAACGCTTCTCTCCATGCCCGGCCCGATTGGGAAAATACACAGAGGCGCTAAGTTTCAGCATTTGCAAGTGAGCTGTTTTGGAGCTTTGATGTTTTGTGTGAGACGCCGACCTGACCACGCCACAGCCACAGCAGAGCAAGAGGAGGAAGTGAAGCTCGAATCTTCGTACGAGAATAAAGGTCTTTGCTAAACTAAATGCGGGTTACGCACACTTGCTCAATGTCCACACCGTCAATGTCTACTGACTCTTGATGATTTGTGGACTTGGTGAAGTTCACCACCATCTCTTTAGTCTTAGATGTATTCAACAGTAGACAGTTGATCAAAGGTGTTGCTCAGCTCCATGTGTTCCTTTTCGTTTTCTTTCTTAACACAAGCTAAAATCACAGAGTCATCAAAACACTTCTGAATGCGACACATGCTCGACTGATTTTGAAAGTCTGCTGTATAAAGTGTGAACAAGAACAGAGCCAGAGGACTTCCGGTGAACATGGCTGCCTAGAAGACGTGTTTTTGCTGTGCTCCTGCTCCCACCCAACATTTAACCGCTACCGCCGACATCGCCTTCAAGTGAGCGTACGAAGTGCTGTCGAATATTTTTGCGTGATAATTTTGGTGTGTGGACGGAAAACTATGTCGAAGCAAACAAAACTTCAAACGAAAAAGATCACGTCCGCAAATGCTAGTGCTAGCACTAGCCATAGGGAAATCTTGCTAGCAGATGACTTGCAACAGTGCCAGACCCAAGCGCCAGAGGACGTCGAGGCTTTAATACTGAAGGTGTCCGAAAGTTTTGGTGCAACGATGGAGGAAAAACTCTCTAAATTTTCTGAGACATTGGACAAAATCTCAACTACGCTGGACGATCT
Organism: Mugilogobius chulae; assembly: GCA_038363315.1. Classification (NCBI taxonomy): domain Eukaryota; kingdom Metazoa; phylum Chordata; class Actinopteri; order Gobiiformes; family Gobiidae; genus Mugilogobius; species Mugilogobius chulae. The sequence continues at coordinate 4,200,152 of CM076414.1, forward strand.
CTCAATGCGCATTACAGCCGCTGAACAGAGAGTTTCGGATGTGGAGGACGAAGTTACAGGGCTGGGGAAGAGGCTGGCGGAGGCAGAAAAGAAAATAGTTTTGTTGGTCAGCTGTGTGGATGACTTGGAAAACCGGAGCAGACGAGATAACATTCGAATCATTAACTTAAAAGAAGGTACGGAGGGGACAAACCCCATTCAGTTTTTCGAAACTTGGCTGCCCTCGTTTCTTGGCCTGGACAAGAGACCAAGCGCCGTGACACGCATCAAGATGGACCGGGCACACAGAAGCTTCTGGTCGCTCCAAGGCGCACGTCCGCGGCCAGTAGTCATCAAGCTACACAACTCCCGGGACAAGCAGCGGATCATGGCAGCGGTAAAAGCGGCACCAGTGTTGGAACACGACGGGCAGCGGATTACTATCAACCAGGATTTATCGTCAGCGGTGCGCGAAAAGAGACGAGCTTTTAATGCTGTATGTCGTGTGCTTATTGACAAGGGCATCCGCTTTAACATGCACTTCCCTGCCACACTCACCCTGACGCACCAAGGCGCCACGCACAAGTTTTCCTCTCCGAAAGAAGCAGAGGCTTTCGTCCAGGCTTTGGTTTAAGGTCATAACAACCGTGAAATGATCCACGGACTGGCTTACATGGATGGTTCACGTAAGTGCCTTATGTTTCTAGTAGTTTGGAGACGTAAATGAGTTTTGGACAGATGTTGTGTTTATCGAACTGCACTCACAAACGTGTTGATGACATTTGGTGCAAGACTTTCCTGAGGTATTGATCAATACTCTCTAATTGTTCTTTGGACATCAATGTTTGATGGTAATGTTCTTGCCGGCACAGCAGCCCTACTTGTATTATTTTTTGGTGATTGTTTTTTTAATATTATTATGGTGCACTATTCTATGCCAAAATAGTCAGTGTATGTAATGAGTAACATAAAAATATTAACCCTTAATGTTAAGGGAATCATTCACGTCATTAAAAGGCGAAAAGTACTTTCAATGCTTAAAAAAGAGAAGGTTCAAATTGCCTTATTACAGGAAACTCACCTAACTGATCCCGAGCACTCAAAATTAAAGCGAGACTGGGTGGGACAGATCTACTATTCCTCCTATAATTCTAAAAGCAGGGGCGTAGCAGTACTTATTCATAAAAATATACCCTTTACTGTGGAAAAAATTGTAAAAGATGAAGAGGGAAGATTTGTGGTAATAACTGGAATCTTATATGGTGAACAAATATTGATTGGTAATGTGTATGCTCCAAAAACATTTGACAGTGCATTTTATTCAAAATTTCTATCAGAGGTCTCATCTATATGTCCTATGTACTAATTGGAGGAGATTTTAATACTGGTCTCATACCTGGCTCTGATTACAGCCCACCTAAGTCTCAACCACCTTCTAAAATGGCAAAGGCAACAAGTGAGTTGTGCAATGATCTTGGTCTTTTCGATTCTTGGAGGATTTGTAATCCGAATTTAAAGGATTTTACATTTTTTTCTCGGCCTCATCAATCTTTTTCTAGAATTGATTTTTTGTTTGTTTCTAGATCCATCCTTGATAGAACCCATCTATGCTCCATTAATCCATGTGTTCTTTCAGATCACTCCTCAGTTTTTATAGAGTTATTGCCACCTTATTATGACCCTTTGTCAAGGCGTTGGCGTTTGAATTCATCTCTTCTGAGTGACCCTATATTTATAAAATATTTGGAAGACCAGTGGGAATTATTTATATCTAAAAATGATACACCAGAGATTAGTGCCTCCACCTTGTGGGAAGCTGGCAAGGCCTTTCTTAGGGGTTCTATAATTTCTTTTACTGCAGCAAAGAAGAAAAATTGTCTTGCTAAACAATTAGATTTGAACATCAAATTTATACTTTGGAGAAAGACTTCAAGCAATCGTCCTCGCCCTCTGTGCTTAAGAAACTAGATGCAGCTAGGTCTGCTCTAGACCAATTACTTACCCAAAAGGCAGAAATGGCCATTTTTTATGCAAAACACAGGCTATTTGAATCTGGAAATAAACCTGGACGCCTCCTTGCCCGACTAGCTCAGGGGAAAAGTGGTTCTTATGCAATACCTTCGCTCAAAGACAAAAAAGGTGGTTTACATTTTGAATCTAAAATAATATGTAAAATTATGAGAGAGTTTTATCAAAAACTATATTCCTCAGAATGTGACAACACGGCAAACCTTGTAGAACATTTTTTTAGTAGAATTAATTTGCCGGTGTTGTCTCAACAACAAAGATTGGATTTGGGTAAACCTATAAAAACGGAAGAAGTTTTAGAGGCCACAAAATCGCTGAAAGGTGGAAAGGCGCCAGGCCCTGATGGGTTTGGGCCTGACTTCCATAAAAAAATGTCTAAAAAAATTGTTGGTCTATTGTTGAATATGTATAGAGAATCATTTGAATGCGGAGCACTTCCACCAACTTTAAATTTGGCACATATATCCTTAATTTTGAAAAAAGACAAGCCGCCTGATATGTGTACGTCCTATAGACCTATCAGTTTGCTCGGAGTAGATTGTAAAATTTTATCTAAAATTTTAGCTAAGAGACTGGAGGAAGTATTGCCGATGGTGAAGCCTGACCAGACTGGCTTTGTTAAAAATAGGTACTCCCACTCTAATGTTCGCCGACTCTTAAATATTATTCAATTCTCATAAAATAATAAGAAAGCCCTTGCAATTTCATTAGATGCTGAAAAGGCATTTGATCGGGTGGAGTGGGAGTACCTATTCAGTGTGTTGGAAAAATTTGGTTTAGGCCTCGAGTTTGCGGGTTGGGTCAAATTACTATACAGTGCTCCCACTGCAAGGGTCTTGGTGAATGGATCAATATCTGATTGTTTTGCTTTGGGTAGAGGAACTCGCCAGGGTTGTCCCCTCTCTCCCTTATTATTTGCACTTGCCCTGGAGCCCCTGGCGGAGGCTATTAGGACTCATCCAGAAATGTCTGGAATCAAATTAGGTAGTACAGAATATAAAATTTCCCTTTACGCAGATGATGTGTTGTGTTTATTACAAAACCAGAGACATCTATTCCTGTTCTACTTCATATTATTATTCAATTTAGCCAAATTTCAGGATATAAAATTAATTTTGACAAATCTGAAGCATTGTCGCTGGGGGACCAAAGGGAGAGCTGATTTTCCTTTTAGGTGGTCACTTGAAGGCTTTACATATTTAGGTGTAAGGATATCTGCAAATACCTCAGAGTTATATAAATTAAATTTTAAGACGGTCTTGCAATCTATTAAAAGTGATCTAAATAGGTGGTTTGACCTCCCGCTGTCATTTCTGGGCAGAATAAGTTTAATAAAATGAATATCCTTCCCAGGATACTCTATCCTATGCAAATGTTACCACTTAAAATTAACAAAAGCATTTTTGCTGAGATCGAAAGACTCTTGTCCAAATTTATATGGCACGGAAAGCAGCCTAGGCTGAAGATGAGGGTTTTACAGCTTCCGGCTGACAGGGGAGGTCAGGCTTTACCTAACTTTCAGTATTACTACTGGGCATGTCATGTACGTATTATCTCAGGAAGGTTAAATTCATTTTTACACCAATCTGAATCACATATAGACAGTTGGTGTTGTGAACCTTTCTCACTACTGAGTCTATTATCCTTACATTCAGTGGCGTGCTGGGTCTTAGATTGGCCCATTTGTTCATGGAGTCATGTGACTTAGTAGGTGGTCGAGTGGTTAAGAACTGCTCATTTAATCTTTTGCCTTTTCTGCACCCTGGTTCGAGTCCCGCTCAGGAAACTTCTCTCTTGATTTTTTAACTAATATCTATTCTACCTCTCATACATTCTCATCTCCAGTAGCTAGTAAACTGCTTAGTTTTAGTCACAACATGGTCAATACAGTACGGACACAGCTCCGAGCTCTCCTCCTCCTGACCTCTGACCTCTCCTCTGCTCCACGGCAGTGCGCGCTCTTACACACACACATGAAGGACGCGCTCACACAAACACATAAAGCGCGTTCTGGCCACTGTTCTGGTCCACACAGACAAACTTGTGTCTGAATCTCTTGTCAAGTTTTGTGAGGAAATGCGTTCCGCTCCGCCGCGGTGCTTCGCGCATATAAATCTGCCGAAGTGCTTGTTTATAAGCCGTTTTTGCTTGTGACTCCGAGAATAAACAACGGATTTACTTGAAACAAAGTTTGACTGAGAGCTTATGGTACGTGGAGCGTGTTTTGGGGCTCGAAAATGTGTCAAGAGTCTATGATTAAGCGCTATGTGCTGTGAATTAGTGATGGGAATCTTGGATCTTTGTCCGATACGATGTGCATCCCGATACACTAGCAGCGATACGATTTTTTTAAGATACATGTCTTACAGCTAACGATCTATAAAAACGGAAGAAGTTTTAGAGATTCGGTTCGATATGCCCCCTGATCACGATGCATCTCGATTCATTCAAACTTGTTTTTTTATTCAAATACTTAAAATATTTAGTCTGTTTAATCATTCATGGGCCTTTATTACCCCAGATACATTAAAGCCATTTATACCACGGTCATTGAGAATGCCAATGCTAACTGCCGTGCGTTAAGAATGCTTATACCACGGTCATTGAGAATGCCAATGTTAACTGCCGTGCGTTAAGAATGCATAACGCACAGGTAGTTCAGGCAACAGCCAAATCACATTCCAAATCACTGCTCTGTGGCCGTCACCATAACAACGGGTAAATAAATGCTGCCAGTTGAGAAAGTGAGCCATAATATGGTTGATTTCAATGTACATTTTCATATTTTTCTACCATCAAAATTTTGAAGAACTAATTTACATTTGTTATTTAAATTAACAACTTATGCATTCTATTTTTCATGGCAACAGTTGCTATAATTTCATTAAGCCAGGCTCATCACTATAACAACAGACAAACAAATGTAAACAACTTTTGTCAGTCTGGAGGAACTAGATTTTTGCAAAACACAGAAACAACTAATATCTCAGACATTAACATATCATAAACAAAATTTTAATATTCACAGGTGAGCTATTCCACTTTGTAGCCGTGGTATAAGCGCAATAAACAACTTGGAGCCGTGCGTTATGCAGTTTTAACACACTCCGCGGAGGAACACCACTCCGCTTCGCGTCGTGGTGTTCTAAGACTCCACGTCGTGCGTTAAAACTGCATAACGCACGGCTCCTCGTTGTTTATTGCTTACGTAAAAGTATCTTTCAGTCACTTGAAAATTCAATTACTAACTTTTTAGTTATTATAAATGATAATAATATATAATATTATTTTGGTTCGGTTTGCATCATATTTTTAACAGTGCTGTGTGCAATCGGACTTTAAAAGCATAATAAAACGTAGCCTAAGACCCAGCGCTCTCATTGGACAGATCTGCTGTGGAGGCGGGGCAAATCAAAGGCCAGTGTTAAGATAAATATGTGGGGGAAAGAAAGCTAAATAATAAGTCCATTCTGGACCGTTTTCTTTGGGTCTACTATCATAACCTGCGGAATACAGCGTATGAAAAAGCCTATGTAGTTTGTCAGTGCGGCTGGGAGAGTGAATGTGGAACTGAGACGCAGCTACGGCCCAAACTCAGACTGAGTGCAGCGATATAGGTGCCGCATCCAGCTCGTGCAATTGGCGAAGAAGGACGGCAGCGCGCGGAGGATGAGGAGAGAAGAAACGGCGAGAACCAGCGCGTGGAGAAAACACAGCAAGCACCGAGAATCAGCGTGCGAAGACGAGACAGCGAGGACGAGAACAGCGCGCGGGGAAAACGCACATCGCCAGAACCAAACACGGGCAGGAGCGAGGACCAGCGCGTTGGGAAGACGCACATCGCCTTGATTGGACATAAACACGGGAAGGACAGCTTTTACCGGGCAAAGACGCTTGGATTTCCTGCACGTTCACGGTGGAATAGTACGTGTTGTGGAGTTTCAAACTTTTTTTCTTCTGAACACACGGATTTCAATGCACTAAGCGAATCTTCAACACCGGAGACGCGTTTGGAAGATTTGCTTTGCCTGTCTTCTCCTCTACAATCAGGGGTTAAAGTGGGCCGGAACGGTCAGGAACGGCGTTCCGGCACCTTCAATGACCTCCAAAAAAAAATACATATTTAAGTTTCATTAAAAATACCATTGTTATAACCAGTGGTTAAAGTGGGCCGGAACGGTCAGGAACGGCGTTCCGGCACCTTTAATGCCCTCCAAAAAAAAAAAATAATAATAATAACAATAAATTAAAAATAACATCGTTATAAAAAAAAAACACATGGAAAATGATTATAGTAATTAAGGGATTGAGTTGTAGATGCTATGAGTTGCAGTTGCATTTATTTGTTGCTTCATTATATTTATAAGTGATCAAGTTACAGCGGCACCAGTGAAATGAACAAATGGCCCTGAACTACACGCGCACCTCGCTGCACAGCGAGTCCAGTGGAAGAGTCGTGTCAGTCACGGGAAAACTGCTCTGTCTGTCAGAGGACAGGGCTCATCTCACAGCGGGACGGAAGACCCCAAAACGAAACTTTAAGGACTTTACTTTTCAACTATACTAACAGAGCTTAAAGCTAAAGGCAACGATAACAATGACGTGATAATCGCGTGTTCCTCGAGACAACTCGGCCGCGGAGGGTGAGCCCCTCCCGCTGGTGCTTTTTCGGATGCGAGGAAGTCCGACAGAGCAGCGCGCACGAACGGGCGAGAGCGATATAAGCTTCCAAATAACCGCGTGTGGTTTTACTGCGCTAAAAAATGACTTACAAATTGGCACAAATATGTTAAAGCCCAGCACTGAGGGCAGAGAGACAGGACAGGAGCAGGAGCAGTAAGGGGGCAGGAGCATGACTGGGGCAGTGACAGGGCAGGAGGGACTTACTCAAGGAGAAGAGAGGAGCTGAGGGAGTGTAGTGTACACAAGCTATTGTGGTTTACAATAGCTTGTGTACACCAAATTATAGAAAAATTACTTGTCTTATTTTTTGTGGGTAGCCTATTTTTATTATAGCTTTATATTTTTTTTTTATCTAGAAATAAAACCAGATAGATAGATTGATTGTTGGTTACTTTTTTAAGTCCACAGACAGCTTTTTCTCTCTTAAAACCACTACAGTCCTGCTGTATTGTTGAAAATCAACATTTTTTCCAGCTAACAGTTTAACATTTTTCAAAAACTTTCTTGTTTTTAGCAGTCTGTCACAAGATTAAAACTGACTGACTCTCCTAAAAACCAGTTTTACAGGGGCAGAGCTAAGGAATGGATCCAGGATTGGGGCCCCCTTATTCTGGTCTCTAGTTGCCTCTTTTTATTTAATTTTTATTGCCTGATGTATTTTTAATTATGGTAAAGTTACATCACATAATAAGAATATCACATCTAAATCTCACCAAAAGGCAGGAAATTGCATTGAATTTTTCAAAATTTTGAAGAGTGGCCTAATTCCAGCCACTCAATGACAAGACACATCAGAGAATTTCTCTCTTCTGCAATCTCCAATAGCAAATATAAGTGGCAATATAAGAAAAGAAAAGACTATTTACTATTTTCATATTCTTTTCGACTTGTATGTTCAAAATCCTGCGTATACGGCCCTGAACCTAAAATAGAGTTCCCCCACCTCCAAATCCCACTTTAACCACTGGTTATAACAAAATAAACACATGCAAAATGATTATAGTAATTAAAGGATTGAGTTGCAGTTGCATTTATTTGTAGCTTAGATCTATTTGATAAGTGATTAAGTCAGCGGCAACAGCGAAATGAACAACTGGCCCTGAACTACACACGCACCTCGCTGCACAGCGGACAGTCCAGTGGCAGTCATGTCACTCACAGGGAAACTGCTCTGTGTCTGAGGACAGGGCTCATCTCACAGCGGGACGGAAGACCCCAAAACAAAACTTTAATAACTTTTCTCTTCAACTATGTCAACACGGAGCTCAAAACTAAAGGCGACGTAAACGACGATGCGATCATCGCGCGTGTTCCTTGAGACAACTCGGCCGCGGAGGGTGAGCCCCTCCCGCTGGTGCTGTTTCGGATGTGAGGAAGTCCGACAGCGCGGTGCGCACGAACGGACGAGAGCGATATAAGCTTCCAAATAACCGCGTGTGGTTTTACCACGCTAAAACTTGACTTATAAATTGGCACAGATGTGTAAAAGCCCAGCACTGAGGGCAGAGAGACAGGAGCAGGAGCAGTGACAGGAGGGACTCAAGGAGAAGAGAGGAACTGAGTAGGCTATAGTGTACACAAGCTATTGTGGGTTACAATACATTGTGTACACCAAATTATAGAAAATTGTCTTGTCTTATTTTTGTGAGATAGATAGATAGATAGATAGATAGATAGATAGATAGATAGATAGATAGATAGATAGATAGACAGACAGACAGACAGACAGACAGACAGACAGACAGACAGACAGACAGACAGACAGACGAGACAGAGAGACAGAGAGAGAGAGATACTGTATTGTTATCAACTCTTTTTCCAGCTACAAATGTAACATTTTTCAAAACTTTTTGTTTTTAGCTGTTACCTACTTGATAATGCTCCTATAAAACCACATGTGCCTAAAACAGTCTTACAGAGCTAAAGAAGGCATCCAGGGCTGGGGCCTCCCTAATCTGGTCTCTGGTTGCCTTTATTTTTATTTATTTATTAATTGCCTCATGTCTTTTTAATTATGATAAAGTTACATCACATAATAAGAATATCACATCTAAAACTCACCAAAATGCAGGAAATTGCATTGATTTTTTCAAAATTCCCCAGACCTCCCTTTTTTAAAGAGTAGCCTGATTCCAGCTGCTCAATGTCAAGACATATCAGAGAATTTCTCTCTTCTGCAACCTCCAATAGCAAATATCTCAGTGACAATATAAAAAAATACTATTTACTTTTAATCAAATCCTTTTGGATTTCGGTTTGTTCAAAATCCTGCGTACGGCCCTGACCCTAAAATAGAGTTCCCCCACCTCCCAAATCCCACTTTAACCACTGTCTACAATACGCAGGTAAGACACTGGACACTGTTTTGTTGTTATTACGTAAGCTTCGTGAAAATAAAGGTGCTTTGACTGAAAGAGACAAACGCCAGAACAGAGCTATTTGTTGTTGGCACATCTTTAGGTGAAAGTAAACCAAAACAGCCTACATAAGGAATGTCAGAAATATACAGCGTTTGCAGCAGTGTCAGCTTCAGCTTGTGAGTGAGTGAGTGAATGTGCGTGTGTGTCTGTGTAGGAGAACACTTTAATCAGTGAATCGTGAAAAATCTAGATTCATCGGTAAATAGTCTGATAATCCGATGCAGGCTGCTTTTGTCACACGATCTGCATCGATGTAGCTCCTTTCTACCGACGCACTCGCATCGCGCATGTTTACATCCATGTATCGGTGCAAATTGGGTAATCTTCCCATCACTACTGTGAATCACATCTTACCACGAGTGTCTGAAGGCAGCAGCTGGCTCCGCCTCTCCCACTGTGCTCACATTTGCCTGCTGCAGCTGTATGGGCCGGGCCTCTCTTTCTCTCTCTCTCTCTGTCTGTCTGTGTCTCTCTCTTTCTCTCTCTTCAACCACGGAGGCCACCGGCCCAAAAGTCACGCGGCCCACCGGGAAACGTCCCGACTCTCCCGATTAGCCAGCACGCCCTTGCTTAGATTTATCCAAACTTCCAGCGAGGGTAAGAAACAACAACATTTTGTTTGTAACATTTAAAGTTTGGAATAGCATCAGGAATCATCTTGGTTGGAAAACTTTTCAAGTGCAATGCAGCCTCTTATTAAAAATCAAACATTCCTCCCAGGCATAGATCTTGGAATATTTAATCAATGGCATGGCAAAGGTTTAAAACTTGTATGTAACTTATTTGAAAATAATGATCTGATGTCTTTTGCACAAATTCAAAATAAGTTTAGAATTTCACAAAAAGATTTTTTGGTTTTCTCCAGGTGAGACACTTTGTTCAATCCTCACTTATTTTTCCAGGTGACCAATCAATCCTAAACCCAGTGGAAATTTTTCTTCTCAAATTTAACAAAGATGCCACCTCAAAAAAGAAATTTCTTTCTCTTTGTTATACAAAATTAATGGCATTAAACCCTCTCACAACTGAGAGGTCTAGGTCTCATTGGGAGGCAGACATGGGGATTGAGCTTGGTGTTGAAACTTGGTCAAATGCTTTTATGTCTGCAAAGAAAATGTTTACATGTAACAAGCTCAGGGAAAACCAGTATCGAACTCTACACAGAATTCAACGTACTCCACAGTTTTTGCATAAGATTCAACCGCAACGTTCACCTTTCTGCATAAAGTGTAAGAACGTTGTGGGGACATATTATCACTGTGTCTGGCAATGTGAGCGGATACGATTTTGGCGAAACGTTGCCTCAGAGCTTCGCTCAATTTTTCATAAAACTATTTCTTTGGACCCTGTTTTGTTTCTTCTCGGTCAGTCTGAGAGGTTGCCTGTATTACCTGGGCAGATGATGCTGCTCCGGAAAATTTTACACCTGGCAAGGCGGTGTATATTGTTACAATGGATACATGCACAGCCTCCAACCGTAACACAATGGTACAGAGAAACTTTTAAAGTTTTTCCAGTGGAACGCCTCAGTCCCCTGTTAAAGGGTAACTCCGACACTTTCTATAAGACATGGCAACCTTACCTGGATCACCTACCTCGGGAAATAGCTGAAGTACTTTGAAAAGGAGGCTTAAATTTTGCTTTAAGAATAATAACTGACTACACTACTGATGTATGTAACTCTGACCTAAATTCTATGTGCATTTGAAAAAACTCTGGCCTCACTGTCAGATAATTAAAAATACAGGTGTTAAAGGAATTTGTGAAGTCAAAGGACATGATCCTCACATAATTACCTGAATCCTCCAGAAATGAGAGGATCCAATGGAGCAAGAACAGTCCCTCCTCCCCACTCAGTGACAGCAGCAGTCCTGAAGAACACCTGGCGTCTCAACCTCCGACCACCACCAAGCGTTCCCTAACCTGCAGGTCATTGGCTGGTGGGGAAACAGGAGTGCCCAGAGGAAACCACCCAGACACAGGAGGAACATGCAAACTCCACACAGAAAGGTTCGGGTTTAAGCACAACCTTCTTGCTGTGAGGCCAGAACCACTGTACCTCCTTCATTGTACATCCTTCGCTGTACCTCCTTCACTGTACATCCTTCACTGTACCTTCTTCACTGTACCTCCTTCGCTGTACATCCTTCGCTGTACCTCCTTCGCTGTACCTCCTTCGCTGTACCTCCTTCACTGTACCTCCTTCACTGTACATCCTTCACTGTACCTCCTTCACTGTACATCCTTCGCTGTACCTCCGTCACTGTACCTCCTTCACTGTACCTTCTTCACTGTACCTCCTTCACTGTACATCCTTCGCTGTACCTCCTTCGCTGTACCTCCTTCGCTGTACCTCCTTCACTGTACCTCCTTCACTGTACATCCTTCACTGTACCTCCTTCACTGTACATCCTTCGCTGTACCTCCGTCACTGTACCTCCTTCACTGTACCTTCTTCACTGTACCTCCTTCACTGTACATCCTTCGCTGTACCTCCTTCGCTGTACATCCTTCGCTGTACATCCTTCGCTGTACCTCCTTCGCTGTACCTCCTTCGCTGTACCTCCTTCACTGTACCTCCTTCACTGTACCTCCTTCACTGTACATCCTTCACTGTACCTCCTTCACTGTACATCCTTCGCTGTACCTCCTTCGCTGTACCTCCTTCGCTGTACATCCTTCACTGTACCTCCTTCACTGTACATAGTTCACTGTACATCCTTTGAGGTTTCTCTTAATGTGGGCTGTAAAAAAAACATATTTTGGAGGCATTGTTGGCTGAATATCTGAGTATGTTTTGACAACTCTACATTGTAGGATTAAACAAACCACTTTTTTTTTTTTTTTTCATGTCTTTGCATTTTCTAACATTGATGTTTGCAGAATTAACCAAGACTGTTGTTGTGATTTCTTTTACAAAAGAAATAGATTTAATTTAATTGCCAGTGGATCCACTTGTGCGATTATTAAATAACAAATAATGTTTGAATAGTCTGTTGGACTCCCATAGTAATTGTCTGAAAATTAAAACTGTATATTTGAGATTTGATTTTTGTTAATGTTATGACCCAATGAAGTGTCCAACATATTGAAGGACACAAGGCACAAGTTTAAGAGTTCAATACATGTTTTTTTTTATTATTATTTTGTTCTCTACTTTCTTCTTGATTTTTTTTTTATTTAAAAGTTTTTATATCATTATTTTAAAGTACAAAAAAGAAAAACTCCTAAAACCCTGCGCCCAATTCTAAAAAGTAACAAAAGAAACCGGACCGGTGGGCCGTCCAAAAAGAACAAAAGGCTGGGGCACCGGGCCAACCCTATACAGGCTCGTAGAAGCCGGTGCTACCAGTTGCCTGGAAAATCCAGACAATATGGCCACCATGTCCCTCTTTCGAATTTCTGTAGCCGTGATTGACACCTTAATTAGCCAATCAGAGACAAGCATCTTTTGCCGTTGAAAACAAACATGGCTGCTCTCGCCGAAAAAAAAACATATTAAAAAATATTTTAATGTGAAGTGGGTGAAATTAGATTTTGGTCTGAATGACAGACGACCAATCAGTTCCTTTGGTCGGTACGATGTGGATTTGATGTGAAACACAGGCGGAGGGCGTGGTGACCAGACCCACTCTGAGCAGGAGCTGAAGTGTGGGTTCTGGATCCCAGGCAATGCCACCAGCCCTAAACTATAAAACAAAACCCCCAACTAAACCAATTTCAAAAGAAAATGAAAACATGATTACTGGTCCCATCAGGCCAAACAAAAATGAACAAAAAACTAACCGAGCAGGCCATGTGCCTGCTGTGGTGCAAAAGGAGCCAACTATAAAAACCTATACAAAAATATAACTACAAAAATGTATCTCCAAAAAGATCCAAATAGAAAAAGACAAAAACTAATCTATAAAAAATAACTACGGACAAAAACATTAGAAAAACAGTGCTCGAATAGTTAACATCACCAGACCCTACATAGAGCTGTTGGCAAGATCACTCGCCTGTCCCATCTAATGTCAATGCTCCTCTCCTCTGTGGTGTCTGTGCCTGGACGGGCCCTGAGTGTTCCGGCTCCTCCGGGACCGGCCTGGCGTTTAAGCTCCATGTTCCCTGCAGTCTGCGTCTTATCAATTATCCTGCTGTTCACACCCACAAGCCCCCTGTGTGCAGCGAAAACAGGCTAATCAGTTCCACCGGGAGCCCCCCCCCACACACACCACACACACACACACATCAGCACCTCTGACAAGGCGTGTTGCAGCAGTTAGGAGACACACTGGGGCCCATCACTGCTCCCTGAGGGCTGCCACATGTGAGCCAGGCTGTTTCCACACAATTAACCTGTGTGTGTTTCTGTGAGCACAGCCTGTAAATACATGTGGCTTAAGGGGACAGTTTATGCTAAATTATAACCACTGCTTTTCATTTGCATGTACACGTTCTGTTACAGTGGAGCTTCTACAAACTTTCACACAGAGCTACAACTAAGAACACATTTGACATTTTGACAAAACCGGGTTTGAAACAGCCTTGGAGAGCCTCTACTATGAACCTGGCTCAACTTATCCTGGACTGACAAACACAAACATAAACTGTACCTCTGTGTGTGTTCACAGAGCAGGGGGCGGGGTTAGCACCACTCGACCAATCAGAACAACAGAACAGTTAAAAGCTTCGACTTCAAACTTAAATCTATGAAATACATAGAACATTACAGCCAAAAGAAAGCTCCGCAGCTTCACAAGAGTGCAGAATGCTCTGCAAGTGATTCTTACTTTTGTGTCACAAGGCTCCAAACCAGCAAATAAAACTATAATAACTAAAAGAACTGGACTCAATAAAGCATAAAACATTCTCATAAAAGTGCAAACAACATCAAAATTGCTCAGTTAGTGTCCACTGGACTCAGCCAACAGAACTAGAGCAGGTTTCAACTGAAAGTGTAATGAAGATTTGGACTACCACAACAAATGATGTTGATGATGAATGGAGAGATGACTGTGAATGGAGGCTGTATTTCAGGTGGTCAGCCCAGCCCAATCAGTGCCCCTCTGCCTTTGTGTCCATGAGTCTTTGTCATATATTCACTTGATTGTTTTTAAGATTTGCCACTGACCAATTTGTAAAGGCGTCCTCTGAATAAAGGACATTTATTTAACTCAATTACTTGCCTTCGACGAGACATCTCACTTAGCCTTTGTGACCGTGTCTGGAAATGGGCTATACAAATAAAGATTACTTATTTACTTACTTACACTTTGCAGTAAACATAAGGTGTTATGTTGTTTTGACCCAGCCAAACACTCTACCAGTATCTGTGTCAAACAATCATACAAAGAAGAAACATTTTGGCAGCATGTCCTGACAGAGATTTATTCATCTTCCCAATCACATTATGTTGTTCTGCAATAATAATTACAGTAAGATCTGACAATGTTTGAAACTAGGTTTGTCTGTGCATATGACTAAAACTCTTTGTCTCTTTTATATCTTTAATAATCTTGTTTTTTGAATTATGCGATACAAATAACTGCCTTGCCTTGCCTGATCCAGGGAAATCCTGACTTGAGATGTGGAAGCAGGCGTTACAAAGCAGGTTTGGTGGTGAGGTGCTGTAATAATGATCTGTTTTTAGAAACGCTAGCTGTTTACCTCCTCTGCGTGTTCCCAAAATACACTCCTGTTTTATATATCACTGTGCTGCTAAATGTGGAGCTGTTGTTCATGACCATCAAGTCTTATATTTAACATCATTTCCTGTTCTTTGGAAACACAGGCTTTCCTCCTGACCTACTGCCCACTTCCACATCACAATAACACACAGGAAGGAAAAGAGAAAACTCACACTGTACAAAAAATACAATACTTTTACATGTGTGTACTGGAGCATCTGCAGCTTGTGCAACATACAGTGGCTTTTATACAGAACTAAAGCCGGGCTATGGAACATTCTTTTTGTGCATTACAAAACTTAATGTTTTTCACTAAAAAGTGTGAGATACCTGCAGCACGCACAATGAGATGATAAACATCACGAGAGAAGAACTCGTCTGTGACACACCAAGTCATGTTTATGAAATCTACAATCAAAATCTGACGTAGTGTTTTTTTAATTCAGCGCCAATGAAAACAAGTAGCTGCTTTATATGATTAATGTGTCTGTGTTGCCTTTTCACCTTTTCTATTTGGAGATTTGACTAAAAGTAGACACGAGTCCAACCTGGTAGAAGCCCGCTCTAGCCAATAAAAGAGGCAGAACTGTAGGAACTGAGGGGTGCTTGTTCAGACACTACCTATGGTTTGGATTTCAAAAGAACACATTGATAGATTTTTTTTTTTTTTTTTTTAATTTGCAAAGCGTTTTCTTGTTCGATCCTCTAATGTAAAGCAGACTCTGGTCCGGGTGGCTTTCCAAAGCATACCTAAAGTGTGGATGTATCCTGGTTCTCAGACTGTGATCCCACACTAGGCTCACCCCCCGAGTCTCGCCTGTGTACACTTACCTCCGAGGAGTGCAGATGTGAGAGCTGCGCTGGTATACAGAAAGAATCCACATGAAGTCGATTTTTCCCAGAGATTGCAGTGTTGTGGTACAGCTTTCAAGTCATTATGCAAGCGTTCTCGCGGGAATTTACATGACTCACACGGCTTTGGACGCAGCTGGACCGCAGTTGACTGCACCTGGTTTAACAGGCACTTTACAAGAACCTGCAAGTGTCCCAAACCAAACCTGCCTGACGGTGTACACCCGGCTTACTGCCTCCAGTCCAGATCCAGATCAGTAGTAGAGTAATGATCATGTTTTAAAGACACAACTTCATTTTGAAGACACAACTTCATCAAAAAGGGCAAAAAAAGTTTGTTCCAACAGAAACGTTCCAGAAAAACAGAGCATATCTGCACGACTCGTCGGACTAAATGGATTACTCTGTGAGAGCCTAAGGTTACTTTTCAAAAAACCAGTGTACGGATTATGTCCTTCTCTGCTCTAATGTTCCTAGCATTGTTCTGAGAAACTTTGAGACTTCTTTTAATATTTGATCACCAACTCCATATTCAGTGAGCAGATCAAAGATGTACTTTCTGCAGTGGAAGCGCTTTGAAATAGCCTTCTCAGCAAAAAGCAGCGAGCCTACATCAGGAGCAGAAAAACACATTATGACTCCGAGATCCTGTCTGCTGCAGTACTGGCCTGCTCTGGACTCAAAACTGTCCCAGTGCTGGACTGCAGGTTTATGTGCTTTTCAGATATTGCAAAGAAACAGTAATAATAGAAACAATGTTTTTATACATCAAAGATGAAATAGTTCCTAATTAATAATAATACTAGACTTTTGGTGATTCCTAGAGTTTTTAAGCGTCTAGTTATCAAGCTCCCTGGTTCTGGAATCAGCTCCTGCTCTTGTCAAAGAAGCTAAGATTAGGCTCAAAACATTCCCCTTTGAAACAGCTCATGGCCAGTTAGGAACAAAAACTAAACTCACTCCTGCTTTGCCTGTAAAGAATCATAAACTACTACTGTAGTACATCTGTGTCTGTTTTTTGCTCTTTGCATGTTGACTCTTGTCCCGCTCAGGCTATAATTAGATATGAACAAATCCTTCTGCAACAAAAATTCAAGATCCTTTTCAGTTTAAGACAGTGAAGTCTGATATGTGTAGGAGATATATGGAAAGGCTGATTTTGCAGAGCCCGTGAAAAAAAAAAAAAAAAATGGGCAGACATTAAAGTTACAATCTTCAATATACCACAATAGATGAAGTAGATTACCTAAAAAACATGTTAGGAACAGATTGAACGACTGGGTTGTTTCCACATGAAGACATATAAACCGAGAGAACAAACGGACCAAAAAATGTGAAATAAGACTTTTTCCTTTAAATTACACAGTAGTTACGATTTGACAAATGATGCTTGATAACATTCGATTATTTGTCCGAGGCATCTGTCTGAGCCGGTTCTGATCCAGACTGTGGAATAAACTCAACACACACGTGCTTTGTCTGAACATACTCTCCAGCCTCCAGCTTTCCAAAACATTATGCAAATCCCTCCACGCTGCTGTGCTGAATGGGCTTATCTGTGACGTGGGATTTACCAGCAGAACACAGACTGGAACTGGACCACGTGCAGAGCCAGAGCAGTCCTGAAGGCTGTGGGCGGAAGATGCTTTTCTGCTAATAACAGGCCCACAGATAAAAGAAAATAAATGCTAAGTCCTCACGAGCTCTCTCCTCCTGTATTTACACCTACACACGTGGACTGTTTGTGTCTGTATTATCTCTCAGCTTTCATTCAAGGAACAAACACAGAAAGAGTCAGGCACAAGCACACAGGCTGCTGTTGCCCTGGCAACAGCCTCCCCAACCTCACAAAAAGAATGACTGAGGTGCAGAGAAGGACATGCATGAGTCAATCCAAGTACAACTTTGAACCAGATAAAGATGGTTAAGAGCTCATACAAGTTCATTTGCATTATAAATTGGATTCTTGCCACTGCGGCAGTCTGTAATACCTGCTTCAGATTCAAGCAGAAGCTTCAACCAGTCTGTTAGGTCCACTCTTGTGTAATATTATTTCATTAAAAAACATGTTCATTTTAGTAATCCTGCTTCATAATCACAACGCTTCATTTCACCTTGTGATGTCATGAAGTGCTAGTTTTATAGTTATAGCTACTTTACCACCAATTGAGGTGACTTACATCTGCAAAACACAGCAGAATTTTAAATTCTTTTTGTAGATCTTTTATCTTTTGCTGAGTTGAGGATCTGACACGTGTCCAGTATTGTCTGTTGTACTTCGCTGAAAAGTGTTAATGTTTCTACTTAAGCTGTTTGAAGCTTTCAAACAAAACGGAGCATTTCCTTTGTTACCACTTGATGATATCACAAGATGGAACAGGTTGTTTTCAATGTGGCCAAAAAAAAAATCTCGATTTTTTTTTAACCACTTTAGACGATTTCGATTTTATTCGACGTCGCAATGATTTTTATTATGAGCTCATAATATTTTAAAGCATCTATAAAGAATGAGCCAATGAGATTAACTTGTTTTATGTCATATAAAACTAATAATAAGTGTTTGCTGCTGCATCTAATGCATAGGCCTACTGTTATTAGCATTTGTGTCTATTAGGCCCTGTTAAGATCATCATTATGTGTTTCATATCTAATTTTAAAATTTGCGAGTGTTCATCTCTCACTCCTGTCACTCAAACTGCGTCGCCATGGTTACTCACACACGGAGGGGAAAGGGGCGGAGCCTGGGGAAAGGAGAGAGACGCTGAAGACTTCTTTTTTTAAACTTTATCAGAGATCACAAAAAGCACATTCAGCAGCTCGTGTAACAGCAAAGGCAAATCAAAAAGACGCTAGATTTCCCGCGGGACTTTTCTTGAAAATTACCGCGAGTCTAAGCGCTGAAAGCGGCCGACTCACCCGCGTAGAACTCGTAACTTATAGAGATTATACACCACCTCCGAAAGGTTACTTGCGGCTGTTATTATGTGATTAAAAGGTCCGCTAAACAGGCGCAATGTTTCTGTTCGTCTGTTCTTTGTGAGAGTTGCGAGGGAGAGCTCTACAAAGCCGCTGAAGTTGTCCACTCAGTGCGCGCGGCTGGATCACAGCGGACTGAGCTAAATTTTACGATAGGGTACAGTATATATATATATATTAGGGCTGTCAAGCGATTAAAAATTTTAATCGCGATTAATGCACGATTGTCTTGAGTTAACTGCGATTAATCGCATATTAATAAATGTTTTTATTTTATAAATTTTAATGTATTTTACATTCTAATAATATATTTAGCTTTAATTCCTGTTAATTTCCTATAACATTAGGCCAAATTGTGGTATTGACATGTCTCACTCATTACAAGCATTTATTACACTGCTCTTTCACAATAAAGCGCTTTCTGCAGCTGGAGATTATGAAGCTTTTATTTTGAAAGATTCAAAGGAAGTGTTAGTTAAAACGAGCGAAGCTTTACCGCTAAGCTAGCAGAGCCAAAAGTAGAACTACGAAAGTTTTTACCAGAGTTTTGAAAGACTTTCTGGATATTGGATCATTTCATTGAGTGGACAAACATCACATTTAGTGATCACGGACCGCGACTTTATCGAGACATTGGAAGGTGGAAACATGTACGGAGCCTTGAGAACAGCCTCCTCCACATCAGCTGATGAGCTGCACATGGACGGAGGCACGCTCAGACAGTCATGGGATCGAGTGGAAACGTTTTAATGGTGAAAAATAGCGTGCGATTAATTTGCGTCAAAAAAATTGTCGCCGTTAAAATAGTTTTGCGTTAACGTAATAAAAACGCCATACTTTATATATATATATATATATATATATATATATATATATATATATATTATATATATATATATATATATATATATAAAGTAGCAGAGGTGGGAGACTCGAGTCACATGACTTGACTCGAGTCAGACTCGAGTCGCACTTTTCATGACTTGTGACTTTGTGACTTGAACATTAGTGACTTGAGACTTGACTGACTTGTGACTTTACTTGACATGACTTGTGTCTGACTTGACAAACATAAACCACAGTTTACGCGCTCACGTTATTGCGCTTCTCTGCGTGGAGCTAATCAGACTCCAGACGCCGCGGGAGCAGTGCTCTTTTCTCTCCCTCTCATAAACAGTTACAGAGGATCGCTTCCGCTGCAGTTTGCCAGTTGCACGAAAAAGAGAGGTCTGTTGTACTGACAGAGGGACAGAGACAAGTCTGAGCTCCACCTGTGTTTTTAAATTATCCAAATAGAGCCAGTAATCACGGAGATATGACCCGTTAAACTCTTCAAACCGAGAGTAACGCTGACACCTCATTAAATATGCGCACGGCGCTCGATCAGCGGCGATGCGCGAACTTTTCCATTTGTGTTTGCGATGTTTACTTTGAAAAGTTTGAAAACGGGATTGTTTTACTTCTCACAAGTGTATTTAGTGAACACTGAGCTGGTTTTAACCAGGACTATCCTGGAACTGGACCAGGTCTTCATAAGGTCTAAAACAGGACTAAGCCAGGACTGAACAAGACTCTTCCATGAGAAAAACACATGAGCTTGGATACACAAATACTTGTTCAGCCTAAACAAGATGAAATAACAGTTTGATTTTATAAATATCCAAACTGATGAACACTGGTTATATAATTATGTAACTGGCTTCATAGTTTATATATTGAACTACAAAATAGACATTTTTAAATGTATCATTTGGTTCTAAAATTATTATCTAAGCCAAAATATCACAGACATGTTTTGTACTTTTGCAGACTTATTACAGGGTGGGGGCATGGATTTTTTTCCATCCCAAGGCGGGTGTGGCAAAAAAAGTTTGAGAAGCACTGCTTTAGCTGTATTTTTTGACATTGCAAAACATATTTATCCTCATCCAGAATGACCCAAAGTGTGCTTTTAACCTTCTATTTTTACAAAATTGTGTAGTTGACTTTTCCTCCAGAAATTTACAGAAATTTACACTGAGTAAAAAAAAACATTCCTGTGACTAATTTAGTTATGGCACATTGCTGGAAAAAATGCACAGAATGCAAAAAGTTTCATTTTAAAATGCACCAAAGCCGTTTAGTTGAGTAACCATTAAAATTTGGCTTAGAAAAATGTAATGACTTGCCATGACTTGATGCCAAGGTGATGACTTGACGTACTTGACCCTGATGATCCGCTGACTTGGACTTGCTTGTGACTTGGACGTGATGACTTGTGACTTACTTGTGACTTGCACCTAAGTGACTTACTCCCACCTCTGTAGTAGTTTGGACACCTCAATCTGAACCCAATCCAGATGGTTTGGGGCCAACAAGTGCTTAGCATCTCTGGGAACAAGATTGTGGGAAGAGCATTTCAGGTGACTACCTCTTGAAGCTCATCAAGAGGATGTGCAAAGCAGTAATCAAAGCAACATATTTTTTTTTTTTTTTTTTTTTTTGGGCAAAAAGCGCCTCCGCTGCAGCAGGTGGGCAGCCGGTCTGCTGCTTTGAGTGCTGCTTTGAGTGATTTTAAGTGCGCAAATAAGGATGCTAAACCCCAGATTGTTTATCTGAGATCAGAACTCTTGGCTTTAAGGAAAAACAGCGCTGGAATAAAGCATAACATTCCCCTTGAACTGAAAAAGAGATATAGGGGCCCCCGTGCTGGAGCAAAGCTTAAGGCAAAAGCTTAAGCCAAACGGGAAAGGCGAAGGAGATACAAGCCCCCTATTCCATCGGTGATTATGGGGAATGTAAATGCGCTGTCTAACAAATCAGATGAACTATTTGCATTAACCAGGAGTCAAAGGTTTTATGTGAAAGCTGTTTAATCATGCTGACGGAGACTTGGCTAACAGCTAACGCACCGGACTGTAACGTGGAGCTACCCGGCTTCTCCTCTGTGCGGGCTGACAGAAATACTGCAGCATGCGGTAAAAGTAAAGGTGGTGGCCTCATATTTTACATAAACAATAGGTGGTGTAACCCCAGACACATTACTGTAAAAACAACAATATGCTGCAACGACTGTGAGCTGCTAGCGGTTTTCACCCGGCCGTACTACTTACCCCGAGAGTTTACGCAAGTCCTGGCTGTCTGTGTTTACATCCCACCGAGAGCGCACGTGGAGACAGCGGTCGAGGCTGTTGTTACTGCAGTTTCGGACCTTCAATCGCGCATCCTCAAGCAGTCGTGGTTATTTCAGGGGATTTTAATCACATCACTCTGGACTCCTCATTGATGGCCATGTTTCAGTACGTGGACTGTCCCACACGAGGTGACCAACATCAAGGATGCGTACAAAGCCACGCCCCTCCCGCCTCTCGGCAAATCAGATCACATACTGATTTCCCTACAGCCCAGGTATACACCGCTGGTGAAGAGAGAGCCTCCCTCAATTCGAACTGTGAGGAGGTGGACACCTGAGGCGGAGGAGGAGCTTAGACAGCACTGATTGGAGTGTGCTATTGGACCATTATGGAGAGGATATAGAGGGAGCATCACAGTGTTTGACAGATTATATTAATTTCTGTACTGATATTGTTGTGCCCACTAAGACTGTGTGTTGCTATGCAAATAACAAATCCTGGATCACTAGGGGGACAAAGGAGGTCCTAAACAGGAAAAAGAAGGCCTACAAAGAGAAAAATCAAGAGAAAAAAAAAGTAGTGCAGGCAGAGTTGAGATGCTGTCTGAAGAGTTCAAGAGAAAAATACAAGGAGAAGATAGAGGGGAAATTGAGAAATAATAACATAAAAGAAGTGTGGGATGGGATGAAAGCAATCACAGGGTGCAAGAAAGAGTCTGCATTGGTTCTTGAAAGTGAGGAGAGAGCTAATGAGTTAAATGCACATTTTAATTTACCTGCTAATCCCCCATCTTTAGCATCTTGTTCTCTCACTGCCGCTTCTTCCTCCTTGTCTACTCCTCATCCTCCACCAAATGAACTTGTACAGCCCCTACCAGCTCTCCCTCATTACACTCCCATTACCGAATATCAGGTGAGAAGAGAGCTGATGAAACTAAACAGCAGGAAGGCACCAGGTCCAGACAGGGTGTGTCCCAGGCTCTTAAAGATGTGCAGATGAGTTAGCGGGTCTTCTTCAGCGCCTTTTTAACCTGAGCTTACAACTTGGTATAGTTCCCTCACTCTGGAAGACCTCATGCATCATCCCTTTACCCAAGGTCAAGCACCCAAAGGACAATAACGACTACAGGCCTGTTGCACTGACCTCTCATATAATGAAAACATTGGAGAGGTTAGTGCTGCAGTTGCTGAAGCCACAGGTGCAACATGCCCAGGACCCACTGCAGTTTGCATATAGGGAGAGGGTGAGGGTGGAGGATGCTGTTTTGTACCTCCTCCATCGTACTCTTTCATACCTGGATGAAGGAGGGTGTGCAGTGAGAATGTTGTTTTTCGATTTCTCCAGCGCATTTAATACAATTCAACCCCTTTTGTTGAGAGAAAAGCTTGTGGAAATGGCAGTGGAGCCTTACATAGTATCCTGGATTATGGACTATCTTTGTGACAGGCCTCAGTTTGTCAGGATGGGGGGCAGCCTCTCCACCACCCTCTGCTGCAGTGTAGGAGCACCTCAAGGTACAGTGCTTTCTCCGGTGCTGTTTACACTGGACACGTCTAACTTCCACCATAACTCTGAGGCCTGCCACATGCAGAGGTTTTCGGACGACTCAGTCATAGTGGCCTGCATCAAAGACGACAAGGAGGTGGAGTATAGGCAGCTGGTGCAGGATTTTGTAACCTGGTCAAAGAAGAACCAGCTACAACTAAATGTCCACAAAACCAAGGAATTAATCCTGGATTTCAGAAGGCGGCCCCCTCCCTCCCAGCCCATCTTTATTGACGGTGAGCAAGTGGATGAAGTTGCATCTTATAAATACCTGGGAGTTGTACTGGATAACAAACTGGACTGGAACGAAAACACAGAGGCGGTTCTGGCCTGCATGACTCCCTGGGCGAACAAGCTCCTCTGGCACCCCCCAAACCCCCCTAGCCCGCCCCGAGGCCGTTGGAATGCCGCTTGCGGCTTTAATTATTTTTACAATTATTGTATATCCACATCTGTCAAAAAGTGGTAACAATCTGTCAGTAATATGTGATTTTTAATAATCAAAATGAACTCAGCAGCATTACAGCTTCTGAACCTTCTTCTTGATATTAAAATGGAGAATTAGTGTGCAAGCCAGGCAGGCTAAATAATAATTATGACAGTTGGGCAAAAGTCATTATACCTTTATCCTTTTTTCTCTTATTCTTCTTTTTTTTTTAAACTGACCCTGAAGGTTTTGACCGTCTCATTGCACATGCAAATGAAAAATTTATGACTAAAGAGACTACTAGCGTTTCCACCCTCTTGTTTTTAATGCGCATTAAGAAGTATCGAATAAGTCCTGGGAGGTGGAAACGGCAAATATCACATTTAGGATCCCTAATGCGCATAAAAGTTTATACGCTCTCTAAAGGTGGATTTTGTTTTATGCGCATAATGGCTGAAGCAAATTTTGAATGCTGGAAACGCAGTTTTATTTGTTTGCATTAACTCGTGTTTATTTATTCGCATTAACTCATGACGCAAATTAAAACCCACAGGACCCTCGGGTTACATACCTGCTGCAGCAGCTCTGGAGGAGGGACTTGGGTGATAAACAAAGCCAAAATAATCCACACAGACTGAGCTGTTTTGTCCAAAATGCTGCAGACACGCAGCACCGTTACACCACAAAAACAAAACATGTTTGCTGAGGTCCGCCAATCAAAACTAACCCGGAGAAACACAGCGCTGTTTGATCAAAAAACTCAGTGAAAGTTTATGTTTGTCCAACACTGCGGTGATTCAGAGCTCGTCCTTTCCACGGCGGAGGATTTGTGTTAAAAATAAAGACAGCAGCCTTTTATTTTGGCTGTTAAACAGATCCATCGCATTAATAAAGTGATAACCGGATAAAGTTTGCAGAAGACGGAGCAGTCTGCCGCTAACAACTTAACCCTCTACTGCATGACTTTTATTTTAGGAGGAAAAAAATATTTCAAGATACTTTTTGAGAGCTTGTGGGTCCCTGACATTATATCAATTATAACATTTGACCCCCCACGCCCCCCCACAAAAATCTGGGTTTGTTGCCTCAGGGCAACAGTGTGCGATGAGGGTACTAAAACACCAAGGTTTTCAATACTGAATGGAATAGGAGAAAATAATCTAAAAATGTATCAGAAAAGGTTTTATTCAACATAATACTAAAATTTACCTAAAAAAGAGCCAATTTAGGAGAAATGACGTTCCCACTTGTACCTATATCTACCAGCTCAGGGAGTTGCACTATACGCCCTGTGTAGATCTCAAAGTTATGTGGAATACCTTCAAAGCTGGCTAAAATGAGTATTTTGTATCCCCATTTCTTAGGTTTGGCTGGTAGATATTGCTTGTTCTTATTCTTTCCCTTGAAGGGAACTATCTGTTCATCCACAGCCAGCTTCTCACTCATTGGGATGGATTGCAATTTTGAAATAAGATGGTCTACCAGTGGTCAGATTTTGTAAAGTGGATCTGGACTTCCTGCAGGTATTGCCTCATTGTCGTTGAAGTGGAGAGCTTTCTTGATGGCCTCCCATCTGTTCAGACTCATGGTATCAGCTACTTGATACACCCGAGAGGCCTTGGACCAAAACATCCGAGTGACTGGTAACCCAAACAGTGACATGTAGACTACAGTACCTATGAACTGTTCAAGTTCTTTAGTGCTGAGTTTTAAAGGTCTGCTTGGGTTGTTTAGTTTAGTTTAGTTTATTAGTTTATTTAACAGGGACAGTGTGCAAAAACATTGAAGATGCTTTGCACCAGATTTTAGCCGTAGCTAGTTTCCATCTGCAGTCCCTGAGCAGGTGAGATATACAAAATTTAACAACAACAACAACAGTCAAACCTGTAGAGCATACAGGTTTGACTGCTCTGTGATCACTGACAGGATATTTTCTGAAAAAAACATCTTGAAGTAATCTTCTGATCTCGGAAGGCTTCCTTGCCATTCAGGATAGTCGGGGAAGTTGGCATTATGGGGTGTTCTCCAGCCATTGTCTTCCTCTGGTTCAAACACCTCATCCTCATCCTCATTTTCATCCCAACACACACACACCAACACACATCTTACAGAACCCTGACTGACCCCTGACCTACACTGAGTGTCAAACCTGATTCAGGGAGCCACTCTTCTCCACTATCACTCTCGTCCTCAAGCTCACTGTCTTCACTGTCGGATGGAACTTCACTACCATGTTCATTCTTGGACCCATAAAATGTTTTTATGTCCATTTCCTACAAGCAATAATACTCATTATTCACTCCAACACATCTCTTCTTGAGCACTATTTTTCCCAACAAAAGTGCTACATCTGCATGATGTTGCCCTAGGGCAACATACCTAAAACACAGTATTAGCATAAACATACAAGTAAAAATTATATGTAAACAATCAAATGTGCATCTTGACATATTTCTGGACATTAAAATATTTTTTGTATCAAATTATTCCAATTTAACCCAGAGAAAAGTGTTATTTATCTTACCGTTACCTAGCACTGTGTCACATGTGACTTTGCTTCCAGAAATGACTGCTTCAGACTCAGTCAAATGTGCACACCCACTTCAGCCTCTGATTTTATTGGACAGAAACATGTCTGCTAACATTATAAAAAAACAAAAATAAAAAAAAAACTTAAAGGGCCAGTGTCCAAGCCAAAAAAGTGGTTTGTTGCCTAAAAGCAACACTATGCGGTAGAGGGTTAATATTAAAGAACCTGCGGCTGTGAAAAAAAGTAAACCCAAACAGACTGTGCACGTGGCGCCCTCTGCAGGATCAGCGGTGTTATGACACAGCTCATGACCAAGAACTGTTTGTGAAGGGATGCGGCCGCCAGTAGAGGGTGCTGTTTCTCCTGGTATAGCTTGACCTGTTAACTGTACATTAGTTTGCATGCGTCCTGCGGCGCTGATGAAGGACTTTTGATTTTTTTTTTTTTCTCGGCAAATGCCGCCCCCTGGCAAATGCCGCCCTGGGCGGCTGCCCACCTCGCCCACCCCAAAAACCGCCACTGCGAAAACACCACCTTGCTCCACAAAAAGAGTCAGACCAGGATGTACTTCCTACGAAGGGTGGCATCTGTATGCTGTGGTGTGCTGGTGTAGCACGAGTAAGAAAAATCTGAACCGTCTGAACAAAATCATTAAGAAGGCTGGCTCTGTAGTGGGGCTAACGCTGGCTCCAGTAGAGGATGTGGCAGAACAACGAACACTGTCCAGATTCAGGGCGATCATGGACAATGTGTCTCACCCTCTGCACGAGACCTTTACACAGAGGAGGAGCACGTTCAGCAGCAGACTGTTGTCCCAGCGTTCCTCCACGGACAGACTCAGAAAATCCTTTGTCCCTCGAGCCATCAGACTATACAATGCACTCTCCTAGCACAAGAGCACTTTGTTTCAGATTAACTGTAGAACTTGATTTTAATAAGTCATGTTTTTAAATGTGTTTTAGGATATTTATTTATAAGGAAGAATTGACTGTCTGTGTGTGGGGGCAGCTGATCATTTGGAATTTCCTTCGGGATTAATAAAGTTTATATCTATCTATCTATCTATCTATCTATCTATCTATCTATCTATAACCTAGAATATGTCATATTTTCAGTTGTTTCACACTTTTTAGCTGTGTACTAAACTTCCACATGTGTTACTTCTTGTTTAGATGCCTTCAGTGTGAATCTACAATGTTCATATCAATATCCATACATATCTATATCTACTGTATATCTATCTATCTATCTATCTATCTATCTATCTATCTATCTATCTATCTATCTATCTATCTATCTCTATATCTATATCTATATCTATCTCTATCTCTATCTCTATCTCTATCTCTATCTCTATATCTATATCTATATATATATATATATTATATATATATATATATATATATATATATATATTATATATATATATGCTGATGCTGCACAGGGCGCCTCCTCTTCACTCTGTGCCGATCCAGGCCCAGTGTGTGGATGGAAGGTGGGCTTTAGAAAGGGATTTCCCCAGGAGCCAGAGCCAGGATGTGGGTTCTTTCTGAGAACCAGATCACAATATCAGATTATCAAAGTAACATGTCAGTTTGCAATCCTCTTCATCAGTAGTTTTATGTTGTTTTTCAGGGAGGATTTGTTGATTTTGAATATCTGATAAGTCAACAAAGTAACCAAGACTCTTTAATCTTTCAAAGTGGGCACAGTGACAAACTAAATAACTCTTCTAGCATATTAATATCACTAATTGCGTGATATATTTATTTTCATTTTCACCTAAGGAAGAAAAGGGTACACTGGGTCACCAACGAGAAAAGCAGGGATAAAATCTTCTGTTTTGACTCTTTCTTTGGGATGTGGTGTGTTTCATTGAGAATATGTAAAGACTCGAGCATGATTTGACTACGTCAGTGATCTAATTTGTTTTGCACAGTCTGTCGTGTGGATGTAATCTGTTGAGTTCACAGGTGTCAGTGTGAGTGCCATCAGTAACTCCTGAGCAGTGTGGTACTCTGAAACCTGACACCTCCATCAGACCAAGACACAGTGTGACACTTTTGCAGACTAGTGTGACAACATTACACAGTTTGTTTGGATCTGAATGTATTGACTTCCATCAGACAGATACAAGGCAACCTCTCCAGTGGTTAAGAAAGCCATCACTTGTAAATACTCAATAAACCTTAACAGTGGTCATACCAGTTTACCAAAGCCTGACCCTGTCAGATCTCAGAAGCTAAGCATGTTGAGCCTGGGCAGTACTCTGATGGGAGACTGGAGGAACCTCAGGAGCCTAGGTGGGACGAACAGAGGAGAAACTTGATGTGTCCCTGAGCAAGACACTCCACCCACACTGTCTAGAATGGATCTGGTGTGTGTGTGTGTTTGTTTTTATCACCTTATAGGGACAACCACCGGCCAGCACACTCTAGCCCCACAGCTCAGCCGCCATGTGTTGGAGTTCACCCCAGTAGACGAGAGGGTCGCGTCCCTGCGCCTTTGGGTCGGGGACAGGTCTCTCACTGTTGTGGCAGCCTACGGGCCAAACAACAGTGCAGAGTACCTGGCCTTCTTGGAGTCCCTGGGAGGGGTACTGGACAGTGCACCCACCGGGGACTCCATTGTTCTGCTGGGGGACTTCAACGCCCACGTGGGCAACGCCAGTGACACTTGGAGTGGGGTGATCGAGAGGAATGGCCCCCCCGATCTTAAAGTGAATGTCTGTAAGTTTTGAAAATCGGGAGGGAGAGAGAAAGTTACTGCTCTTGGCCCCGCCCCGCTCTCTCCCCCTCCCCTACCTGTGAAAACTGTGCACGCGCAGACGCCGGTGACAGAGGAGAAGCTTAACTACACTCCAACAATGGATATTTCGGAGGTAAATTACTGTAAAGTGTACATGCGCTGTTTGTGTGGATAAATAATATATATTCGGTGTAAGACAGTATAAAAAATTACGGCAAAGTGTTAGCAAAGTAGCGTCACAACGTTGCATCCTTGGCGGACCAAATATGTTTTTAGCAAACGCTACATTTTGTATAATATCTTATACAGACAGGAGCTGTCTAAATATATCTTATTTGAAAACCTCGTTTGATTTCAGTAACAATGTGTGGGCTAGTAGCTTAGTCGTTTGCTCCTGCGGTGTTGCCTGTATTGTGATTGTTAGTAGTGCTTACTTATGAAGTATAATGTATTGTACCATAAAAACGTCGCCTGTGGGAGACTGTGATAATAACTGTAATAATGTTTATTTCAAATCTTATGGTACCATAAAGACTTCGCCTGTGGAAGAGTCGTCAGATGATGAGTTCGTCCCACCTGTCGCATCCAAAGGGAAAAAAGCTCCTAAACGACGCCGGGCATCAGCCTCCAAGGGCCAAAAACATGGCGACAGTGCCCGACGCCAAACCACTGTTCCCGTGGGAGAGTCTGATGAGGAGCCAGTAGCATCCACAAGCAAACCACCTCCAAAACGAGCACGATCAGCCTCCAAGGGCCCAGGAGAAAGGGCTGTCCCAATAACTGACCTTACAAATGAAGACAGAGTCCGGGTCGAAGAAATTAGGAACGAGAGGAGAAGATTTGAACGTGTAAGATTTTGATATACCCCTCTTTCCCTCCTAAACACTCGCTCTCTCTCTCTCACACACACACACACCCACACACACGCATGCACACATATAGTACACATATAGTACATAGCCTAAAAGTTTTGAAATGTTTTATGATACATCATAACTGTAGTAATTGTTTTGTCATTGTTACAGAAACGCATACAGGCATTGGATCTGACACAGGCTCAGGAAGTTCTAACCCAGGTGCTGGACAGAGACCCTAGTGTGATATTTGACGTCTTCAATTATTCAGCCCCACCTGAACTGCCATCACCAAATGAAGGGCTCAAATGGTGCAGATGTACCCGCTGTAGAGAAATGCCTACAGACCTTGAAAAAAAATGCTGCAATCAGAGCCCAGAAAGCTGTTTTTCCATCACACCACATTTTGAAGTTTACATTATTGACAGAGGGGTACTTCGCTTGGCCAGGCGGCTCTGGAATGACTTTAGAGCAGTATATGATGAACCAGATCTTGGAGAGGACTACAGACAATTTCGTCATGCAGCCTATAGGCAATATGTTGCATGGAAACATGGCGTGCTTGGAGCTGGACGGCGGGTGGTAATACCTAGTTGTGTGGTTTGGAAAATTAGAGACACTTTCCCAGACCCCACTCGAACCTATACAGGATTCATCCCAAGTAGACTCTAAACAACTACACTAGCTAAAATAATAATATTTTTGGTTTCCAGTTCAATATTTTGTGTGTGTGTTTTCTTATTTATTTTCAATAAAAACTGGTAACAAAGTTTTCATTTGGTTATTGGTTATTCTGGTACAATAACACAATAATGCATGATTGAAAAAATGTGGTAAAATGAGAAATACTTTTTATGTAGTTACACATTTACATGAATAAAGATAACATTACTATATATCAGAATATTATTTTATTTACAAACTGTCTTTTAAAAACTCAGGTCCTATGCATTCACTTCTGTGGCAAGCTCTGACCTGTAAATATAAAACGGGTATCAAAACAAATTTATCTTTATAATTACACAACAGTTACTAGAAAAAATCCCTTCAGAGAGGAAAAAAATAATGCTGTCATACCTTCTCCTCTGGTGCGTTGATGTAAGAGCAACTCCTGCACTGATGGTGCAGGGACATCTGTCAGTAGGCCAAGCCGTCTCGGGTCAGAAGGCCTAGATTTGGCATGACGAGGAAGCCCTTTTTTGCTACTCAAGCGTTCAGCAATAATCATGCTCTGTAGGTCGGGAATGTATGAATAGTCCTTGTCCATTTTTACAGCATACAAGCTCCAGCATTTAGATTTTTTATTGAATACTTTCCTGTACCTGTAAAAAAAAAATATTACAAATAATCTATACAATTACTTTAAAAATATTAAAATTATACTCACTGAATATTTCCTTCTGCATTCCTTTTCACTGGGCGGTGAACATGGTGATTATAGTCCAGAGCAGCAAGGTGCATCCGTGCCTCATAGACCGGCGGAACATAACTAAATCGTTTGCTGGCGTACATGAGTAGATGGTTATGGAATCCTTCTAGATGTGCAGTTGATCTATAAAATTATTTACATGCTCGTAAAATATGGTATCAGCAGAGGCATGTTATTTTTGTTTTCATCCAATCAATAATTACCTGAATTTCAAATATTTTGGCACCTCCTTCAACCAACGGTCTTTCAAAATAATTTCTGTGAGTGCCTTGTGTGGTGGTGAGCCTTTCACAATCCAGTCCTTGCTTCGTTCACTTTCCTGCAGAGGGTCATGCTGGCATGCACCAAGAGACCATTCGTGTTCCCCAGTGACGTGGTGCAGCAACCCAATCCACATTGCCTAAGGAAAACGTATTTCTGTATTAGACATAGTGTCACAGATAATCAATATTTATGTTATGCACTTACAAAAAACTCATCATATGTTCTGGCTTTATTACAGCAAAACCAGAAATGGTTGCAGATATCTTTGGCCCACTGTAATAATATTGAGCATCCCTTTTGCTGACCAGCCTGTACAAAATGAAAACTGAATGAATGTCATGAATGCATACTATGAAAACATTTTATTATTTTACTTACAGCATGTATTTTCTTTCCAAGATTTTTTGCACCATGCCACATATCATAGGTGTGCTCAACACCACTGTCTTTGAACATTCCCGTTCCTGTAATAAAATTTGTATAAAAAAAGGTTTAAAACCAAAAATACATTTTACAAAACATAACAACTGAAATACTTACTGAACAGTGCCGAAATCTGCGAATGGGCATCAGTGCAAACTTCTGCCAGGTTGACTTCATCACGTATTTGTTTAAAACTGTGGATGAAAGCCTCCTTTTCCATTGTTGTGGAAATCCTTCGACATTCTCTTTTGTCTTTTTGCTGTATGGACATTATTTTCTTTGTGTCATTATCAAGCAAGGTATATGTGCAATACTGGGCAGAAAAGCCGGGGCTGTCCATCCTCCCATCACCTAGATTTTGAAAAGTTATATCAAAGGTAATGTTGATTTATACAAACTTTGATAATTTCAAAAATAAATGAATGTACCTAGTGCAACAACAGGCCCTTTATCATTGATCTCAGCAATGACCGCAGCTCTTTTATCCTCCCAGTAGCCTTTTATTGCGTCAACACAATACTCGTCTTGAATGCGGAAATAAGTGCTTTTTGTTACCATCCCCATATTCATGTACTTGAACATCAGGGCCACTTTAGAGTAGTTATTTCCTGACAGAAGTATGTTTGTTGATAACATGAAATCGCCTGACTGCATCCCAAACTTGAAAACTGGCTGCGAGTTCCACTCCCAAACTACGTGGTTGTTTTGACATATCTGAAAAAGTGACAACACATCAATGCATAAATACTAAGGGTTCAGTCAAACAGCATCAATGCAAGTACACATACCCATTTCACAATCATTGCAGTTCCTCGATGGGAAATGCTGATGTTGAAGGGTGGCTTTTCTCCACACTCCTCATTTGAGTCTGCATTTCGTCCTTTGCATCCATCACTTGGCAGCAGAAGAAACTGTGCAAGCTCCAGCATGCACTTGTGGTAGACGATTGAAGCATGCTGACCAATTATATCTCTAGGTACAGCAACCTTGGATTTCTCTGGTACCATTACTAGTTCAGCAGGCGTTTCTGTCACAGCGAAATCATAAATTGTGTCTTCTTCACTAATTTCTTGGAGCTCAGTAACATCGATTTTACTCCGGAGAGCAGCTCCTGTCCTGTTAGAACAGAAAAGAAAAAAAGAAGTTATACCCCAGTAGTTCCATACTTATATGTATGTATTTTATTTATGTCTAAACCTAATGCGATATGAAGGGACGAAGTTTTCATCACTGTCTGTATTTTCTTCACTTTCAACTGTGTGATATTCTTCGGAACTGGAAACATCCTGTTTTTCACAGCTAGGTGACCACGTGGGATCATTTGTCCATTCAAGCCTGTAGATAGAGCAATAAGTGATGATTTCAAGTAGTTGCATTTACTATTGTACTAATAAACTTACATAGATTGTTGAATGTCGTTGTAGAGATCAACATCAATCTCCTCTCCACCTCCAGCAGATGAATCCCTAACAAAAATATTTAAATTAGCTTACATTTGTACATAAAAATATTTCAATTAGCTTACATTTGCACACAAAAAAATGTTAAGTAGTTAGTTACCTTTGGCCAGTTGTTGGACCTGCAGTGCCTTGCTCCATGGCCTCAACTCCTTCAAAATCTTCTTCTCTAAAAATGCACAAGAAAATGTAGAGTAAGAATCATTTCAAAAGTGTCATCATCAGCTATGTGCACATTACTTTCAGGGCAATGGAATGTTCACCTGTTTTAAACATGTAATTGACAGTATTTAATTTGTTATCAAAGCCCTAGTTGACCATTACATACCAGTTCACACATCTCTGTGACCCTTTGTGCTTGTGCTGCCAAATGCATTGTTGTAAAGTTAAAAAGTCTAGCATTTGAGTAAACAGTGTAGCTTTTCTATTCCAATTACAATATAGGTCAGAGATGTTTCTATGTCAACACATATAGTATCACAGTACTAAATGTAATGCTGTTCAAATCTATTACCTTTCAGACAGGTCTCCATGAATACTAGACAATGCACCATGAAACAGTCGTCTTTTCAATGGAGTCGGTGTGGAGACGTCAGCTGGAGATTGATAACTGAGAACATATAAACATAGATTTTGAATCAAACGTATATGAACAAAAATATATGGTTCACAATAAATATAGGGTGTTGGTGAGACTGATTGGTGTTTTTGATATGTTTATTGTTTATTCGCATTTCACGTCTTTTCTGGGCTTAGTCCGACCTCGAGAATGCTAACGGAACAATACTGGGGACTTGCTTGCTCACGGGACGTTGTCAAAGGCTATGATTATAAGAAACTTTACGTACATCCACGTGTACCTACAGCAACTTTAGGATGTGTTGTCAATGTGCTTTTACCGTGCCCAAACCATAAAGAAAAATAACATTCCTACTTAGCTACGTCTTTTATGGGCTAATTCTAGGGGTCGGACTAGCGTCATCGTAACATTTTTTGTTTTGGCAACGCCAAACGAAGGGAAAAACAACAACATAAAGTAACTCACTCACCAATGCGAAGTGGTTGTTTACAGTTTCCAAACTGTAGTATTTGAGCATCGAACTCCGATCGAGCTAAGCATCCCTATAGCTAGTTGATGTTTTCCTTTTAGCGTCGTCGTCAACCAAAACAAAACGTCACGAAATGTCATCAGTCCGACCTCGAGAATGCTAACGGAAAAATACTGGGGATTTGCTTGCTCACGGGACGTTGTCAAAGTCTAAGATTATAAGGAACTTTACGTACATCCACGTGCACCTACAGCAACTTTAGGATGTGTTGTCAATGTGCTTTTGCCCTGCCCAAACCATAAAGACAAATAACATTCCTACTTAGCTACGTCTTTTATGGGCTAATGCTAACGGAAAAATACTGGGGACTTGCTTACTCACGGGACGTTGTCAAATGCTATGATTATAAGGAACGTTGTATATACACATGCAATGATAGAGTCTATGGCAATGATCCACAAGCACCTCCAGCAACTTTGAGATGTGTTATCAATGTGCTTTTACCCTGCCCAAACCAGAAAGATAAAATTATTCACACTTTACGTCTTTTATGGGCTAATGCTAACGGAAAAGTACTGGGGTGCTTGAGCTCCAAATACACTCAAAAGGTCTACTTAGTACACTCACTTGTATTACTGACAATATTTCTCACTAAGCACAGTAAATATGTAGATATATATGTATATTACCTGTCCAAAAGGAATTTTGCCATGTCCTCGTCCGTTTTTAAACCTTTTAGGTCGCGTAGTTCTCTCCATCTTTGAAAATGATTCCCTATATAAATGCGGGAGCGGTCTCTCAGACGTTTTCTGCCAGTTTTGTAGATGGACTTTTAAAATGCCTAAATTTCTTCTGAGAAGAAGCAGGAAGGCGGGGAACTGGTAACTTAGAATCACCAGATTGCTGCTCCATTGTGTCTCCTTCTCGTGTGCTGTGTTCGCGGTGCTGTTTTGATTCTAACCCTTCACTTCCGCATGCTGCGCGTGCGTGTTTGGAGGAGGACGTTGATTTGTCAATCTGCTCGCCGAGTGCTCTGTAAATGGCTCGCCGTATTAGCAAGAGGAGGGGCTATATGAAATATATTTTTCTCACAGATTACTTGCTTTGCATTATAGAAAAGGTTATGCTGTTGAAAATAGTCATTCTTTAAAAAATGTAATTCATTAAAAGTTACAGACATTCACTTTAATCCGAGCGGTGTTCTGTTATTGGATTTCTGTGCTAGCCACAGTTTGTCCATAACGAACACCATTTTCCAACACAAGGGTGTCCATCAGTGCACGTGGCACCAGGACACCCTAGGCCGGAGGTCGATGATCGACTTTGTCGTCGTGTCATCTGACCCTCGGCCGCGTGTTTGGACACTCGGGTTAAGAGAGGAGCGGAGCTGTCAACCGATCATCACCTGGTGGTGAGTTGGATCCGCTGGCAGAGGAGGAAGCCGGACAGATTTGGCAGACCCAAGCGTATCATGAGGGTCTGCTGGGAACGTCTTGCGGAGTCCTCTGTCAGCAGGGTATTCAACTCACACCTCCGGGAGAGCTTCTCCCAGCTCCTAGGGGAGACTGGGGACATTGAGTCTGAGTGGACCATGTTCTCGGCCTCCATTGTCAATGCGGCCGTGCAGAGCTGTGGTCGCAAAGTCTCAGGTGCCTGTCGTGGCGGCAATCCCCGAACCCGGTGGTGGACACCGGAAGTAAGGGATGCCGTCAGGCTGAAGAAGGAGTGCTACAAAGCCTTGTTGGCTTGTAGTGCTCCTGAGGCAGTTGACAGGTATCTGCAGGCCAAGCGTGCCGCAGCTCGTGCGGTCGCAGAGGCAAAAACTTGGGACTGGGAGAGGTTCGGGGAGGCCATGGAGGAGGACTATCGGTCGGCCTTAAAGAAATTCTGGCAAACCGTCCGACGCCTCAGGAGAGGGAAGCAGTGCTTCACCAACACTGTTTACAGTGCAGGTGGAGAGCTGCTGACCTCAACTGGGGATGTTGTTGGACGGTGGAAGGAATACTTTGAGGGTCTCCTCAATCCCACCGCCACGTCTCCCAATGAGGAAGCAGAGACTGAGGACTCGGGGGGAGGCTCACCCATCACCCAAGCTGAAGTCACTGAGGTTGTCAATAAGCTCCTCGGTGGCAAGGCTCCGGGTGTGGATGAGATCCGTCCTGAGTATCTCAAGTCTCTGGATGTTGTGGGACTGTCTTGGCTGACACGTCTCTGCAACATCGCGTGGCGAACTGGGACAGTACCTCTGGATTGGCAGACCGGGGTGGTGGTCCCTCTGTTTAAGAAGGGGGACCAGAGGGTGTGTTCCAATTACAGAGGAATCACACGCCTCAGCCTCCCCGGTAAGGTCTACTCCAGGGTGCTGGAGAGGAGACTTCGACCGATAGTCGAACCTCAGATTCAAGAGGAGCAGTGTGGTTTTCGTCCGACCGTGGAACAATGGACCAGCTCTACACTCTCCATCGGGTGCTCGAGGGTTCATGGGAGTTTGCCCAACCAGTCCACATGTGCTTTGTGGATCTGGAGAAGGCATTTGACCGTGTCCCTCATGGTGTCCTGTGGGGAGTGCTCCGAGAGTATGGGGTCCAGGGCCCTTTGCTCAGGGCGGTTCGGTCTCTGTATGACCGGAGCAGGAGCTGTGTTCGTATTGCCGGCAGTAAGTCAGACCTGTTCCCAGTGCATGTTGGACTTCGACAAGGCTGCCCTTTGTCACCGGTTCTGTTCATTGTTTTTATGGACAGAATTTCTAGGCGCAGTCACGGTCCGGAGGGTGTCCGGTTTGGTGACCACAGGATTTCATCTCTGCTGTTTGCAGATGATGTCGTTCTGATGGCTCCATCAAACCAGGACCTGCAACATGCACTGGGACGGTTTGCAGCCGAGTGTGAAGCGGCTGAGATGAAGATCAGCTCCTCTAAATCCGAGGCCATGGTTCTCGACCGGAAAAAGGTGCCTTGCCCTCTCCAGGTGGGTGGAGAGTCCTTGCCTCAAGTGGAGGAGCTCAAGTATCTCGGGGTCTTGTTCACGAGTGAGGGAAGGATGGAACGTGAGATTGACAGGCGGATCGGTGCAGCGTCTGCAGTGATGCAGTCACTGTATTGAACCGTTGTGGTGAAGAAGGAGCTGAGTCGAAAGGCAAAGCTCTCGATTTACCAGTCAATCTACGTTCCAACCCTCAAGATCGCGGATACAAGCGGTCGAAATGAGTTTCCTCCGCAGGGTGGCTGGGCGCTCCCTTAGAGATAAGGTGAGAAGCTCAGTCACACGGGAGGAACTCGGAGTAGAGCCGCTGCTCCTCCACATCGAGAGGGGCCAGCTGAGGTGGCTCGGGCATCTGTACCGGATGCCTCCTGGACGCCTCCCTGGTGAGGTGTTCCGGGCATGTCCCACTGGGAGGAGGCCAAGGGGAAGACCCAGGACACGCTGGAGGGACTATGTCTCTCGACTGTCCTGGGAACGCCTTGGGATCCTCCCAGAAGAGCTGGAGGAGGGAAGTCTGGGCGTCCTTGCTCAGACTGCTGCCCCCGCGACCCGATCCTGGGGTCAATGAGGGGGGGGGGGGTGGGGGAGGGGTTCATTGCTCACTCTCATGCCCGGGGAATGAGTGCTCTTCCCTCTCATGCCCGGGGAAGAGCACTCATCCTCGGCTAGATTGCACGGAGGGTCGGCCCCTGTCCTCCGGAGAACCAGACAATTTTCTGACCCGATTTTAAACACTTTAATTTGGCCTGGGGCACTTCTTAGCTTGTTAGGGGCATGGATGGATGCAGCATGACCTGCTCTTTAACCCTGGGTGGGTCTTAAGCCAGAGCACCATGTATTTTTGACAGAATAGCTGGTTTTAGAGAGGGGGAATTCCGGGACATCCAGTCCGCCTCTGGTGCACTCTGCTCGGACTGGGCTTTGGGGTTATACACCCCTGAGTTCCAGAAGAACCAGACAGTTTCGGGCTTGATTTTACCTTGTCTAATAAGATGCTTTGCTTGTTTTAGAGCCATGGATTGTGACTCAGATGACCTGTCTGGGTGTATCTCATCGGGCAGCCCTGCTTTTGTTCCTGAATTCAGCGACAGCGATGGGGACAGTGGAGATTCATTTAATTCATTCATGTCAACAGAAAGCAACCTGCCAGGAAATTCAAAAAATAGACCCAGGACACACTCAAAAAGCCCAATCCAACATACCAATGACACCCCTTCAGAACAGCAACAAGTACCAGAAAGTAGCTCATCACCTCCTTGGACAGTCCAACGCCAACGTTCACTGTCAGTGCAGGCAGTAAGTACAAAAGCAGATGGGTCTCGCCAGTACAATAAGAGACAATATTGCTTGTTCTGTAATAAAGGATTACTGAAAATAACTCGACATTTGGAGCATGTTCATAAAAATGAACTCGAGCTTGCACAAGCCATGTCTTATAATAAGGGATCAAAAGAAAGAAAACTCCATCTTTAACATCTTCGAAACAGGGGAAACTTTGCTCATAATGTTGAGGTGTTAAACGGAGGTCCAGGTGAACTTGTTCCCGAAGGAAACCATCAGTAAACACAGACGCCCAGGATTACATGCACTGTGTTCACTGCCAAGGCCTATTTAGAAAGAAGATTCTTTTCAAACATGTCTCAAAATGCAAGTTTAAGCCTAGCGGTGAGCCAAATCGAGGAAGAACACGGGTTCAGGCGCTCTGTGCATTTGCTGTACCACCACCTCCGGGTGTCAAAAAAGACTTCTGGAAGCTGCTAAGCAACATGATAAATGATAAAGTTTCTTCCATAGTGAAAAAAGATCCATGTATTCTAGAATTTGGTGAAAATCTTTTTAGTCGTTTTGGCCATGATCCTGGGAAACATGAGTATATTTGCTTGTCCACGGGATAAACTTGCGTGCCGAGTTGTGCTCAGTCTTCGATTCCAAACGGCAAAATAAACCAGCCACACCACTCCTTGCAAACGTCCTCCATCATTGACCTGTCCTCCGAAGAGAAGCGACGCAGTCACAGAAAGTTCACGTGGTAAGTGGTTTCTGACAAGCCTGCTCTCTTAGTCTCGCATAACACATCGCCTACTAAAAGTTACGTGATATCTGTAAAACGTATATAAAATCTCGTACTTGCTAACACATTGTGTATTTCACGTTTTTGGGTGTCGTCATTTTTTCTCCCTCCCTCCCCCCAGCTTCTACTCCACAAACTCCAACAGACAAGCCAATTGAAAACCCCTTCACATTGGCAGGAAAGGGGAAAATGACAAAGGATAAAGAAGATGAGTGTCACAGGGCTGTTACAGATTTTATTGTAAAAGGTTTGATGCCCTTTTCCACTGTAGAAACCCCCTGGTTTAGGTAAGAATGCATGGCAAATCAATACTGATGATGATCAATGCTTCATAAAATGTTTTGTTTCATACTGTTAAGTATGTTAGTTAAAAAATATTTGGCAATAAGATAGAAAGCTCACTGTACATTG
The DNA here is from genome assembly GCA_038363315.1 of Mugilogobius chulae. Lineage (NCBI taxonomy): Eukaryota > Metazoa > Chordata > Actinopteri > Gobiiformes > Gobiidae > Mugilogobius > Mugilogobius chulae. Next base: position 4,240,065 of record CM076414.1, read on the forward strand.
TATTTTTTTGTCTACAGGGGAATGACTCAAACTTTAAATTCAAGGTATCGATGCCCCAGCAGAGACATGATGTCCAACACTCTTATTCCAGCATGGTATTCTGTAGAAAAACAGAATTTAATTCAAGAGTTAAAAAATGTCGAGCACATTGCTGTAACTGCAGACGGATGGACAAGTGTGGCCCAGGACCACTACCTCACAGTATCAGCACATTACGTCATAAATGAAAGAAAAAAATCTTCACACTAAAGCAGTATACACTTCACAAACCGGTGAAATCATAGCAGAGGAGATCACGGATATTCTTGAGGAGTTTGGAGTAAAAAATAAAATTGTTGCTGTTACAGTTGACAGAGCAGAAAATGTGGATGTGGCTGTCAAAAGATGCATGTGCAGTAGATTGGCTGTTTTGAACACACCCTCAATGTGGCTGCACAACAAACAAAACAACATATCAGCTGTGTCAAAGTGGGCTGGCCCAATCAGGTCTACAGTGGTCTGGCTGAAAAGATCGACATTGGCCAAGCCAGTTTTAAAAGAAAAGCAACAGCTTTTAGGTGAGCAGGTTGCTTTTTGAGTTTGTTCTCTAATTTTTATTAATATAACAATCTGCTTAAAAATATATATTAACTTTCATGTGTAGATCTTCCTCAGCATTCAGTCATCTTTGATGTAAAGACGAGATGGAATAGTCTCTTCCTGATGGTGGAGCGCTTTATTGAGCAGTTTCCTGCCATACAGGCTGCATCCATGAATGCTCGGCTGAAAAACTCTTTTTGAGAGAGATAGGTAATAATCACAAACGAGATACATTGTATACAAACATGCTCACAGAATGCTATGTTACTGTTAATGCTCTTCTATGTTTTTTCAGACTTGAGCGAATGTCTGATGAGGACTTCAAGAAGGGCAGAAGATTTTGTGAAAGTTATGAAAATCTTGTACACATCCACAATATGTGTCTCCTCTGAGAGAAGTCCAACTATTGGACAGATCTTGCCAATCTTAAAAAATTAGAGCAGCATTTTGCTGTTCAGCCAAGAGACCTCACCATTCATTCGAGCCATTAAAGAAAAAATTGGGAATACCTCTCAAAACAGTATCAGGTGAGTTTAAAATGTTTGTGTTTTGACTTCCAACTTAACAGATAGAAAACCAAGTAAATGTTTTTTGCAGGATGGACACACTAGGGCTTTTCTTGAGGAAGGAATGTCTTAGACCCAAGATTTAAAGCAAAGGCTGAAGACCATGTATGAGCAAGCATTGAACAGGAGTTGGAAAGGAGACGTGAGGAGTCTTTCAAAAGTAAGCAGTGTTGTTATTTTGTGTTACTTATCTTTTGAAGTTATTTATTGATATATTTATTTGTTCTGGTTAAAGAAAACAAGGCCAGTTGCTTCAGAGGAGAGCAGGGAGAGAAGGGTCCATCCGATGAAGATGTGTAACAGTAACACCAAAGTAAGTGAATGATGTATTTTATACTTCTATACGTCATTAAAGGCAAATTAGTTAAATTAGTTGGATCACTTATTAAATCGGAATACTTACTATTTATGTACTGTGTTTATTATAGAAGCAACCAAAACGTTCTGCACTGGAGGAACTTTTCTTATTAGTTCTTATTAGAACTACTTCCTGTGGACACTTCAACCAGCAAGCTACAGGAAGAGCTAAACTTGTACAGAGGTCTTCCATCAGCACTGTCATCGGTTAACCCTGTAGAAGAGCACTCTGCCATCACTTTACAGTTTGGCAAAAAGATATCTGTGTGTGCAAGCTTCTTCAACTCCATCAGAGCTGGAGACAGCATGAGCCAAGAAAGGGCATACCTACTCCCAGAAAAAGCAGATATGTTAACTCTTTCCCTGCCAATGACGGAAATTTCCGTCATAACGAATCCAACCGTAGCCTGCCAATGACGGAAATTTCCGTCATAAGCTTTTTTTTACGTGCGGCGATAGAGCGCTCTCTGATGCACGTGTTGAATTCATCAGCATTAAAATAGCATGATGCAGTTTCATATATTCACCACCAGGGTGCAGTATCGCATTAGCACAAGAGCGCAGTCAGAAGACCCGGAAACTCACGTGTTCTATTTACATTACGGAGCGCCGTCTGCTGTGTTTACGTGATCATCCGCCTCTAAAGGATCGTCTTTCTTTTCAAACGGATTACAGGCAACACATCTTGGACTAAAAACACAGTTGAGTAAGTTTAGAGCAGATATTTGATCTTTAAACTGAAGAAAAGACGATCCTACTGGACTAGGACTCTGAGGAGAACGACATGCAGCGAGTCTGGAGAGAAAAACTAAACTTTCTCTTCTGTGAGCGATCCAAAAGAGTGAGTAAAAACTGTATTTGTTCATGTTTGAAGGGTTAAATATAATCTTCCCCCATGAAAGAGGAATCTATAGAATCTGTATCAGAAAGTAAAGTTGCCTCCTCGTCTGTAACACAGCTTTTGTTGGTTTAAAGATGAAAAAGACACTCGTCCTCATTGTTTTAATCACGTGAAGCTTGTATTTTTATCCTAAAGACATTATTTCATTGTAGTGGCTCATATTCTTTCACCAAAAAGTAGACAGACAAAAATAACACTGACATGAAGTTGATTTAGAAAAAGGGCGTTATCTCAGAAGTTTCTCGTCAAACGCTGAAATCTAATGAAAACAACAAATTTCAAATGCCTATAAAAAGAGAACGGATAATGTAGAATAACATTATTTTTTTAAATGAAAGTAGACACTTGTAGGTCTCATTTGGTGTATAACATGTCATGATTCCAGTTGCACAAGGTTTNTATATAGGTCTGATGTCACGTGTTTGAATTTTAATACTGTGCCGCATCAGGAACGTGCCATGGAGGTGATTCCAGCGTGTATCATACAGCTTTTTAAGAGCCAGACGAGTGATCTTTTGTCTCGTTCTGCAATAAAGAGCCTGAGTGACGGTGCTTCTTGGCTGAAAACATTGCACCCTGTTACGTGATATCTACTTTACAGAAAAAAACTTTAAGGACTTCTCCATAATTAGGAAACCCCAATAAGAAAGAAAACATCAACTGAGAATAAGGAAGTATAGAAATGCATTTGATTAGATGTTTTTTTGGAAATGTCAGTAGATGTATTTGGAAAGGGTCAAGAAAACACCTTACAAAATCAAAACAGTAAATAACAAGTCTTTTAGCCTGGCATTAAGGCAAATCAACGAAGTAGAGGAATGAAATAAACCATCATATGTCTAATATAGGTCTGATGTTCACGTGTTGAATTTTCATGACTGTGTCCCATCAGGAACGTGCCATGGACGTGATCAGCGTGTATCCATAACAAGCTTTTTTAAGGGCGCAGACGAGTGTTTAGCTTCGTTCGGACCAAATAAAGAGCTATAGTGATTTGTGCTTTGTGAGGCTGGACGATCTGGCGGCGCGAAAAACTATATACAGCACGGAAGGCACGCAGGGTGTATACCAGACAGGCGTGTGTCGGCCTCTTGAAAGCACGTTTGCAGATGTGAGTGTAGCACGGGTCTTCTTAAGCGCTATATATAAACCTGTGTTAACGTTGACAACTTAGCGCTATACTCCAGTTCCCTCACCTCATCTGGATGAGTGGCAACGCATCCACTCCCTTTACCCAAGGTCAAGCACCCAAAGGACAATAACGACTACAGGCCTGTTGCACTGACCTCTCATATAATGAAAACATTGGAGAGGTTAGTGCTGCAGTTGCTGAAGCCACAGGTGCAACATGCCCAGGACCCACTGCAGTTTGCATATAGGGAGAGGGTGAGGGTGGAGGATGCTGTTTTGTACCTCCTCCATCGTACTCTTTCATACCTGGATGAAGGAGGGTGTGCAGTGAGAATGTTGTTTTTCGATTTCTCCAGCGCATTCGATACAATTCAACCCCTTTTGTTGAGAGAAAAGCTTGTGGAAATGGCAGTGGAGCCTTACATAGTATCCTGGATTATGGACTATCTTTGTGACAGGCCTCAGTTGTCAGGATGGGGGGCAGCCTCTCCACCACCTCTGCTGCAGTGTAGGAGCACCTCAAGGTACAGTGCTTTCTCCGGTGCTGTTTACACTGGACACGTCTAACTTCCACCATAACTCTGAGGCCTGCCACATGCAGAGGTTTTCGGACGACTCAGTCATAGTGGCCTGCATCAAAGATGACAAGGAGGTGGAGTTTAGGGAGCTGGTGCAGGATTTTGTAACCTGGTCTAAGAAGAACCAGCTACAACTAAATGTCCACAAAACCAAGGAATTAATCCTGGATTTCAGAAGGCGGCCCCCTCCCTCCCAGCCCATCTTTATTGACGGTGAGCAAGTGGATGAAGTTGCATCTTATAAATACCTGGAGTTGTACTGGATAACAAACTGGACTGGAACGAAAACACCACCTTGCTCCACAAAAAGAGTCAGACCAGGATGTACTTCCTACGACGGGTGGCATCTGTATGCTGTGGTGTGCTGGTGTAGCACGAGTAAGAAAAATCTGAACCGTCTGAACAAAATCATTAGAAGGCTGGCTCTGTAGTGGGGCTAACGCTGGCTCCAGTAGAGGATGTGGCAGAACAACGAACACTGTCCAGATTCAGGGCGATCATGGGCAATGTGTCTCACCCTCTGCACGAGACCTTTACACAGAGGAGGAGCACGTTCAGCAGCAGACTGTTGTCCAGCGTTCCTCCACGGACAGACTCAGAAATCCTTTGTCCCTCGAGCCATCAGACTATATAATGCACTCTCCTAGCACAAGAGCACTTTGATTCAGATTAACTGTAGAACTTGATTTTAATAAGTCATGTTTTTAAATGTGTTTTAGGATATTTATTTATAAGGAAGAATTGACTGTCTGTGTGTGGGGGCAGCTGATCATTTGGAATTTCCTTCGGGATTAATAAAGTTTCTATCTATCTATCTATCTATCTATCTATATCTATCTATCTATATCTATCTATCTATCTATCTATCTATCTATCTATCTATCTATCTATCTATCTATAACCTAGAATATATCATATTTTCAGTTGTTTCACACTTTTTAGCTGTGTACTAAACTTCCACATGTGTTACTTCTTGTTTAGATGCCTTCAGTGTGAATCTACAATGTTCATATCAATATCCATACATATCTATATCTACTGTATATCTATCTATCTATCTATCTATCTATCTATCTATCTATCTATCTATCTATCTATCTATATCTATATCTATATATATATATGCTGATGCTGCACAGGGCGCCTCCTCTTCACTCTGTGCCGATCCAGGCCCAGTGTGTGGATGGAAGGTGGGCTTTAGAAAGGGATTTCCCCAGGAGCCAGAGCCAGGATGTGGGTTCTTTCTGAGAACCAGATCAACAATATCAGATTATCAAAGTAACATGTCAGTTTGCAATCCTCTTCATCAGTAGTTTTATGTTGTTTTTCAGGGAGGATTTGTTGATTTTGAATATCTGATAAGTCAACAAAGTAACCAAGACTCTTTAATCTTTCAAAGTGGGCACAGTGACAAACTAAATAACTCTTCTAGCATGTTAATATCACTAATTGCGTGATATATTTATTTTCATTTTCACCTAAGGAAGAAAAGGGTACACTGGGTCACCAACGAGAAAAGCAGGGATAAAATCTTCTGTTTTGACTCTTTCTTTGGGATGTGGTGTGTTTCATTGAGAATATGTAAAGACTCGAGCATGATTTGACTACGTCAGTGATCTAATTTGTTTTGCACAGTCTGTCGTGTGGATGTAATCTGTTGAGTTCACAGGTGTCAGTGTGAGTGCCATCAGTAACTCCTGAGCAGTGTGGTACTCTGAAACCTGACACCTCCATCAGACCAAGACACAGTGTGACACTTTTGCAGACTAGTGTGACAACATTACACAGTTTGTTTGGATCTGAATGTATTGACTTCCATCAGGCAGATACAAGGCAACCCTCTCCAGTGGGTAAGAAAGCCATCACTTGTAAATACTCAATAAACCTTAACAGTGGTCATACCAGTTTACCAAAGCCTGACCCTGTCAGATCTCAGAAGCTAAGCATGTTGAGCCTGGGCAGTACTCTGATGGGAGACTGGAGGAACCTCAGGAGCCTAGGTGGGACGAACAGAGGAGAAACTTGATGTGTCCCTGAGCAAGACACTCCACCCACACTGTCTAGAATGGATCTGGTGTGTGTGTGTGTGTTTGTTTTTATCACCTTATAGGGACAACCACCGGCCAGCACACTCTAGCCCCACAGCTCAGCCGCCATGTGTTGGAGTTCACCCCAGTAGACGAGAGGGTCGCGTCCCTGCGCCTTCGGGTCGGGGACAGGTCTCTCACTGTTGTGGCAGCCTACGGGCCAAACAACAGTGCAGAGTACCCGGCCTTCTTGGAGTCCCTGGGAGGGGTACTGGACAGTGCACCACCGGGGACTCCATTGTTCTGCTGGGGGACTTCAACGCCCACGTGGGCAACGCCAGTGGACACTTGGAGTGGGGTGATCGAGAGGAATGGCCCCCCGATCTTAATCCGAGCGGTGTTCTGTTATTGGATTTCTGTGCTAGCCACAGTTTGTCCATAACGAACACCATGTTCCAACACAAGGGTGTCCATCAGTGCACGTGGCACCAGGACACCCTAGGCCGGAGGTCGATGATCGACTTTGTCGTCGTGTCATCTGACCCTCGGCCGCGTGTTTGGACACTCGGGTTAAGAGAGGAGCGGAGCTGTCAACCGATCATCACCTGGTGGTGAGTTGGATCCGCTGGCAGAGGAGGAAGCCGGACAGATTTGGCAGACCCAAGCGTATCATGAGGGTCTGCTGGGAACGTCTTGCGGAGTCCTCTGTCAGCAGGGTATTCAACTCACACCTCAGGGAGAGCTTCTCCCAGCTCCTGGGGAGACTGGGGACATTGAGTCTGAGTGGACCATGTTCTCAGCCTCCATTGTCAATGCGGCCGTGCAGAGCTGTGGTCGCAAAGTCTCAGGTGCCTGTCGTGGCGGCAATCCCCGAACTCGGTGGTGGACACCGGAAGTAAGGGATGCCGTCAGGCTGAACAAGGAGTGCTACAAAGCCTTGTTGGCTTGTAGTGCTCCTGAGGCAGTTGACAGGTATCTGCAGGCCAAGCGTACCGCAGCTCGTGCGGTCGCGGAGGCAAAAACTTGGGACTGGGAGAGGTTCGGGGAGGCCATGGAGGAGGACTATCGGTCGGCCTTAAAGAAATTCTGGCAAACCGTCCGACGCCTCAGGAGAGGGAAGCAGTGCTTCACCAACACTGTTTACAGTGCAGGTGGAGAGCTGCTGACCTCAACTGGGGATGTTGTTGGACGGTGGAAGGAATACTTTGAGGGTCTCCTCAATCCCACCGCCACGTCTCCCAATGAGGAAGCAGAGACTGAGGACTCGGGGGGAGGCTCACCCATCACCCAAGCTGAAGTCACTGAGGTTGTCAACAAGCTCCTCGGTGGCAAGGCTCCGGGTGTGGATGAGATCCGTCCTGAGTATCTCAAGTCTTTGGATGTTGTGGGACTGTCTTGGCTGACACGTCTCTGCAACATCGCGTGGCGAACTGGGACAGTACCTCTGGACTGGCAGACCGGGTGGTGGTCCCTCTGTTTAAGAAGGGAGACCAGAGGGTGTGTTCCAATTACAGAGGAATCACACGCCTCAGCCTCCCGGTAAGGTCTACTCCAGGGTGCTGGAGAGGAGACTTCGACCGATAGTCGAACCTCGGATTCAAGAGGAGCAGTGTGGTTTTCGTCCCGACCGTGGAACATGGACAGCTCTACACTCTCCATCGGGTGCTCGAGGGTTCATGGGAGTTTGCCCAACCAGTCCACATGTGCTTTGTGGATCTGGAGAAGGCATTTGACCGTGTCCCTCGTGGTGTCCTGTGGGGAGTGCTCCGAGAGTATGGGGTCCGGGGCCCTTTGCTCAGGGCGGTTCGGTCTCTGTATGACCGGAGCAGGAGCTGTGTTCGCATTGCCGGCAGTAAGTCAGACCTGTTCCCAGTGCATGTTGGACTTCGACAAGGCTGCCCTTTGTCACCGGTTCTGTTCATTGTTTTAATGGACAGAATTTCTAGGCGCAGTCACGGTCCGGAGGGTGTCCGGTTTGGTGACCACAGGATTCATCTCTGCTGTTTGCAGATGATGTCGTTCTGATGGCTCCATCAAACCAGGACCTGCAACATGCACTGGGACGGTTTGCAGCCGAGTGTGAAGCGGCTGAGATGAAGATCAGCTCCTCTAAATCCGAGGCCATGGTTCTCGACCGGAAAAAGGTGCCTTGCCCTCTCCAGGTGGGTGGAGAGTCCTTGCCTCAAGTGGAGGAGCTCAAGTATCTCGGGGTCTTGTTCACGAGTGAGGGAAGGATGGAACGTGAGATTGACAGGCGGATCGGTGCAGCTTCTGCAGTGATGCAGTCACTGTATTGAACCGTTGTGGTGAAGAAGGAGCTGAGTCGAAAGGCAAAGCTCTCGATTTACCAGTCAATCTACGTTCCAACCCTCACCTATGGTCATGAGCTTTGGGTAATGACCGAAAGGACAAGATCGCGGATACAAGCGGTCGAAATGAGTTTCCTCCGCAGGGTGGCTGGGCGCTCTCTTAGAGATAAGGTGAGAAGCTCAGTCACACGGGAGGAACTCGGAGTAGAGCCGCTGCTCCTCCACATCGAGAGGGGCCAGCTGAGGTGGCTCGGGCATCTGTACCGGATGCCTCCTGGACGCCTCCCTGGTGAGGTGTTCCGGGCATGTCCCACTGGGAGGAGGCCAAGGGGAAGACCCAGGACACGCTGGAGGGACTATGTCTCTCGACTGTCCTGGGAACGCCTCGGGATCCTCCCAGAAGAGCTGGAGGAGGGAAGTCTGGGCGTCCTTGCTCAGACTGCTGCCCCCGCGACCCGATCCTGGGGTCAATGAGCCCCCCCTGTTGGGGGGGGGGGGGGGGGGGTCTTTGACCCCGGGATCGGGTCGCGGGGTTCATTGCTCACTCTCATGCCCGGGGAATGAGTGCTCTTCCCTCTCATGCCCGGGGAAGAGCACTCATCCCCGGCTAGATTGCACGGAGGGTCGGCCCCTGTCCTCCGGAGAACCAGACAATTTTCTGACCCGATTTTAAACACTTTAATTTGGCCTGGGGCACTTCTTAGCTTGTTAGGGGCATGGATGGATGCAGCATGACCTGCTCTTTAACCCTGGGTGGGTCTTAAGCCAGAGCACCGTGTATTTTTGACAGAAGAGCCGGTTTTAGAGAGGGGGAATTCCGGGACATCCAGTCCGCCTCTGGTGCACTCTGCTCGGACTGGGCTTTGGGGTTATACACCCCTGAGTTCCAGAAGAACCAGACAGTTTCAGGCTTGATTTTACCTTGTCTAATAAGATGCTTTGCTTGTTTTAGAGGCATGGATTGTGACTCAGATGACCTGTCTGGGTGTACCTCATCGGGCAGCCCTGCTTTTGTTCCTGAATTCAGCGACAGCGATGGGGACAGTGGAGATTCATTTAATTCATTCATGTCAACAGAAAGCAACCTGCCAGGAAATTCAAAAAATAGACCCAGGACACACTCAAAAAAGCCCAATCCAACATACCAATGACACCCCTTCAGAACAGCAACAAGTACCAGAAAGTAGCTCATCACCTCCTTGGACAGTCCAACGCCAACGTTCACTGTCAGTGCAGGCAGTAAGTACAAAAGCAGATGGGTCTCGCCAGTACAATAAGAGACAATATTGCTTGTTCTGTAATAAAGGATTACTGAAAATAACTCGACATTTGGAGCATGTTCATAAAAATGAACTCGAGCTTGCACAAGCCATGTCTTATAATAAGGGATCAAAAGAAAGAAAACTCCATCTTGAACATCTTCGAAACAGGGGAAACTTTGCTCATAATGTTGAGGTGTTAAACGGAGGTCCAGGTGAACTTGTTCCCAGAAGGAAACCATCAGTAAACACAGACGCCCAGGATTACATGCACTGTGTTCACTGCCAAGGCCTATTTAGAAAGAAGATTCTTTTTAAACATGTCTCAAAATGCAAGTTTAAGCCTAGCGGTGAGCCAAATCGAGGAAGAACGCGGGTTCAGGCGCTCTGTGCCTTTGCTGTACCACCACCTCCGGGTGTCAAAAAAGACTTCTGGAAGCTGCTAAGCAACATGATAAATGATAAAGTTTCTTCCATAGTGAAAAAAGATCCATGTATTCTAGAATTTGGTGAAAATCTTTTTAGTCGTTTTGGCCATGATCCTGGGAAACATGAGTATATTTGCTTGTCCACGGGATAAACTTGCGTGCCGAGTTGTGCTCAGTCTTCGATTCCAAACGGCAAAATAAACCAGCCACACCACTCCTTGCAAACGTCCTCCATCATTGACCTGTCCTCCGAAGAGAGCGACGCAGTCACAGAAAGTTCACGTGGTAAGTGGTTTCTGACAAGCCTGCTCTCTTAGTCTCGCATAACACATCGCCTACTAAAAGTTACGTGATATCTGTAAAACGTATATAAAATATCGTACTTGCTAACACATTGTGTATTTCACGTTTTTGGGTGTCGTCATTTTTTTCTCCCTCCCTTCCCCCCAGCTTCTACTCCACAAACTCCAACAGACAAGCCAATTGAAAACCCCTTCACACACAGGAAAGGGGAAAATGACAAAGGATAAAGAAGATGAGTGTCACAGGGCTGTTACAGATTTTATTGTAAAAGGTTTGATGCCCTTTTCCACTGTAGAAACCCCTGGTTTAGGTAAGAATGCATAGCAAATCAACATTGATGATAATCAATACTTCATAACATTTTTTGTTTCATACTGTTAAGTATGTTAGTTAAAAATATTTGGCAATAAGATAGAAAGCTCATGTACATTGTATTTTTTTGTCTACAGGGGAATGACTCAAACTTTAAATTTAAGGTATCGATGCCCCAGCAGAGACATGATGTCAAACACACTTATTCCAGCATGGTATTCTGTTGAGAAACAGAATTTAATTCAAGAGTTAAAAAATGTCGAGCACATTGCTGTAACTGCAGATGGATGGACAAGTGTGGCCCAGGACCACTACCTCACAGTATCAGCACATTACGTCATAAATGATACGCTGAAAGAAAAAAAATCTTCACACTAAAGCAGTATACACTTCACAAACCGGTGAAATCATAGCAGAGGAGATCACGGATATTCTTGAAGAGTTTGGAGTAAAAAATAAAATTGTGGCTGTTACAGTTGACAGAGCAGAAAATGTGGATGTGGCTGTCAAAAGATGCATGTGCAGTAAATTGGCTGTTTTGAACACACCCTCAATGTGGCTGCACAACAAACAAACAAGCATATCAGCTTGGCTCAAAGTGGGCTGGCCGAATCAGGTCTACAGTTGTCTGGCTGAAAAGATCGACATTGGCCAAGCCAGTTTTAAAAGAAAAGCAACAGCTTTTAGGTGAGCAGGTTGCTTTTTTAGTTTGTTCTCTAATTTTTATTAATATAACAATCTGCTTAAAAATATATATTAACTTTCATGTATAGATCTTCCTCAGCATTCAGTCATCTTGGATGTAAAGACGAGATGGAATAGTCTCTTCCTGATGGTGGAGCGCTTTATTGAGCAGTTTCCTGCCATACAGGCTGCATCCATGAATGCTCGGCTGAAAAACTCTTTTGAGAGAGATAGGTAATAATCACAAACGAGATACATTGTATACAAACATGCTCACAGAATGCTATGTTACTGTTAATGCTCTTCTATGTTTTTCAGACTTGAGCGAATGTCTGATGAGGACTTCAAGAAGGCAGAAGATTTTGTGAAAGTTATGAAAATCTTGTACACATCCACAATATGTGTCTCCTCTGAGAGAAGTCCAACTATTGGACAGATCTTGCCAATCTTGAAAAATTAGAGCAGCATTTTGCTGTTCAGCCAAGAGACTCACCATTCATTCGAGCCATTAAAGAAAAAAAATTGGGAATACCTCTCAAAACAGTATCAGGTGAGTTTAAAATGTTTGTGTTTTGACTTCCAACTTAATAGATAGAAAACCAAGTAAATGTTTTTTGCAGGATGGCACTAGGGCTTTTCTTGAGGAAGGAATGGCCTTACACCCAAGATTTAAAGCAAAGGCTGAAGACCATGTATGAGCAAGCATTGAACAGGAGTTGGAAAGGAGACGTGAGGAGTCTTCAAAAGTAAGCAGTGTTGTTATTCTGTGTTACTTATCTTTGAAGTTATTTATTTATATATTTATTTGTTCTGTTCTGAAAACAAGGCCAGTTGCTTCAGAGGAGGAGCAGGGAGAGAAGGGTCCATCCGATGAAGATGTAACAGTAACACCAAAGTAAGTGAATGATGTATTTTATACTTCTATACGTCATTAAAGGCAAATTAGTTAAATTAGTTGGATCACTTATTAAATCGGAATACTTACTATTTATGTACTGTGTTTATTATAGAAGCAACCAAAACGTTCTGCACTGGAGGAACTTTTCTTATTAGTTCTTATTAGAACTACTTCCTGTGGACACTTCAACCAGCAAGCTACAGGAAGAGCTAAACTTGTACAGAGGTCTTCCATCAGCACTGTCATCGGTTAACCCTGTAGAAGAGCACTCTGCCATCACTTTACAGTTTGGCAAAAGATATCTGTGTGTGCAAGCTTCTTCAACCCCATCAGAGCTGGAGACAGCATGAGCCAAGAAAGGGCATACCTACTCCCAGAAAAAGCAGATATGTTAACTCTTTCCCTGCCAATGACGGAAATTTCCGTCATAACGAATCCAACCGTAGCCTGCCAATGACGGAAATTTCCGTCATAAGCTTTTTTTTACGTGCGGCGATAGAGCGCTCTCTGATGCACGTGTTGAATTCATCAGCATTAAAATAGCATGATGCAGTTTCATATATTCACCACCAGGGTGCAGTATCGCATTAGCACAAGAGCGCAGCGGAAGTCAGAAGACCCGGAAACTCACGTGTTCTATTTACATTACGGAGCGCCGTCTGCTGTGTTTACGTGATCATCCGCCTCTAAAGGATCGTCTTTCTTTTCAAACGGATTACAGGCAACACATCTTGGACTAAAAACACAGTTGAGTAAGTTTAGAACAGATATTTGATCTTTAAACTGAAGAAAAGACGATCCTACTGGACTAGGACTCTGAGGAGAACGATCATGCAGCGAGTCTGGAGGAGAAAAACTAAACTTTCTCCTCTGTGAGCGATCCAAAAGTGTCAGAGTGAGTAAAATTACTGTATTTGTTCATGTTTGAAGGGTTAAATATAATCTTTCCCCCGTGAAAGAGCTGAATCTATAGAATCTGTATCAGAAAGTAAAGTTGCCTCCTCGTCTGTAACACAACTTTTGTTGGTTTAAAGATGAAAAAGTCACTCGTCCTCATTGTTTTCATCACGTGAAGCTTGTATTTTTATCCTAAAGACATTATTTCATTGTACTGGCTCATATTATTTCACCAAAAAGTAGTACAGACCAAAATAACACTGACATGAAGTTTGATTTAGAAAAAGGGCGTTATCTCAGAAGTTTCTCGTAAAACTGAAATCTCTGAAATCTAATGAAAACAACAAATTTCAAATGCCTATAAAAAGAGAACGGAATATTGTAGAATAACATTTATTTTTTTAAATGAAAGTAGACACTTGTAGTCTCATTTGGTGTATAACATGTCATGATTCCAGTTGCACAAGGTTTTTTGTGGAGCTGTGAATATGCTTAAAATTAGCAAAAAGTCCTGGCAGGGAAGGGGGTCAAAGTCAGAATAGGGCTGGCAGTGAAAGAGTTAATATTCCTGGAAAAAAAAACGGTTAGGTAGATAGTTTAAATGCACATACTGCACAATGTACAGAGTTCTTTTATACATCATCTTATTTTCTCTTTTGAATCTTACTTAAAAAACATAATTATTTAAGTTTATTTAATTTGGTTTTGCAAAGTGTTTGTTTGTTTGTTTGTTGTTTGTTTGTTTTAAAGGAAAAAATGCTACTTGTTCAATCGCACAGTGTACATAGTTTTCATTTTTAGATGTGATTTTTTTTTAATACTTCAATATAATTTAAGCACGATTTTTTATTTTGGTTTTGCACTATTTTGGTTTGTATTTCAAGTAATTGCACTTTTTATAGCTCAAGTTGAACTTGCACTAGTATTTGCTTATTTTAAAATGTTATGTACATGTTTGTTTGCATTGTTCTAAAATTAAAACTGCTTTGTATCCTTGTATGTTACCAATGTTGTTGAGTAATGTTAACTTTAAAATACTAAAAAAAAAAAAAAAGAAGTTTTCACAGGCAGTAGTAACCTTACCTAATAGTAAAACTAATTTGCTTGTTTGCTGAATTAAAAGCACCACAAGAGGGTGCTATTCAGTTAGGTTCTAGATTTGTGTGAAAGAAGAAAGTTAATAAAAGATAATGGCGGGCACGTTCTCTTGTCGAGGCACACCGAGAGCTTGGATCAAATACAATTTAACCCTTGTATGGTGTTCGTATTTTTGTTACTCAGCCAGTGTTCATGGGTCTGATGGACCCGCTAGAGTTTTGGCTTGTCCAAACAACACAATCAAGCAATTTTATATGAAAATACTCAACAGATGTTTACTTACACACAATTACAAGCCAAATGAACAACAATCATGGTTAATATTTGTCTTTACCTTTTATAGAACACATTTATGAAGTAATGTGCAACTCGTTTTTTAAGTAAAATATAATATAAACATGAAAATCAGTTAAAATCAAGTGAAGTGAGTGAAAAATAACCCATTTACAAATGAAGCAAGATGTTTCACAGCTACTGATTTATTAATTTGAACTTCATTAGACATATAACTCATTTAGGTTAGTTTACATAACACAAGTTGTACATATACAGTAACAATATCAGTCTCATCACATCAGCCTCACTGAGCTTTTCCTTTCCAACTTGGATCCACAGACTTCACAAGGCTTATTTTGTTTCTGCTGGCCACAACCTAGAATAATGAAAACATCAGAACTGTTACTAACATACATACATGAGATACTACTTACTGCTCCAGCTTCACACACTTACTTCAGGTTCATCAGATGATGGTTTTGTAGGTCGAGTGGATGGGGCAGAAGCATTCTCCTCTTGAATTCTCCTCACAATGGCTGCAGAAACTGTTGTTCATGGAACATGTTTGTCTTTTGAAGTCGACATCAGGAACTCTAGGCAGCTTCTCTTTAGGGCTGGGCAATTAATTCAACAATCGAGAGATCGAGATCGAAATTGAATCGAATCATCAATTATACTTTATGTTATGTTTTTTGGAATCAAAAGATTGAAAAACAATCCTTTGGAAGTAAAAATGTGTAGTTTGGAGCAAAAGTCAACATTTGAAGCAGATTATTGATATATACACTATATTCCCAAAAGTATTGGCTCACCTGCCTTTACTCATACTATGAACTGAAGTATATCCCATTCCTAACTTCGTGGCTGAGTTGCTGTTGTTCCCAAACGCTTCCATTTTGTTCTAATAAAGTTAACAGTTGACTGTGGAATATTTAGGAGCGAGGAAATTTCACGACTGGATTTGTTGCACAGGTTCATCCTATGACAGTTCCACACTGGAATTCACTGAGCTCCTGAGAGCGGCTCATTCTTTCACAAATGTCTTGTTTCACAGTCTGCAGCCTGAGTGCTTGACTTTATACACCTGTGGCCAGGCCAAGTGATTAGGACACCTGATTCTGATCATTTGAATGGGTGAGACAATACTTTTGGTAATATAGTGTAGTTTAAAAAAAAAAAAAAAAAAATCGAATAAATAGGAGACACACACAGACGGTTCTTGTTGGTTTTTGCAAAAGGGTAAAATGTGCGGGAAAGTTGTTTGGTTGCAGCTTTGTGTAGGAACAGGAGGGACAGAAAACACTCTCAGTAGCTCCAGAAAGGAGAAAGACAGAGTGAAAGTACGCAGGACCTATACTTTCCACACTTTATTCTCCCTGGGTCCAGTGGACCCGAACACCCTGTATGTAATATAAATGCGTAGGGGGGGTGTACATTATGCGCTCATTGAAAATTTGTTTTGATTTATGTTCTTCACAGAAAATGAGCCAAAGCCAATGAATTTCAGGTTGAAAAATTAATTTATTGTTTCATTTTTCTATTGATATAAACCGAAAACGGGTCCCACAGACCCGAACACCATACGAGGGTTAAATAACGAGGGATATACCGAATGCTTTTCAATTCAGAGATAAGCGCAACAAAGGAACAAACGGCTGTTGTTGACAAGGTATGCAAATGAGTCTGAGAAGACGCAATCAAGATTCGTTTTCGTACGGCCTAAACACACTCAACACAATGCCGTAAATAAATAAGTACTTGTATTCTGCATTTTAAAGCAACATAAGGTTAGTCAATCAGGAACCGAAAAAAGAACCGGTATCGAAAACAAGGTATCGTTAAACTTGTACCCGAAAAAAAATGTAACCCAGCCCTGGTCATGACAGACAAAACAATACATATAAACGCCCAAGTCTGGCTCTCAAATTAGGGCATAGTCTGTCAAAGATTTCAATGTTGGTTGAAAGTCGTTCAAACATCCAGAACAACAGTGTTGCAGCTAAAAATGCCCGTACATTCCGACAAATCTATGAACCCAAGATGGCATGAAATGATATCTGCAGCATCACTGAGAACACTTCAAGAAGCTAAGTTTAATGCTCCACTTTTACTTCTATTGACAAGAGATGTCCAGGTGCTTCATTTATTTCTGGATGCAGAGCAGCAGAAACTTCACTCCACGTTGTCTTCTCAAGTGTCAACCCGGGACTGGGCTGGATTAGCAAAAGTCACCCTGACTCAGATAATTCTCTTTAATGGACGTCGGTCCGGCGAAGTATCAAAAATGTCTCTGTCAGCATACATGTCTCCGCATAGCCAGGATGCGCTGGAAGACCTGGGTGATGCACTCTCTGATTTAGAAAAGAAACTGGTGTCAACACTTCAGAAGACTGGAGATAGCGGGGAAGAGAGGAAGGAAGGTGCCGGTTCTTTTGACACCAGCCATGCAGGAAGCATTGGATCTTCTTGTCAGCAGCGGGAGATGTGTGGGGTTGTACCGGGAAACAAATACCTTTTTGCCAGACCACAAGCATGTTCATACTTTCGTGGGTCTGGACTGTCTCCGGCATTTTGCCAAGATGTGTGGGGCAAAAAACCCAGAAAGCCTCACCTCCACAAAACTGCACAAACTGCAACTCTGTCTCAAGTTCTTAACCTGAGCAACACAGAGTTGAATCAGCTGGCCGATTTCCTGGGGCATGATGTAAGAGTCCACCGACAGTTCTACAGACTTCCAGAAGGCACCCTTCAACTGGCTAAAGTGAGCAAGATCCTCATGGCTTTGGAGCAGGGACGTATGGCTGAATTCAAGGGAAAAGGCCTGGATGACATCACTATTGACCTAGAAGGTAAGATTTTTTTTTTCTATCCACACTTGAGCTCAGAGCAGACAGGCCAGGTTCCAGGTTAAAACAGCCCCAAATAGTGCCTCTTTACTAGGATCCAAACTGGAAGCTACACTTTGGCTCCAGCAGACAGGCCAGGATCCACTCTTTTCAATCCCAATATAGTGGCTCTCTACTGGGCAGCAAACTGGCCACTATCAGCCTCTGAGTCTCTGCCCAGGCCTGGTGCTCCTCTCTGGGCCAAGTGCTCTCACACTCTGCCTCCTGGAACCTCTCCTCCACCTTCACTAGACTCCAGGAGAGCCTCACACTCTGCCCAGGAAAGGTGCTCCTATCTGGGCAGGTAAAGACATACATAAAGTTCATACATTTCGGCTTGACTAAACTGTTTCTTTACTTTTGACAGATCATGCCCTCCAGGACAGTGAGGACGAGAACCAGAACATAGAAGAGGATCTGGATACTGAAATGCCAGACGAAACAAATGAAACATCCCAACCTGTTACAATTGAAACATCCAACCATCCTTCACTGCAAGCGGTCCAAAGACCGTCACGCAAAGGACCGTCACGCACCCCCACTTCAGCTCGCCGAACAGTCGTCAAGAAAGCGTGGAACCAAAGAGAGGTCAAAGCCGTGGAAAAGCACTTGATGCACTTCATAAACTCGTGCCGAGTTCCGGGCAAAGCAGACTGTGACAAGTGCCTTCGGCTTGAGAAAGTCGCGCTCAAACGGAGGGATTGGTTAGCAGTGAAATATTATGTGAAGAATCGAATCACAGCTCTTAAAGAACAGTTTAATAATTATAATTCAATTTATGTTAATAAAGATTTAGTTTGATTTATTTTTGTGAGTCATTATTTCATAAAAATTCATTCCAATAGCCGGTGTACATGGTTGGGTCTCATAACTATCTCTATCCCTGAAATGTCCCCAGAAGTTTTTAATGGAATAAATGGGGCCGATGGTGCAAAATGGCAGCCTCGCTTTTGTCAGTCAGCCCCAGGGCAGCTGTGGCTACAATTGAAGCTTACCACAGCCTAGTGTAGAATGAATGAATAATGCAGAATGTGAAGCGTCTTTGAGTGTCTTTTAAAAGCATTATTAGTAGTATTATTAGGACACACACATAAGCAGCACATCATCCGTCATCTTTATAGAAAGATAAAAACATTCACATCATCTGTCCACATGGCTTCAAATTAAACCCCCTTCAAAAAATCTTAGGAGATTTTTCAGAAGACTTCTGTTCTAATGGTGTAGAAACCCGTGTATGTATGGTCAGAAGGCCCAATACAGAACATATCTGTGTTTATGCAAATCTGTGGGTTGCGCAGCTAGGGTTTGGTTTAACAGGGTCACAGAAGGTCAGTAAAGTATTGACAGTATGGTCTTGTGCCTCAGTGAAGATGACAGCAGCTGCATGATTTATAAAGCTAGAATCTGCATGGTGGTAAAGCTACAATCTGCTCTCTCAGAAACAGCTGCTCTGGTTTGAAAAGCAGAGACAGTGTGACTCTGAGGGACTAAAGAGTTCCAGATGTGTGGACAGTGTATGAGAAGGAGGAAGAGGATGGTCCGGATCTACCACACAGACCCCAGCATTAGCCTCTCTGTCTCCTGTTCCCTCGGCAAAAGGACAACTTTGCTCAGGCTATAAAAAGCAACATGCATTTTGTGTCTGTGCACAGTAGAGTTAGCACTGGGAAGAAACGGATCGGTGTAAAATGTATTTCATAAGGACTTGCCTGTTATGTACATCTTCTATTCTTAATACCCCAATGTGGGGTATGAGCTTGTCATTTCAGAAAATCAAAGTTAGGATCATTATAAATTTAGATCTCACCAAATATTTGATCCAATTTATCCCAGTTTATGGATCTTTTGGGATAAAATGTCCTTTCTGTTCATAAATGATGACATCGTGCAAAAGGAATTTATTAAACTGGGTCAAACTTCTCTGAGACAGAAATATATAGAACGAGCATTCCTTTTCTTAAGTTTTGGTTCACAGGTCATAAAAATGTCTTTCATGATAAGAACATGTAAAATGTCCTCGTCCCAGTGTGATGTCATCAGTTTAGAACTCTGCTCTACTTCCTGTTTTTTTTACTTGGCTAACTTGTTCTTGATTCATGTAAAACTAGTAATTTTATTTACAATACAACTTTGTCAGTCACACTTAAAAAAAGAAAAAAAATAGAACGGTTCTTGGGTATGGTTTTATATCAGTCACATGAAATAGAAACATTTCAGTTGAAATGTACATAAGTAAATCTCACCAGAACTATTGCAATATAATCATGATCTAGAGCCCTGTTCCACAATGCGCGGCTCTGGAGCCTGTAAAGCATTATATATTATAATGCTTATTTTGCTATGTTATCAAAGTGTATTTCAAAGTGTGTTCACTTTGTGGAAGACTGCTGTCTTTCCTCTTTCTTATTTGAAAAAAGATTGTTCCTCTTGTTTCTAGTAATGACTTGTTTTTGACCTGCATCTCAGCTTGTATGTAACTTCCCATTTGTATACATAAGAGTTAAGCTGAATAAGGGGCCAAACACATCGCACTAGGATTTTGGAGCAGAACGGCAGCCGCGCTTACTTCTGTGGGTCAGACCTTGCAGACAGCACACCGCAGCGCCGAGCAGCCGCGCGCCCCGAGGCGCAGCCAAAGCCATTCGCCAACCCAAAATACGCTCCAAGCGTAATTTTTCCGCTCGAGGCTCGCGCAATGAAGTGGTTTTCAATCAAATTGCACAGAAAATATGTCTGTATTGATGCATTTTAAAGACTCCAGCAGCACTACAGCCCAGCACACACTGATCAAACATCAAGAGGGGAACCTGACTGAGAGTGGTTTTACACTTCTTTTCTTCCTTTCAAAAACTCACGCGTCTGACCTGACCATCCCACAGAGATGATGAAGACAAACATATATGACGAGCTTATGTTTAAGTGGAGTTGTTCTATGAGCTGTGTTCTGCTGTTGACTTCCTCATTGTGAAACACAGAGGCAGCTGCTGCTGTCTGCTTCTCTCCTCTTGCTCCCAGTGTGTTATCACGACGCTCTCCGCCAAGAAACTTGCTCGCCGAGGGCGCACGCCTCTCATTCACGCGTGCGGCCTGTTGCGGGCTGTAATGCCCACAAACGTAATAATCCCCGCAAACTGAATAAACCGCAAACGTAATACAAAATTAGATCATTTTAAATGTAATAAACCCGCAAACGTAATACAACATTTGATCATTTTAAATGTAATAAACCCGCAAATGTAATAATTTCCCGCAAACATAATAACTTTTGCCTACCACAAACGTAATAACACAATTCCCACAAACGTAATAAGTATTACATTTGTGGGAATTTATTACATTTGTGGGGAAGTAAAAATCAGAGCTGACCACAAATGTAATGACTCCCCACAAATGTAATAAACAATGGGTTATGGGTGTGCATGTGTATATAAACTGATTAGTATGGAGATTGAAATATTACCTATACAGATGTAACTCTATGGCAAGAAAATGTTACAGATCGGTTCTCAAATCCACAGACTACAAGAGGAACTCATCTGACTCATTGTGTTGAGGATGAAAATGTGGAAAACATGGGAAGACAGGGAATGTATGGCGACCACATTACTTTACAAAGGGCACCTGAGATGTTTAATGTCCACATTCTTGTAATGTTAACACTTGATCCACTTAGTCATTTTACGAGGCCCAGTGAGTCATCACATTGAATAGTCCTGCAAAATGACAGAAAAGTAAGTAAGTAAGTAAGTAAGTAATAAGTAAGTAAGTAAGTAAGTAAGTAAGTAAGTAAGTAAGTAAGTAATCTTTATTTGTATAGCGCATCACAGACACAGTCACAAAGCGCTTCACAGAGAGATGAACCCCTCCCCACTCAGTGATAGTGAGCTGGCCTGGGGCAGCTCAGCAGAGGCGATTGCAAAGAAAGACTGCATGAAGACATTTTAGATGATGTCACTTGTTCTCTCGCTGTAACTAACTCTTAAGATTACCTACCAGTTTACTTACTAGATACTAGCAGTGATACTTGGTGGTCACAGTGGTACTTACAGTGGTACTTAGTTGGTACTTGGAGAGGTACTTGTATGGGCAGATACTGGTGTATAACAGTGATAGTTGGTGGTACTTACAGTGGTATCTTCTTATAATGACACCGCCTTTAGTACTTACTGGTTCACGTATTATGTGTTAAAGTGTGTGGTGGCATTAATGGTGTTGCATGAAAAGGTCAAAGAAGCTGTATTTATTATAACTATAGCCAATTGATTATTAATTAAAAACAATTAGAAAGGCAAATGGTTAAAACGCATCAATGTCATAACATTATCAAGTATTGGAAATTACAAAATGAATTATCTTTTCAGTAAACCAAGCAACTAATTTACAATATTCTTAGCACGATTCTGACACATTTATTGATAAATGCCATGATATAATAGTAAATAGTGGCACTAAGAAAGTACCTACAGCATTTTAAAATTGTATAAATAACAGTGGCGGTTGGTTGTATGTCAAAGTGACACATACTAGTACTTGAGTGGTATTTGGAAAAAAACTCAATTTGCAATTGAGTTTTTGTTTATTTTTATTTTACATTTTGTTAAAGACCCAATAGAGAAATCTGATTCCAAAATCTGAATGTTCTCACCAATTTTTCATCTGTATTAAAGGGACTGTACCTGATTTTTGCATCCTTAAAAATGTAAACAAACAGAAATAATTAATATTAAACTTCCTACTTCAGTCTACATGATTTGTTCACTTTGCCTATGCATTCTGAGCTTCCGAATTGTTCATCATGATGAGTTTTAATGATTTTTCACAGTATACACAGACAGAGTCACAAAGTGCTTCACAGAGTGATGAACCCCTCCCCACTCACTTACATAGTCTGACATAGTCAGAATGAGTCAAGAAGAAAATACCAGAAACATTGTGATATTGTCTCAAGATAAGACTTGTTCTCTACCTCACTGTGATGTTACAACACAATACTTTAAACACGACGAGGAAAATGAATCCGAAAATGAGACCACAATGTACTGTACTGTCTAAATTGAATAATAAAGAATTTGCAGGCTCCAAAGTCAAGATAATTGAACACACTTCAAATCTTAACATCCAGGATGCAAAACACATTACAGTTTTTTCTATAGGTTTGGCTCATTTAAACTGAGATGACATTCTCAGAATCACATGGACAAATCTCCAAACCAAGCTACAGTTGCTCACAACTGAATGTCATTTCTCGTTGCTTTCATCAAACTTCCAATGTCATAGACCATGTCTCAATGGTTCAGTGCAGCTTTGCACATGTTTCTGTACAAGTCTCCTACAGACAGGACAATGACCCACATTTAGCACATTTTTCAAATCAAAAGATCTTTCAGATCCAAACTGATGAGCTGTTTTTAATCTAATGGTTGTTCTGTCCAAAACATGTCAGCAGATTTCACTGTGTAAGTCTCACATGCAAAAGACTCTGGTCATTTGTCAAAGTTAGTCAAGAATAAAATACCATAAACACTGTAATATCTTCTCAAGATGTGACTTATTCTGATGTTACAATATGAAACTATAAACATGACAAAGAATGATACATAGAAATGACAAATAATCAGACTATAAACATGACAAAGAAAATACAGAATCAGAAATGATTGATCCAGTTTAGAGTCATTCTCCAGTCACATTTGTAAGTAAAAACACAAACACACTTACACTGGTCTCATTCTGTTCTGACTGTTTAGATGAGAAAGACTTTTAGTTTTGAAGCTTGTATGAACAGTTTTGGTAAATAGATGAGCTTTTGATATTGAGAAGTAATGTTCCACAGAAATGTAAAATCTTTTGTCCAAATGATCTTATAGATGTAAAAATAATGAAGCCAAACCAAGGAGAAAAGCTTTAGTGTATTCAAGTGTATAATTCTATTCTGTTAGCTGGACTTCTGCCACAGTGAGAAAACATCTGAACATT
Source organism: Mugilogobius chulae (assembly GCA_038363315.1). Taxonomy (NCBI): domain Eukaryota; kingdom Metazoa; phylum Chordata; class Actinopteri; order Gobiiformes; family Gobiidae; genus Mugilogobius; species Mugilogobius chulae. Next base: position 4,263,529 of record CM076414.1, read on the forward strand.
TGACTGTCAGAGTCACACAAGACCAAAGGGACCATGTGTTTAGAGGCAATGACGATTCACATGACAAAGACACATATCTAAAGTGTTTTGGGAGAGATTGAGCTTCTGCAGGTGATCTATGTTTTACTGAATCATCCAGGTTATTTTGACAAAGTGACTAAGTGAATGAAAAAGAGCCAAAGCAACTGAGAAAGATCTTTGTGATTTTGATGGAATTGACTCTTTACATGGAAAGTAACTTACTGATGAAACATAAACAGTTTTGGCAGAGAAATGTGCTTTTGCTGGTGATCTGTGATGTTTTGACAAAATGTCAAATTGTTTGACCAAATGATCTGCAGTTTTGAGAATGTCATCTCAGTTTCAAGAAATGAGCCAAACCTATAGAAAAAAACTGTTACTCCTCCACAGTTTTTTGCAAAACCTTACACACAATTAGCCTTCCTTAACTCTTCGGTCAATGCTGTTAAACTATGTTTTTATAACAAACACTTTTGCTCCAAAGTGATGTTTTCTTGGTTCAGTCACCAAGTCAGAACAAGTACACAAGTGCTGTGACTCTTCTGACAAATAAATCTGTCCCATGGACACTACTCCATTAGGACAAATAGAGTCCCATCTGTTTTAGAGCGCCAAAAGAAGAAGTGTGAGGAGATGGAGACAGAGACAGAGGAGCAGGAGAGAGACCATCAGTGAACTACAGACTACACTATTCTATCAGGCCTGTGTGTCAGACACACAGATGATTTAGCCCAATGTTAGACATTTCACTGTGGCCAAGATACAATGGTTTACTGACATTGTCAGTAAACCACTCTCAAATGTTTCACATTTTTGAAAATTTATTTCAAAATCTCCTTAACTTCCACATAAATAGGTGTTTAAGTGGTAAAGGTGAAAGTGAATCCATGTGTTGCTTTTGTTTCATGTTCAAACAACAAAGTGTAGTTTTTAGAGTGTTGCATATTTTGCACAGAAAGTTCAGTTTAAAGACAAGTGTTATCATTTTACCACAAAGTGTTATTTTCACAAAAGTGTCGGAGTTTTGCACAAAAGTGTAGCTATGCTGTCTTTCTAAAATGTTGAGACAATGAGTGACAATTCTGACTGAATATGTATGTTTTTCCATATTTGTGATAATTTAATTAAATTTAAATTTAATTTAATTTAATAAAAAAAATTAATGGGTGCATGGGTGGTCCGTTCTAGTTTCACTTTGTTGTTTGTAAAAAGAAGTTTATAAGAAATATTTGCAACCAAAATGAATCATGTTTGCAGTGTGCTTTAAGTGAGTCTGTAGGGTTTTACGCCTCGGTATTGAGTGGGATTTACACCTGTGACTGAGACAAATATTTGTTTCAAAATGCTTTGACTTCTGTGGAGTGCTCTTTTTTGTTCACATGTTCAAATCAAAGAATATTTTCAGTGCTGCTTGATTTGAAAAAAGTTTGTGTAAAATTCCTGAAATGAAATAAAAAGTGAATCTTCGGCCTAAAACACACTTCCTTGGAACATGAAGGAAGTGTGTGACAAGACAACACAGGATTTAAAGAATCTATCTTAGTCTCAGAGCTGAGTAACATACAAGAACAGTGCGCCGTCAGCTTTCTCCTGACTCTCCAGAGGCCTCTCCTCCCACTGTCCCTGAAGTCAGCGCACACATCAGCAGCAGACTTGCCAGAACTCACATTAGCTCTATCACACCTTCACGAGTCCATGTAGTGTGAAGTTAACCCACTACATGATAATGAGGCTGTGGGGCTCTCTTGCTCGTGCTGACTCGGTCTACAGTCAAATACATATTTCCACAGATACAACATTAAGGGTTAGCATTAGGACCCAGAGGACGTCACATGATCGGAGAAAATGCATGTGCTGTTGTCTTTCTCTATATCAGAGCAGATATTGCATCTTTTAAAAAAATATGAGGAGAATGGTTGCAGACAGTTATTATCAGTTGAATTAGAGAACCATATATGTGGATGGTTGGATGTAACATGTAAATTACGATGATTAGCACAACTTCACGACTGTTTTGCGTAATTACAGTACGCGTCACAATCTCAGTTCATTTCTATGGTGGTTGTTTAGATGTGTTCTTATTTATGAATATTAACAAAATCCTGATCCTAATCTCAACCTGCCCCAAACCCAGACCTAAACTTACACATTTTAGTAACTTGAAGCCTAAACTTACCCGTTTCACGTGAAGAAAACGTTCCCACGTGGCTTCAACCAAACCTCTTTTTTATGCTGTGAAATCTTGTGTCATTTTACGCTTTTTATATCGTGGTAAATGCATGGCATAACATACGTACGCAAAAAAGGCCTGAACTCGTGCTCCATTTACGCTGTTTTTGTGTCGTGTGAGACTGACAGACAGACAGACAGACTGACCAACAGACAGACAGACTGACCAACAGACAGACTGACTGACCGACAGACAGACAGACTGACTGACAGACAGACAGACTGACAGACCAGACAGACAGACTGACCAACAGACAGACAGACAGACAGACAGGACAGACATTTTGCTCCCACATTGACCCATCTCCCATGGGCCTGCTGTGTTCCTAGTGATTGTCCTATGGAGGCTGCATCCACACATTCTGTAGGATCAGCCAAAGCTCACAGACAGTAGGTGTTTGTGTGGGGTTGTACCAGATGGGGATCAGACACCAGGAGCCAGGAGCTTGTGAGGACAGCTGGTGTTGGAGCAGATCCAGCAGGAAGAGAAGACACGACTCATCTGGAGGACACGTTTACAGCTCATCTCTCAAGACGACGTGCTCTGACTGCAACATTTCAACCAAACAACAGAGGGGCCGCCACTACATCACTGTGCTCTTCTTTATGTGTGGCAGTGCCAGCTTGGGTACACAATCTGTTCCCTGTACCCCTTACCCTCCTCTGTGCCTCTGTCTTTGGTTCAATCTCCTTTTGGACCATCGGCAGTTGACCTGCAGCAGTCACTCACAAAACACTATTCTGAATCTTACTCACTCTTTGTAATCCTTCTCCTTTTGTGGACCCGCCCATTTGTTCTTGATAATTCGTTTTTGTTCAATATCTGTAAAAAAAACAACTATGAAGCACCTTGAACTGAAGGACAATTCACTCCGCAATGAATCAAACTCAGTTTTAAAATCAAATACCCCCACATTTAAAAATAAAGGACTTTTCTGTAACAGATTGTGCTTTGATTTGATGATAAGTTAATGTAGCTCCCTCAAACTAATAACCTTCAGCTTTTGACAAGAATATGTCAAAGCCAAAATAGAATGTCATTCAGGCCTCAGCTGCACATAACACTTTACTGCTCCTTATAGTCCCAAGAAACAACACAGGCTGGAATAAGATTATGTTTTTCTTTTGTGCAGAGCCTCTCTCACTTATGGTCAGATCCTCTTAGTTTTACAAAGAGTCTTTTAAAGAAACAGGAAAAGTAGACTGAACTTGTTGCATTACCGTATCCTGAAGGATCACTGATCTCTTTCCTATGCTTGTAGTGGTGATCTCTGAGAGCCATGATTCCACTGCTGCAGTGCTTTTCTGTCTCTCAGTGTTTGGTGAGAGACATGACAGAGTTCTACCGTTTGGCAGCTCACAAAGACATTTTACAACAACTTTATGTAACAACTAAACGCTGGTGTTTTGCTTAAGAGACTAAGTTTGCACTGTAGTTACTTCATAATTCACTTTCACCTCTAAACAGAAAGCTGACCTCAATGATCATGTTTTACATCAACGTGACTAATTTATCAGCTCAAAAGCCTTTAGTCTTCAGCTTTGTTTTAGGTGGCTCTCAAGCTGACTGCTCCGAATGGTCATGTGACATGTGAGTTCTACAATTCAAGAGGAAAACAAGAATAAAAAATAACATTTATTACACAAATTTAAAATCTGATTATTACTGCAGTGAAATAGACCATTAACATTTTCTATTACAAAAATAAATGCTTATAAACAACACACACACACTGTACCTGTTGTGTTTTCATATTCAAACAATCAAATTAAACAAGTTCAAAAAAATGGGCAGTGCTGTGAAATCCCTCACTAACCCAAACTTAAACCTACCAGACCTACATCATCATAGAGTAGTTGTGATCGATTTTTGGACTGGATTTGACAGATTCGTGCTGCATTTAAAGGTTGAGTGCTAAAAAAAAAAAAAAAAAACTGTTTTCACCTACTTGCTATCTCGTCCAAAGCTCATTAATGACTTGTACATTGATGGTGGATCTATACACTTTAATTGGGCAAGTTTTCATTTTGACATTTGAACAGAGAGTTAAAGTCAATGAAGACCAAAAACATATTGTAATATAATCATAGGAAAAATGAACGCGTTAACGCAGTGTAATATTTTTTCTTTAATTGTGTCAAAATAAATTAGAGCATTGATTAATTTTACTCGCTCCTCCTGTGCAGTTGCGCACATCTCAGCACCAAACTGCGTAAGGACAAGCACCTTCTGCCTTTTCTGTCCTTCTGTACATGTGCGTGTGATATGCGTGGTCGTGCGTGCCGTTCTGAGCACTCTCCCGTCCCGTACTCTCCTGCGGTCTTCCTGTTGCTTCCTGTCGTTCTTCTCTTTCCTGTTGCGTTCTCACATGCTGTGTTCTTCTCTTTCCTGTTGCGTTCTCTCGTGCTACGTTCTTCTCTTTCCTGTTGCGTTCTCACATGCTACGTTCTTCTCTTTCCTGTTGCGTTCTCACATGCTACGTTCTTCTCTTTCCTGTTGCGTTCTCTGTGCTACGTTCTCTCTTTCCTGTTGAGTTCTCACATGCTACGTTCTTCTCTTTCCTGTTGCGTTCTCCATGCTACGTTCTTCTCTTCCTGTTGGTTCTCACATGCTACGTTCTTCTCTTCCTGTTGAGTTCTCACATGCTACGTTCTTCTCTTTCCTGTTGCGTTCTCTCGTGCTACGTTCTTCTCTTCCTGTTGAGTTTCACATGCTACGTTCTTCTCTTTCCTGTTGCGTTCTCACTGCTACGTTCTTCTCTTTCCTGTTGCGTTCTCTTGTGCTACGTTCTTCTCTTTCCTGTTGAGTTCTCTTGTGCTACGTTCTTCTCTTTCCTTTGTTGCGTTCTCACATGCTACGTTCTTCTCTTTCCTGTTGCGTTCTCACATGCTACGTTCTTCTCTTTCCTGTTGCGTTCTCACATGCTACGTTCTTCTCTTTCCTGTTGCGTTCTCTTGCTACTTCTCTCTTTCCTGTTGCGTTCCACTGCTACGTTCTTCTCTTTCCTGTTGCGTTCTCACATGCTACGTTCTTCTCTTTCCTGTTGCGTTCTCGTGCTACGTTCTTCTTTCCTGTTGGTTCTCTGTTACGTTCTTCTCTTCCTGTTGCGTTCTCCATGCTACGTTCTTCTCTTTCCTGTTGCGTTCTCACATGCTACGTTCTTCTCTTTCCTGTTGCGTTCTCACATGCTACGTTCTTCTCTTTCCTGTTGCGTTCTCACATGCTACGTTTTCTCTTTCCTGTTGCGTTCTCACATGTCGTTTTCTCTTTCCTGTTGCGTTCTCACATGTGTGTTTTTCTTTCCTGTTGCGTTCTCACGTGTTGTGTTTTCTCTTTCTCTTCTGTTCTGTACCACTGCTCCGTGTGCATATATCAGTTTGTTTTTTATCTGAACGCTCTCTCGTTCATATAAATGAGCTTGTTCTGTGAGACAGACGAGCCTCTGACACAGGCTCCAGGTGAAAGAGCTGAAGGACCTGTGGATTCTTTTCAATAGAGATTATTTTTGTGTCATTTTAAAAAATAAATTATAACCTAAATCAATCCAAAAGGCTTCAGTATAAAATATTAGTCCCATTTAAGCTCATTCTAGATAAACTTGTTTAAGAAAGGACTCATATGAAAAGGACTCATTCAAAATGTCTAAATTAACAATTTAAAACATCAAATCAAACAAAATAATGTGATTAGTTGCGAGAGAATGCGCTTAATTTTTAATTTTTGCATAACGTTCTTAAACGCAACTAATAATCGTGATTTATTCTTTTTTTTTTCAGATTTGCATTTAATTAGTTTTTTTTTTTTTTTTTTTAGATTATATATACAGCAGTGCACTCGTACTACCAGAACAAAGCCTAAAAACATGCATGTTGGGGAACTGATTTTTGGTCCCCCACAAAACAACCTTGACTGTGTTTCCCCACACTGCGCTGAATACCTGCATACACACTGCAGACAGAGCTCCCACGCACACAAAGGACCTATTAATCTCATTATGCAAATGAAGGTTATAAATCACAGGGTCGCACCTCATTCCTGTGCAGTGGAGGTGGGGTTCCTCTGCACTCATGCCAAACGGGCCCCGGGCGGAGAGGGCTGCGGGGATGCTGACAGATTGGCGTCCCGGATGGTGGTTCTGATACACACCAGGACAGTTGGCACAGAAGAGGCCCTAAAACTGCCCTGAGGTGGGGGTGAAAACTGGACCACCTTCAAACGCCTGTGTGCTGGGGACATGTGCACATTACTCACAGCGAGGGGCCCCACAGCCTGAAGCCAGCCAAAGCACTTTATTTAGATTGACTTTTGAAAACAAATGCTCCCATTGGCTCTGCTCATCATCAATGGAAACCAAAAGGCAAATGCTTGCTTAAAGGAGAAAAAGCAAACATAAACAAAAAACTCTATTTGTAAATGACATATACTTGTACAAATACATAATTGATTTGCTTAAATGAATTGAATTGGCCTTTGTGTAACCAGGAAAGGTTTACAGTAGTTTCACACAGGATGACCTACATGTATTTGGAAGCCGAACTTATTTCGAACGCGATAATGACCAATGGGCTAAAAATTATATTTTTGTTCTTTGTTACAAAGCAGCGTTGTTCCACGTTGCTTTTCTTACGTTGGTGGACAGACGTAGAGACGGAATACTTTTAAAACTTTATTCTCTGCTTTAACACTTTCCAAACGGCCAGAGCATTGAGATTGTTTGTGCAGACCTGGTCTGAGACCGGGACTTGGACTGAATCTCGGGTCTGAACTTGGACTCTCTCGCTTACAAGCCTACGTCTGTCGAAATTTCAGCATTAACATTATTTTCCAAGCTTCCACAGTCTGACGGTATCTTTTTTCTTAGTGGCAGCATTTTTTTTTCTAAACATTTTTTGCCTTTCCGACTTGAATAAAGGCTGTAGACTTTGCCCATATCGTCCTGGTGGACCAGAGCTGCTGCTGCTGCGACGAGGCCTCCGTGTTTTAGCCTCTTTCTTACGTTGTGGTTTTAAGCTGGCAGATTGTTATAAACCTCTCCATAACACTACACACTTTAGCGGGACATCCTGCTCAAGGATGTGCAGAGTCGCACAGAAAGAAGCCTCTGCACATGATTATGGATTATGGATCCCCGGGCCACTTTTTTCTCCCAGTCCGCCACTGCACCTTCCTAAGCCTTTAATTTTGAAGTCAGCAAATGGTATTACTTGTAATGATTCAGAGCACATTGTTTATTCGATGTTCAACCATAGTGTATGATCATTGTTCAACATCTATGACATCAATGGTTTTAGTTGTGCTGCCCAAAAATAATATTTTAAATTGGGAAGGTTAAGTCCCTCATGCCCCTTGATTTTTTGAAGTGTTTTGTATTTTATACGAGGGCGTTTACCTTGCCAAATAAATTTGGAGATTATTTTGTCAATTTCCACAAAAGTGGATAGGGGTATTCCAACTGGAACCATTTGGAATAAATATAGGAACCTTGGCAGGACATTCATACGAATGGTTTCAATGCGACCAAGAAGGGAAATAGGCAAAGCCAACCACCAATCCAGATCATTTTTTACTATATTTATCAGTTTCCCATAATTGGCCTCAAACAAGTTATCTAAATATGGAGGGATATACTGTATATGCCCAGATACGTTATGCCTTCTTTAGGCCATTTAAAGCCACTATGTCGTTTAACCTCCAGTGGGATACCACCACATCCATTGCCTCTGTCTTATCAACATTTATTTTATACCCAGAAAAGTCGCCATATTCAGATTTTTTTTCTAACAGGTGAGGTATTGTTGCAGATGGATCTGTCAGAAATAATAAAACATCATCAGAATTAAGAGATATTTTATGCATTTCTTTACCTATCAACACTCCTTTCATTCTGTTGTCATCTCTAATTAGTTGGGCTAATGGCTCAATGCTAATGGCGAACAGCAGGGAGACAATGGGCAACCCTGCCGACATCCACGCTCCAAGGAAAACCTATCTGATCTGAAACCGTTAACTCTAACTGCTGCCTTAGGTGAAGAATATATTGTTTTTAAAATTTACATCGCTTTAGTATTTGTATTAAGTATTTCCATGACACTCTGTCGAATACTTTTTGGCCATCCAATGATAATATTGCTGTTCTGAGGTTGTTTTGTTTTTGATATGATATTTAGTAAACGTCGCAAATTATTTCCATAATGCCTCCGTGAAATAAACCCAGTATGATCTGGATGTATAATTTCAGTGATTATCCTGTTTAATCGGCGGGCCAATATGGCAGTTAAAATACGAACATCACCATTTAACATTGATAGTGGTCTGTATGAACCACAATCTTAGGGTCCTTGCCTTCTTTGTGCAAAACCACGATAGTAGCATCAGACCAAGATGGAGCCATTGTTTTTGTTCCAGTGCATATTTATAAGCATCAAGTAAGAGAGGTGTAAGTATATCACAGAAACATTTATAAAATTCATTAATAAACCATCCGGCCCAGGACATTTATTAATTTTAAGAGATGAAATAATCTGTTTTACTTCTGCCTCTGCAATTGGTTCATCTAATTCAGTGGATGAAGTTTCAGAGAGTTCAGAAACTTTAATATTTTTTAGGTATTGGGCCGTGCTGAACTCATCAGAACACGTATCAGTGTCTTGGTACAGTATTTTATAGAAATCTGCAAATGCTTCTGAAATTTCCTTTGGCTTTAAATGAGGTCAACAGTAAGAGCACTAGACAGCTGAGAGAAGAGGCCTTAGCTCTGTTTGGTGAATCCGAACGTCCTAACCAGCGGCGGAAACAACGAGGGAAATGACACGACTCTACAGCTGTTAATGAAAAACTACAACACCACCAGCAGACTACAAAACACACACTTCTGGGCTAATATAAATGACACGACAGTCACAGAAACAACGCATTTGTACATGAATCTGCTGCTGTTTACTGTAATAAACCTCAGACTGAGCCATCTTTGTAAAAAGTTTAAACACGAAGCTTCAACACTTTTAAGCACAAACAGTAGACCTATACTGTATATGCGCAGGACAGGTCAGAATAAATATAACAGATTCATCATCAGCAGTCTGTGTGAGAAAAGACAAATATAATCCAGTATTGCTTTGCCTGCAGCAGCAGCAGCGCGTCTCCCCTTTTCCCTTCTCCCCCGCTCGCAGCAGCCTGTATGCAAATGAGCCTGTGGCTTAAGTTTCGGTTCTTCACACATAAATAGTGTTAAGAGATGGGACAATACATTTAGTGAAGGTGATTTGGCACTAAAACCTTATATTTTCAAAGTTTATAAAGTTTGTTTTATGTATTGTGTGTCTAGAGTCTGAGGCAGTAAAACTGCAAACTCTTCATTCACAGATCATATATTGTCATATGTTCATTCATTTTTGGAGCGATCTGCACAGTGCATTGTGGGTGTCTCATAGCTCCTCGTTAGGAAGCATATGGTTCCCATGCTAAAAGAGCTATGATAAAAAGCATACAGGCTCCTTCTCCTACTCCTTCCTAACTGAACTGACAATCCGGACAGCTCTTAATATGGCGTGCGGTGACGCGCATCCGGTTTTGGCTTAAGGAGCTAGACAATTTGATGAATTCAGACGGAGCATGTGTGTAGGGCTGAGGTCAAACAGTTTTTTGACCGTGTGAATATGGCGGAAGTATGTGTGGAACCTGCAATTTCAACTAAACCTTCTAAGCATTATTTGTAAGTTTGGACATTGGTTTAATCCACTCTCATCTCATGCACGAGTCAAGCTAAAGCTATAGACCCTCACAGCTAAAGTGGCAAACCATGGATCTGAAACTGCCACTACATAATGTCAAAAAACTTGATTGTTATTGAACGCTGAAGATATTGTGGCTTTAACAGAACATGATGGATATCGGAGAATTGTGATCGTGGCCTTTATTTGGAATATTTGCATTGACTTTTGGACCAAGATTGACTTTTGGACCAAGATGCAAAAGTATTTTGGAGTGTGGAAAGACTAGTGTGTTGCATTGTGCTCCATTGGATATGATTTGCTGGGCTTTTTGTTTAATTACCCAACAATACTGATGAAGAACCATGTGGAGCTACTGCAGTTATGGAAAATAGCCTCAAGATGGTGCCAAAGACGACTGAAAAGACTAATGCTGCGTTCACACCGGACAGCTAAATTCGCCTAAACGCGCGTTAAATTTCGCCGGTTATTTCTGCTGTTGACGCCTCAATAAGCTTCTAAGCTGCTCTGACGCCGCGCTTTGGTGGACAAAAAGACACTTTCAACGCCCCAAAGCGCTTCGAGCTCCCGCTTGTTTACAGGCTTTGTTTTGCTCGTAGACAGATCACTGAGAGAGAGAGAGAGATAGAGGCTTGTTGAATTTATAAAACGGTTTATAAGAGTCAAATCTAAACTTTGAGACCATTTGAGGCAGAAATGGTGGGTATTATTACCAAATCCACTGTCATTTTACCTTTTCTCTGCTAAATTTCTGGACCCTCGGTCTTCACCGGGTTCCTCCGCTGGCCGCAGCCGCTAGACGAGCGCTGTCCGCCGGCTACATGTTTAGCTTTGCCCCGGCGGCTGCGCCATTACGGCGTAAGTTAAAAGTTGTCATATTTTCGTTTATAAGAGTCAAATCTAAACTTTGAGACCATTTGAGGCGAGAAATGGTGGGTATTATTACCAAATCCACTGTCATTTTACCTTTTCTTTGCTAAATTTCTGGACCCTCGGTCTTCACCGTGTTCCTCTGTTGGCAGTAGCCGCTAGACGAGAGCTCTCCGCCGGCTACATGTTTAGCTTTGCCCCGCGCCAGAGGCGGTGGCGTCATTACCGGGTTGCATTTATAAAACGGATCTTACCCGATCACACAACTTTCTCCTCCTGCAGGCAGTCCTTTTGCTGTCCCGTCCTCGTCTCCTCCCGTTGTACAGCAGGTTTAAACACGGCACCGGGCATTTTTAATACATCCACGAGAGCGCGTTGTCAGTCCAGATCATGTCCCGTGTTTGCCATGTCTCCAGATTTTCAAAGCAACGGACGGCCAAGTCTTTGAAAAAATCCCCAAACAAGCGACCTTTCGTTAAAAAGTTACTAAATACTTCAGTAAACAGTCGTCCTTTACTCTTGGTGTGACAGGAAAACAACATGTCACGTGTACGGGGGTGTAGTCTCTGATTGGTGGACGCGAGCGTCTAGACGCTGAAAAGTTCAGCAGAGCCCAACTCGGGCGTCGACGCCTGATGGGGCAGCCAAAGCGTCCGCCGCAGGTTTGAGCTTCTCCGCAAGACGCGGCGGCAGCAGACGTCTGAACAAGCGAATTTCAACGCCCAACGCACGAAATTTCGCTGGACGCTCAAGACGCGGGTTTACATTGACTTAACATTGAAAATGGACGCAAATACGCCAAGACGCTGTCCGGTCTGAACGCAGCATAAAGAAGCAAAATCTATCCACCTGATCTCCATTGTCCATTAAACAATCAAGAAAAGTTCCTTTTGATCCAGACGTCTATAGAGACATGTTAGAATTATTAAAAAGACAAACACAAATCACTGAGATGCTTGTGAAGCAACTGAATAAAGCACAACTTCCCAAGCTTGATGTTCCTGTATTTACTGGTGATCCTCTTGAGTTTAGATCCTTTTTGAAAGCATGTAATCATGTCATTTGCTCAAGAACAGACAACAATTCAGATAAGCTCTACTTCTTGGAGTAATTTACTAGAGGTAAACTCCAGATATTGGTCAAAAGCTGCCAACTTACGCCATCAGATCAAGGATTTTCTGAAGCAGTACGCTTACTGGAGGACTTCTATGGACATCCATTCAAAATAGCCACTGCTCTGATGGACCAGCTGCATGAATAGCCTCAAATACCCTGCGGACCCTAACGCCCTGAACAGGTTGAGCTGTCTTAATATTATGCAGGACCTGGACTATTTGACTGAAGTGGACAGTGCAACCAACATAAAGATTGTTTTCTCAAAACGTCCATACAAAACACAACAGAAATGGAGAGAGTATGCATTTGACATTTCAGATAAAACAAACACAAGACCAGTGTTTGTGGATCTTGTTTTATTTGCCAGCCATGAAGCAAGCATTATCAATGATCCAGTGTTTAGAAATATTCAATCAACTTCTTCTGAAAAGGTGGACAGAAAATCAGGGGTCTCTAATAATGAGTACAAAAGTAGTGTGTTTGAAAGGAGTTCTTTGCTAATGATTCCCAAAGTGTAACTACAGAGTCTCAGGCTAAGATTCTACAGTAGCGCCTTTTGCGTACTTCCTCAGTGGATTGTCAGCGAATGTAGACAGTAGGGGTTACACGACTACTGAATCTTAGTAGTCGACTAGTCGAGAGCGTTAGTCGCGTCGACTCCGACTAGTCGATGACGTCATTAACAAAAACAAAGATCCAAAGGCACGATGATTTTGCCTGGGCAATTGTTAGAAACAGCTTATTTATACTGACCATATTATCAGAAAACATTGGACGTTCTTAATGCCCTGTAATAAAGCTGAACGTAGGCGGGGCGGAGGCTCTCGCTCTGACAGTGGCTTGGATTCAGTCTGCCCACCCTCACACACTGAGCTGTGGGACGTTTGGTCAGTGCGTTTTGAACAGTGAAGGAAACACAAATCCACCTGAAGCCCTGGTTCCACACACATCACTCATCACTCTTTTCCTCTCGTCTCCTTCTCCCACAAACCGTGCTGCGCTGAACTTTCTAAGACCAAAGACCATCTGTCAGATCTAGACGGATGATGTGCGCTTGGAGACATCTGGCAAAGGCGCATTGGAGCGAACGGTCCGAGCGCTTTGAGTCGGGGTATGCAGCGTGCTGCAGACGCGCGCGACGTTGGCAGCAGCGCTGAGGCTGTGCGCTTGGCTAGACGGAGCGAACAGTCCGAGCGCTTTGAGCCGGGGTATGCAGCGTGCTGAAGGCGCCTGTGCGCTTGGCTAGACGGAGCGAACAGTCCGAGCGCTTTGAGCCAGGGTATGCAGCGTGCTGAAGGCGCCTGTGCGCTTGGCTAGACGGAGTGAACAGTCTGAGCGCTTTGAGCCGGGCTTGCGCGTTCGGTTAGACAAAGCGTTTTGGAACGGACAGTTTGTGCGCTATTGGAGTGGAGCCGGGGTCGCGCTCGGTACTGGGGCACAGCGTGTCTGTGCGCTACGCAAGGGAGGGGTAGTCTACAGTGCGCTCCAGAGTGCCGAGGCGGTGGGACAAAGCATCCCAAGGCAGAAGAACAGCGCGGGGAGAGACGTAGAACGGGCCAGGAAAAAAATCTGACGAGTTGCTGATATTTATGTTTAGAAACACAAGTTTAAAAGAGCTTTTCTTAAGCCAAGCTCTGATTTAATTATTCTTTGACTAGTCGACTACCTCTCAAAGTAGTTGCGGGGGATCTTAATTGTCGACTAGTCAGTGCAAGCGCTAGTAGACAGCCAATCATAATCTAGACCGGTCCCGGAGCATGCACTTAAAACAGGAAACAATTCTTAGATTTGAGGAAAAATAATGCTATTCTTTTGGAAAAAACAATGTTTTCACTGCGTTTTGCTATATATGTGTTCTCGTAATCGTTTGCTTTAAAACTTGTATTGTGAGATGTCGCTTCCCAAGATCCGAATAATGAACCTCGCTGCCCCCTTAAATCGGCAGCGAGCCGTCCTTTTGCCTTCGTAAAGGCACGCAAGTACCGGCCTCAACAGCTTTGATTTTCTGCCCCTCTGGTGGAACTCACGGAAGAAGCTAGCGCCGTAGACTGCGCACGCAGGCTCCTGGAGAAGGAGGGCAGCCCCGGGGCGTCACGACAGCTATGCCTGGGAAAGCTGGTCATCTTGTTTGGGCAGTACAAATACGCATCTTTTCACTGGCTGGCAGAAAACGACGTGGCCTACATGGTGTAGTAAGTTTACAGTTTGTTTATCTTTCATTATGATCAAATCCAGTTGCTGTATGGGGCGTTTAGCAGGACGGGCTACTGTCCAAAGGTAAGTCTGGGAGCTCGTCCGGGAGCTTGTCCGGGAGCTCGTCCAGGAGCTCGTCCAGAAGCGTATTTTTATCAGGTGTAGCGTGTGCTGATGAGAGTACACATTTGGCTGCAGACCCTTCGCTAAAGGTTGTGAATCATATTGTAATAGCGCATTCATAACAGTCCTTGTCTATTTATGGTTAATATATGATGCAACTTACGTTAATCTCAAGCGTGCATTTATTTGGTCGCCAAAAACAGCAGTGGAAAAAGTACTGAAATCGTTTACCTAAGTAAATGTACTGTGACATGCTTTAAAATTTACTAAGTTATTACACAGGTATAAGTTTGTACCTAAAAAGTACAAATTATGCTCCAAGCACCTTACCGGTTATTCACATAATTTCTCAAATTGTGTTTTGTCTATCAAATAGGCCTACTCACATATAGGGTTCTATGGAGCCAGAACGATGCCAGCGGATCCTTGGCATTGAAAATAATTTCGTAACCAAAAAAATTAAATGTTGGCATTGAAATTTCTATATTCAAAATTATTTTTCATTAAATTAATTTACCAATCTTTAAAAAATTGGTCAGCACAGCCTTGATGTTTGTATTTAGGGATTTACTAACACCATAGCACTTGGAACTTTAAGTATAAATAATGTAGCGTAGAAGTTCTTCAGTGAATAGTCGATTTCTCTGTTTGTTTACGTAGCGCTAGCTCCTTATGCTAACGTTAGCATTAGCATGCACGTTTTTGCTAACAGTGACAGTAGTGTCACAATGAGTTACTTTATACGTTCATAATGGTAATGTGCAGCATGTTATGCTTCTTTTACAGGTTTACCATGCTCATATTCACCACCACTACAATTGTACAGAATAAACTTTATTAAAATCTGTGTTTACTGATTGCCTGCTTGTCTACAGCATCAAAAATCATTGAGGACTGAAGACTTGGGCTTTATTTCTATGAAACAAAGTAGAAACAGCTAAAAGTGCATTTTGCAGCCCTATTTCTAGTTTATTACTTGGAAATTACCAAGTGTGTTTCCAGTTTATTATTTAGAAATTACCAAGTATTTTCCTGGTTTAATTTCTATGAAACAAAGAAACAGCAAAAAGTGCATTTGCAGCCCTGTTTCCAGTTTATTACTTAGAAATTACAAGTGTGTTTCCTGGTTTAATTTCCATACTAAATACAATTTGTTAATTATTTATTTTATAGAAATACAGAATTATTCCATTGAGTCATCACTGAGGATTGACAGTAACATATATACACAGACATTACCAAATTATTATGCATAAATGCAATATTGCACAACAAAATCCTTTGTATTTACCTGTAAATAGTGTTGAAAGCATGTGTCTTATTTCAAGGTAATTAACAGAAATGCTTCCTTGTTGCTCAGGTGATGACGCATGGAAACTATTACTGAGAAAAAATAGTATATTGCCTTGTAACAGCAATGTAACAACAAATGAATTACATGGGAATTACTTTATAATCTTGATATACATTGCTATCACCGTACTATTGCCTCTTATTACCATGCTATTACATAGATATTACCATGTTATTACCGAGCCGTAATGTAAAGTGCTACCGAGTTTAAACCATGGCACATGTCACATCTACCTGCTGTTTGTCACATGTCACTGGACAATAAATCTGCACTTAAATAAACTGAACGTCTGTGCTTTATACACATATGAGTTTCAAGATAACCAGTATTCTTCACCAGATTTGACAATCATGTTTAGATTAGTAAACAGTTGCAACAAACTGCTGAGTATTTATTTATTTTTATTATATATATATTTTTTTTTTCGAAACAATGATTTAATAGAAATACCCACAAAAGTGTCGGTGAAGCAGCATTATAGCAATAAAATACCACTACATCGACAAAAAAATGTTATGTGTCGGAGTACGGGGATGTGTGAAAAAATATGCTAATGCCGCAACATCGATAATTAGATGCCAATGTCGACTTTGGGGGATGTCTGAAGAGAGGCATGTAGCCGCCAGAATGATGCCCACGGAACCTTAGCACTGATGATGATGTGATCTGCTGTATTTGTTAGACAGACTTTTAGATATTTTTGCATTAGTCTTGTGAAGCTAACCAAGAACAGACAATATGTAGACATCTGTGCTAAATACTATATTGTACTGTATTCTCTTCTATGGTTTCTAGAACAAAAATAGTACTCCATTGGCCTTTACTTTCCTTCAGATGAAACTGAATTGTACTGTGGCATTTTTTTTTTTGATGAGAGGTTTATCATTTTTAAATACCTCACTTTTACTTTTTACTTTTCTACTAACTGAATTTTATATAAAATGGTTGATCACTCTTAGTCCACAGCACAGGGCGGCACGGTGGCGCAGCGGTTAGCGCTCTGGCCTCATAGCAAGAAGGTCCTGGGTTCGACTCCCGGGCCGACCGGGGCCTTTCTATGTGGAGTTTGCATCTTCCCTCCTCACCACCACCAGTGTCTAGGCTCCCGGGGAATTCTCCTAGGCCCTTTCCGAAACCAGTTCCTCCTCCCTTTTCCTCCTCACTTCTGCTAACTCCTCACTGAAGGCTCCTTCACAGCTGTAGGAGGTTGCTTCATTAGAGCGCTCAGAGCTGTGGCTTTCGAACTGCACTTTCCTCGCTCAGACTGAAGAGACACGCCCCCTACTGACACACATTTATTAAAGTTTGATTCAAATAAAGATAGAATTGACTCTTATTAAGACGCATTTTGACGATAATTATAATACTAGCACTATATCCTACTCCAGACTAATATTCATCCCAGTTCTCAAAACGCACTGACTTGGTAAAAATGTACTTTTTTATTTAACTAGACAATCCATAAGGATTTACACTGCCAACAGCCACAACAAACATGAAAAAAAAAAATGGCTTTGTATTGAGGCATCTGTCATTAAAATAAAAAAATATTTATCAGTGTTTCTGGTGTTTACATGAATTGATAATATGTTTTTAAACTTCTCATTTCCAAATAAGATGACACATACAATACAGACATGCTATGTTTTTTGTTTAATCTGCATTACTGATGCTGGTCTTTGCTGCTGCTAAAAGTAGATAATATCAATAAAAATACATTTATAATGTTGATTTGTGTTTAGGCATGATTTTCTCATTATTTATCAAAGCCCTTCAGTCTCTAACAAAAGCACAAATAAAGTTGTTTGTTCTTCTAAATAAGTGTGGAACTAAACATGTGGTGTGTTGTCCACGTCGGGCTGCTCTCAGGTGTTACACACACGTGTTTAGTGTGCAGTGACAGCGACTCGCTCTGAAGGAGCTTATAAGACACTTCTCCTCCCTCCTCGCTCCGTTTCGAACAGCACTTACCTGTCGCTCCTTCGCGGAACGCGCACAGAGAGGAATAGTGCGTAGGAAAAGGAAGGAGGAGGCGGTTTCGGAAAGGCCCTCCTCTATCAGCCAATCATTTATCGCATGCTTTGTTTGCTGCCGGGGCCTAAGCACCAAACTTGTATTAATAAATATTCTTAATAATAGCATCCTTTTGTCTGTTTGAGTCTGTCCAGTCTACACTCTTGGACAACATGTTGCCCCAGATGGGAAGGCTAGTTTTCGGAACAAAATATACGATGCGATCCTGGACAACATGATAGGTGAAATAGATCATCATTTTTGGGCGACACGGTGGCGCAAGCGGTTAGCGCTCTGGCCTCATAGCAAGAAGGTCCTGGGTTCGACTCCCGGGCCGGCAGGGCCTTTCTATGTGGAGTTTGCATGTTCTCCTCGTGTCTGCGTAGGTTTCCTCCGGGTACTCCGGTTTCCTCCTACAGCTAAAAACATGTCCATTAATGCCTCCCCTGACCCTTCCCCCAGGGCTCCCCTGCAAAAGAGATTCTGAATCTCAGTGGACTTCCCTGGTTAAATAAAGGCAATTAAATTTCCAAAGCTCTAAACTCATCTGTTCAGACATTTTGGGAGAACATGTTTTGTTTATTGCAAAGGCATATGCTTCAAATATTATTGACCTTCCTCATGAACTTGCTCAGACCAAAAGAGTGCATGAGAGAATTTATGTAACGGAAAATATGCACCAGCCGGCTTGACAGAATTCATGCATTTTTTGATGCAATATAAAGATGTGTTCTTTGAGTCTATGGAAAATGGCAGTTGTACACCCTATGAGCAATGCAAGTTGTGAGCTTTTCAAGTCCTAGATTAATACAAAACTACCTAAGAATGACAGAGAGCTTGGCCTTACTTCGTGTAGAGTCTAAACCACTAAAGCTTTACATATGGATGTGTTTGTCAGGTGATTTGCACAACATGGTAATCAACACGACCAGCTGATACTGTGTGTGTATATATATATATATAAAAAAAAAAAAAAAAAAAAAAAAAAAAAAAAAAAAAAAAAAAAAAAAAAAAAAAAAAAAAAAAAAAAAAAAAAAAAAAAAAAAAAAAAAAAAAAAATATATATATATATAAAATATATATAAACAGCTAAAAAAATAAATAAAAATAAATAAAATAAAATAAAAACGAAGTTGCTTTTTAGTGGATTTTAAATGAAAAAACAGTCTGGCCTCCTTACAAACACAAAACATTTCATACAGTATTTTAACAGTAATCAACAAAAAAACAACACATAAAATACATTTTAGACATAGGATTGGATATTACAGTTCTTTTCAAAAAATGGTTCTAAATCAATTCATTGACTGATTTATTGATTCTCTGCCCTTATGATTCTAGCGACCGCAAATCTGACCACCAAATGGCCCTCCTCTCAAACTTGCACTGCAACAAAAAACAAAACAACATTATTTTACTGATAAGACAAACAAATTACAATTACAACTTGTTTCATTTTACTGTACTTACTCAGACTGAGCTCTGTAGAGCTTCCCTCCTCAGTGAGTCGCAGCAATGGCTTTGGAACACGTGCTGACTTCCTGAGACACTTCTGTCCCCTTCTGTCGCTGATCTGCCTACTTCACTCCTGGGCCCTGGTGCCTACAGCAGCCTCTAGAATATGGAGGATTCAGAGTGCCACAATTCAATATATAAATACACCATTAAATAATTATTTAAATATGCCATTAAAACTAGAAGCGCCGCAGCCGTCAATTTGACGGTTCGACACTTCTTTATGCAAATTAGTATAATCAAAACAAACTCTAGGAGGCTGACCTTTTATGACTTTTAATATATACATGTTTTCTATATTGTCGTGTGTCTTTTGTGTTCATAAAATAAACATTTTAAGTTTTATAAGCATTTTGTCTCCCAACCCGCTGCGCCTCAAGCAGCACCTACACGGCTACAATGTTAATTGATAGACTGGTGGCGACTATTGTCATAGCAACAACTTCCCGCGGTTGTTTCCCGCGGTCAAAAAAGTATCAAATTACTATGAGTGGTCAATATATGTGTGTATATGTGTGTTTATCTGGGGTGAGAGAGAAGGAGGACACTGTCGCCATTATCGAAACATTTTAGAAAGAGTTGTCGAGTGAGATAAACATGAAGAGAGTGAGGAAATATTTTCTGCGGAGGAAGCCCTCGCTTTATTTCAAAATACTGCAGAGGGAGAGTCTGATGGGGGCAAAATTTCGGATTTCGAGGCAGACTGGAGCGAGGGACAGGACTGCTTCCGTCCAGTCGCTCCCCGCACGGAAAGACCCGCGCCGCCTCGGAGCACCGCCTCAGAAACAGGTGGGCCTTTTTGCCTAAATTTAGGCATATTTTTTCCTACTTGTAGGAAAAATTCTTATTAATTTGTAAGACTTCACGCTATACCCTAACATTTCATTTACTCTAAAAGCTATAATAACATAGTATTTAGGCCTGAGGCAACCCTAAATTCAAAAGAGAATGAAACATGAAAGACCATTAGATTAGAGCATATTTTAGGGTATCTCGTCTAATAGTAGGCTATTGTTTATTTATAAGCTAACATTCTAACCTAAATTGTGTATCATTTTAGGCCTTCAACAAGCGTCAGGTGACGGGGCGCCTCTGGCAGCTACAATTCCATCTGTAGATCTACCATCGAGTAAGACAACCTTTAGCCTGTGCAAGTTGGTCTAAGCCAGTACTTCTCAAATAGTGGGGCGCCCCCCTGGGGGGGCGTGATGCGATGCCAGGGGGGGCGCGTAACAGTCCACTAGATCAATAAGCTCCAGCCCTATCGGTCCTCCTGTCTGTCCTGAATCAGCGCGTTTCATAAAATCTGTCCCGTTCAGGCGCGCCTTGTCTGCCCTGCTTTGATCGTGGTGCCGGTGTCGGTACATTTCCGCGTTTGCGTCTCTCTGCTTTTGTTTGTGTGCAGCGGTCCGGCTTCTCGCGCACCGCGCCAGACACACACAGGTGAAAAGAATGGCCCCGGCACCGCGCGCTCGCTCAGCTGGGACAGAGCAGCGTCAACAAGCCCGAGGTCGCGTGTCCGCGGTAAAACGCCTGATCTGCCACATCATTTCACCAACTTTACTCCACACAAACGGTACGGCTCTGATCACTTGTGGAATAAACAGCGCCCAGCGCCGCTTTCAAAGCCTTTTCTATTCAGCCTGTGAAGCTGACTACACTGTAAAAATAACACTGCAAAAAATAGGAATAAAGAAATAAACTTGCAAAGTGTAAACGTACAAAATAAAGTTAATATTTGTTGAACTTTGTTTCAAGTTGATATTGATTTTTTCTTTTGTTAATGTTTAAAAGGATACACTTTTAGATATACTTATACACTTTTTATAGATAATAATCTGATTTTTAGTCACTACGGCGAGTAGGGGGGGCGCGAAACATTTTCTCTTTCCCAGGGGGGGCGCGGCAAAAAATAATTGAGAAGCACTGGTCTAAGCCTACTAAGGCAAGGCCAGAGGAGCGAGGGAAGGACGGCACTGTCTGGGAACCAGTGCCACCCCAGTCTGTACGCCGGGGCAGACAGCCGTCCCAGAACATTCTCCGAGAGACTGCGGGACCAACACTGTGCGCACGACAGGCTGTCATCGACAAAGAGAGCGCGATCCTGTGTCTGCTGGATGCCAGAATGCTTGAGCACATTCGGGACTGCACTGTGGCCCAGGCGCGTCTTGCTGGAGCGCACGCGTGGGAGCTCTCCATCGGAGAACTAAAGGCGTTTATCGCACTGCTATACGTCAGAGGGGCGTTTAGCAAAAATATTGAGATAGAGAGCTTGTGGTCGGGGGAGTGGGGTCTCCCATTTTTTCAAAGCATGATGCCACGGAGCAGGTACCGTGACATAATGCGTCACCTTCGCTTTGACCGGTGGGAGGAGAGAATGGCCCGTCCACAGACAAGTTTGCCCTGGCTACGGATGTGTGGCAGTGGTTTGTGGCAAACAGCATCCGCTGCTACAGACCCAGCGACAATCTGACAGTTGATGAGCAGCTGTTTCCGACCAAAGCCCGCTGTCGCTTCACCCAATATATGGCCAACAAGCCGGACAATATGGAATTAAGTTCTGGGTGGTAGCAGAAGTTACCACAAAATACTTTCTAAATGGGTTCTCTTACCTGGGAAAGGATGAAGCGAGGCCACCTGGACAGCGCCTGGGAGAAAGCGTTGTCCTCAAACTTGTGGAGGGAAGAAACGTGACGGTGGACAACTTTTTTACGTCCCTCTCCCTCGCCAACAGCCTGCTCCGCAGAAACACCAGCCTCGTGGGCACGATGAATGCAGCCCGCAGAGAGCTCCCACCATCTGCACACCAATGCGCGGAGCTGTTCAGCTCCAAGGTACTGAAGCATGACCGGACGACGCTTACCATATACCAGGGGAAGGCTAAAAAAAACGTGTGCGTCTTGAGCTCTCTGCACCAGACTGTCGCTGTGGAGGTGACAGAAAGAAGAAGCCGGAGACCGTCTGTTTCTACAACAAGTCAAAGGTAATGTGGCTTATGTGTTCCTATATGTCGGAATAGTGCAGCATGACATTTTTTTTTTCTGATTACAGTGTGGAGTAGACACTCTGGATCAGATGGCACGGAAATATACAGTGAAAGGCGCAACGCGGAGATGGCCATTGGCTGTCTTTTACAATATTCTGGATCTGGCAGCAATAAATGCTTGGGTGCTATTCCAGCAGTGCACTGGAACAAACATCTCCCGCCGCGCATTCATCTTGGAGCTTGCAAAGGAGCTGCGCAGGGATGTTCTGCGAGCTAAAGCTTCATCCAACACGCCTGAGCTCCAGCTTTTGCCCCACCCGCAGGTGGCAGGGAACCGACGACAGTGCCAAATCAACAGGCACTGTAAGAAAAATAGAACCACGACAATCTGCCATGGCTGTCAGAAGCCTGTCTGTGGGAAGTGCGTCGCGAAGACGGAGAGCCGCTGTCCTGCATGCGCGCTCTAAACAACCTTGCATAAAAAGATGTGTGTGATTTATGGAATCAGTTTTAATATCGCTCAGATTTTGCTTTTGGCTTTATAGGCTACATTCCAATTTCAGTTCTATGTTTTGTATTTAGGCCTACATTGTTGTTTTGTTAGAGGCCTGTTACAAATATTTAACTTTTGTAGGCTATTTATGCATTTATCTATGCATGTATTTATTTGGGACTATTTATTGTGTAATTCTTATTTTTTGGGTATTTTTTGTTGTTGTATTTAATTATTTATTTAGAGTATATCTATATTAATGTATGATTTTATTTACTTAGCCTATTTAGTTATGTATTTGTTATATTATTATTATTACTATTACTATTATTACTATTATTATTATTATTATTGTCTTTTGTGTTTATTTACCCTATTTATTTTTTTGTTTTTTTTATATTTAGTCATTTGTATATATGTAGATATAGGCCAATCATTATGATCAATATAATCAATGTAAATATGAATAATATATTTTTCTATTCAAAGTGTTATGATTTCTCTGCTATTGATTTTTAATACATTATTATATTATATTACTGCGTTGTCTCTAATTCCTGATTGAAGAAAAAAAGTGTGTGGATGGGGCTGTGTATGTTAGATGCATATAGGCCAACTCTATTCATAACACATAAAAAAAAAAAAAAAAAAATCCGTCAACAGTCTAATAAATTCACAAAAGGCTCAATCTTCTGGCCTAAATCGAATGAGGCCTAATACAAACGCACGTCCGTGACCGCGCGCATGGTCTAAAGCTTTAGCCATGTATATCGAGCATTTCCAATACACAGCATTGAATGAAGTGTGCCATGTTTTGAAGACAGGTCTAGCAAATTCAAGTTGTTATTAATATATTGGGATAGACTTTTTTTTTTTTTTTTCACGCAGCGGGGGAAAAATGAAGGCCTATTGACGAATTAGAACAATTATCAAGGGAGTTTACAATTTTAATCTAGCTATGCAATTATTTTGCATTGTTTTATTATTTTTACCTTGAAAATTTAGTTGTGTAAAGTGTATTTATGTAATAAAGCAGCGCAAAACACTGATAATTACAAAACCGTCAAATTGTAGTGTTAAATAAATATATTTTGAAATAAACAAATAAATAATTAAATGTACAATAAAATGAATAAATTATAAATAATTATTTGCATAATTAATTAAATAATGAATTGTTCAAATAAATAATTAAATAAATACTGAAATAATTAATTACATAATTAAATGTGTCAATATATGTTCAAATACATCTTACATACAGCTCCAGCCCACACCAACATCTCAGGTGGATCTCCTTGTCATGTCAGTAACGTTGGAAGTCATTTGGACCGCCAAGGTAGTAGCCGTTATGAACCACCAAAGACATATTTTCAACTTTATTTCTTCATCATCTTTAAAAAGGACAAAGGAAAGCAATTTTGGACCATTCTTCTAAAAAAATTGCCGCAGTTCAGTCAGATTCTTGGGAAGTCATGCATGAATTGCTGAGGTCATGCCACAGCATATCAAGTCAGGACTTTGACTTGGCCACTCCAGAATGTGTATTTTGTTCTTCTGAAACCATTCTCGAGCTGATTTACTATTGTGTTTTGGATCAGTGAGCCCGTTTACATGGGCTTGAATAACCCGGTTATTGTCGGAACTTCTAAATAACCCGATTTTGCTATGGCGCATGTAAACGGTAAAACCCGATTTTAGTATCCCGAATATGCCAGTATCCCGGTTATGAAAAAACAGAATATTGCAGCTGGAATATTCCGATAATAACCGGGATATTTGGCGCATGTATACACCATATCCCGAAAACTCGCCACTTCCGGTGCTCTGCGCATGCGTCTACAGCACAAACAAACATGGCGGCAGGAGGTAAGAAGCGGAGCTACTTTTGGAGCGATGAAGAGACTGAATTTTGTATTTCAACGATGAAAGAGCTCAATATTATCACTCATTTGGACGGAAAAAAACAGCGCAATGCTGACTTGTTTAAAACTGTTGTGGATAAAATGACAGAGGCAGGATTTCCCGTTCGTATGGTTGAGCAGGTTCGTTCTCAGTGGAAAATTCTCAAGAAACAGTACTACCAGGCAAAGCAGCAAAACAATAAAAGCGGGTCTTGTCCTGCGAACTTCCGATTTTTTAAAATAATTGATGACTTACTCGGCCATCGTCCACTGGCTTCTACCGCAGATGACGGGGTCGATGTTGGCTTCGAAAGTTCCTCATAGCACAAGGTATTTGCTTGCATCGTCAGTTCTAATAAAGTTTGTTTGATTTTTCCCAAAATTATATATATTTTTCTTTTTGTAGATGAAAATGGTTCGGGGGACAACGAAGGTTTGTTGTTATATCTCATAGTTAAAGAAAATTACATTAGTCAAAGACATGAAATTGAATCCAATTCTTTTTATTTCTACAGAAGAAGGTGACGACCTTGATCAAACAAATGATGAAGGTTTGTATAATATACTGTATTTAGAGGTTGGTAGAATACACAAAATGTACTCAAGACTTCAAAAGTAAAAGTTCAAAATAGATGTGGGAACATGTACTCATTAATGTAATTGATTATTTTTTTTAAGGATTACTTGATCTAATTACAAAACAAAATACAAAAAATGCAATATATTAGATTCGTTTTTTGCGTGCTGAAAAAAACAACAACCATTTAGTTAGCTGACTTAGCTTAAAGTGTGTATGACAGGTTGGAGTACATTTTTGGTAAAATATAGCAAACATGATTATGATTAAGATTTGACTAAACATTTATCTTGTTTTTACCCAGTTTGGTTGCTTTCAGGAAGTTTATTATTGTCTTTTGTCCAGTAAATATGACATATGTGGAGGGGAATCTACAAATGTTACCTAGCAACCACATTGTAAATATGGGCCAAAATCAACATAACTAACCCAGAAGTGACAACGTGACAAAGTATTATAACTTATAAGACTTTAACTGTGTTAACTTATTGCTTAAACTCCCAGTGAAAAGTGTTCATTGTGTGTATTAAGTCTTTGTGATGACACATGTGGAGGATTCTGTTACAGAACTCACATTACTTCCTCTCATTTTTACCTTTTGTTTGTCCATTTCTTCATAAATTGCAACTTAACTGTAAAACTATGATCAATATTTACCACAAAGACTAACACACCAAACTAAGTCAAAATTAGAAAATGTGTTAATCTGTCATAAGGGCTCTAAGCTGAATGTTTAGTAAACTTTTAGTCTAGCTAAATAGTATATATAGAAGGTATAATTGAGTACAACCTACTTTTGTATGTTAATAGAATATTTTTTTATAGATGGAATGAAAGTGCACAACCACCCACAGAACAAACTACTACAACAGAAAATCCTACACCACCAGTTGAGCCCTCGCAGTCCAAAACACAAAGTGAGTCTCTTGTTCTTGAACAATGTGATTTGGTTGCTGGAGCAGATGGAATTCTATTTTGCTGTATAAATTGTGTTCTTTATTGTTGTTTCATTAGATATTTCAGAATTGTAGCAACATATAAAATTATATCTCATGAAGCCCTCTGGAAAAGAAGCAGCTGTGTCAAATGACTCATGAATAGGTCTGAATTTGTATGTTTTGTGATCTTAAAAAGCATTTAAATATGACCTTTCTTAGAACATGTTAAAAAACTTTACAAAACCTGAGAAAACACCAAAAGTATAAAAAGATGCACAATTCAGTTTTTTCAATTCTATTAATTAGCTTGCTACAGATATTATGTAGGCATTCCTAAGCAGTGCAGAATTTTAGTTAGGGATATCAAGTGTATGAACGACATTTATATATATATTATATATATATAATATATATATATATATATATATATATATATATATATATATATATATAAATAATCGGCATATTTTGTTGTGTGCTAGGTCGGAAGAAGAGTCAGAAACACTCTACTACTCGACAGCAGCAAGATTTTCTGTTAACTTTTCAACAGAGACAACAGGAGTGGATGGAACGCCAGCTGGAACAAAGTTACGAGCGAGAGCAGAGGCTGCTCACTGAAGTAGTTGAACAGAGCAACCGCTCTTTGCAGACTGTTGTAAACCAGTTAATTTCCGGATTGAGGGCCCCCAATGCCCTCTATCATCATGGAGGGTATCATAGCAGGGAAAATGAGTCTGACAACTATTTTTTTGAGTTATAACTTGTTATTTGTGGTCGCATTAGTTTAACAGTTGATATTTCATTCCAATTAATTGTAAAGTTCAGATTTTAAAAATGTTTATTTAAGTTCTTGCAGCCTTGAAGGTTCTATAAAAATAGTTTTTGCTCACGTTACATTGCAACATTCTAAAAGCCAAAAGTATTTAGTAT
This sequence comes from Mugilogobius chulae, assembly GCA_038363315.1. Lineage (NCBI taxonomy): Eukaryota > Metazoa > Chordata > Actinopteri > Gobiiformes > Gobiidae > Mugilogobius > Mugilogobius chulae. The sequence continues at coordinate 4,290,522 of CM076414.1, forward strand.
AAATGAAGACAGCTCAAATAATCTTGTTTAAATGCATTTTGCTGAAATGTAACAAAAAGTGAATGGGTCTAGTCACTACAATTTGTGAATTTCTTTATCATTCATGGTGAAGTACAGTGTTATTACAACGTGAACACAACCTATTAGAAGACTTCTTGTTTAATAACAGTTGTAAGATTGATTCCAGAAATACACTTTGGAACTGAATTTACTTAGTTGTAATAACTGATGTTTGAATCTTAATCAGGAAATATTTCCTTCGTGTCTCTCCTCTCTTTGCTGTGTCTCTCCTCTCTTCGCTGTGTCTCTCCTCTCTCCTGTCTCTTTCTGTCTCTCCTCTCTCCACTGTCTCTCCTCTCTTCACTGTCTCTCTCTTCGCTGTGTCTCTCTCTCCGCTGTCTCTCCTCTCTTCGCTGTGTCTCTCCTCTCTTCGCTGTGTCTCTCCTCTCTCCGCTGTCTCTCCTCTCTTCGCTGTGTCTCTCCTCTCTCCGCTGTCTCTCCTCTTCACTGTGTCTCTCTCTTCCTGTGTCTCTCCTCTCTTCCGCTGTCTCTCTCTTCGCTGTGTCTCTCCTCTCTCCGCTGTCTCTCCTCTCTTCGCTGTGTCTCTCCTCTCTCCGCTGTCTCTCCTCTCTTCGCTGTGTCTCCTCTCTCCGCTGTCTCTCCTCTCTTCGCTGTGTCTCTCCTCTCTCCGCTGTCTCTCCTCTCTTCGCTGTGTCTCTCCTCTCTTCGCTGTGTCTCTCCTCTCTTCGCGGTGTTTCCTCTCTTCGCTGAGTCTCTACTCTCTCCGCTTGATCCCTTTGCCTTTCACAAAAATTGTGCAAGGCACAACATGTGACCACTAGATGTGGGCAGAAGGTGAAGTGGAGATCTGTTCTCTTCAGCAGTATCCGCCACCTTGCCTTCAGCCTTCCAAAAGCCATCTCAACACAGGTTCGGGCTGCACTTAGATGAACATTGAATGACTCCTGCTCTGCTGTGTGCATTTGAGCCCGGGTGTAGCCTTTGATGAGCCAATCCAATAGAGGGTAGGCAGGGTCACCAATGATGTAGAAGTTGACCCCAACACCTTCCACATCTATTGCTCTCTGTAACATTGAATATGTAATTGAAGCTATTAAATAAAAAACAAACAACAACAAAAAACAAACAAACAATCCTTATAACTAACCCTAGGCAGCCTGTGAGCTTGTCTATATATCTGACATCCTAAAGACATTAGCATCATAGGCACTGCCAGGGACTTTGCAGCTCACACTCCAAAAACTACCATAAAACAGCAATTAAAACAGGTTGTCCACAAAAACGCACACAAAACGTTATTTACCTACCAACACTAATAATCAACAACACCCTGCAGCACATAAGATGCCCAGCCTTTTCGGTTAATTAAGTCCCTATAACCATCGCTAGGGGGCATTATCGGAATGTGGGACCCATCAATGCACCCGATAATTTGAGGTAACCCAAAGGCCCTCTGAAACCGGGCAGCTATTTGAGTGGCTTCCTCCAGGTCCGGCACTTTAATGAAATTGCTGACAACGGTGTCAACCATCCCGCGACAGAACATGTACACAAATTTTTTACAGTCGATTTGTGCACTCCAAACTGATTGGCCACAAGTCAATACTCTCCGCAGCTCCCCAACTTACACAAACAATAGCCACGCGCATTGGCAGCGGAACTGGTGTGAGCACTGTAGTTTCCGCCGGTCGCATAAAGGGGTCGACCATAACACAGAGCCGGTTGAATGATTCGCGATTCATCCTGAAGTTTTCTCTCTACTCTTTGTCACCAAACTCCAGGAGGACAACCTTTTCCCACCACTCACGGCTCCGCACTTTACCCACATCTCCCGAGTCCGGGTGGGAGGCAAGGACAAGCCCAGGATGGATGCAGGTAATGGCGTCCCAATGATCTGCTGCCTTTCACGTCTCCTGTAGCTCAAAATCATGTGGATGAGCCATAACTTAGAGTAAAGTTGGCATTTAAAAGAAAAAGCGCCACAATAAGCCACCGTGGTCTCATCAGGTCGTATACCCGGGCAAAATTATATTTTATGCGCGTGCGCAAATGTCAGTTTATGCTAAGAAACCGGGATACTAGATTTGATCATGTCCCACCTCCGTATTTAACCGTGGGGATGGTGTATTTAGAGTCATGAGCAGTGTTAGGTTTCTGCCATACATAGCTTTTTGCATTTTGGCCAAAAAGTTCAATTTTGGTCTCATCTGACCAGAGCATCTTCCTCCACATGGTTACTGTGTCCCCCACATGGCTTTTGGCAAAGTCAAAACGGGATTTCTTATGGCTTTCTTTCAGCAATGGCTTTCTTCCATAAAGGCCAGATTTGTGTAGTGCACAACTAAAAGTTGTACTGTTGACAGATTCCTAACCTGAGCTGTAGATCTTTGCAGTTCCTCCAGAGTCACCGGGGACCTCTTGGCTACATCTCTGACCAGTTCTCTCCTTGTTCAAACTGTAAGTTTAAGTGTACGGCCTGGTCTTGGTAGATTTGCAGTTGTGCCATACTCCTTCCATTTATGGATGATGGTGTAAACAGTGCTCTGTGAGATGTTTAGAGCATTGGAAATCTTTTTATAACCTAATCCTGTTTTTTACTTCTCCACAGCTTTATCCTGACCTGTGTGCTGTGTTCTTTGGACTTCATGGTGCTGACTGCTCCCCAATACTCTCAAACAAACCTCTGAGGTTTTTACAGAACAGCTACATTAATACTGAGAGTAGATTACACACAGGTGGACTCTATTTATTTGTTAGGTCAACATTGGAACCTTCTAAAGCTTCTAAAAGTAATGTGTTGCACTCAGAAAAGAAGGGGGTTGGATAATTTTGCACGTCTACTTTTCAGCTTTTTATTTGTTAAAAAAAAAAAAAAATAGATCATGTATGACTGTCCTTCCACTTCACCATTGTGTGCAACTTAGTGTTGGTCTTTCACACAAAGTTTCAGTGAAATATGTTTGATTTTTGTGGTCATAATAAGAGAAAATGTAGAAAAGTTCAAGGGGTGTGAATACTTTCGCAAGGCACTGTATATATATATATATATATATATATATATATATATATATATATATATATATATTAGGGCTGCACGATATTGAAAATTTCTGCGATATGGGCTCTGAGATTGCGATATTTGATATTTTTGCAATATTTATTTTTCACTTAAGAAATTCTCTGTACATTTATTTTAAATCGTTATTACACTATTAAAACAATGTGCATATAAACAGCACACATTCTGTGGCTTTGTAATTGCTTAATTATTTTATTAACTTATTTTTATTGAAGCGCTGTCATGTTTTAGGACGCTTTTTTCCAAGGCTTAGTTGCTGGTAACTCTGAAAATCTGGCAACCGCAGTTGCTACCTACACACGTTTCACATTTGTCTGTAAACTGAAGATGAGCTTATGGGTCGTAATAAACGTACCTGACAGGTCACAGTTTTATCGCAACTTTAGTTTTTAGGATTTAAAGCCATCACGAGCCACAGGAGTCGTTCTTTTAGAGAAGAAGAAGACGAGAACGCAGCGCTAAACACACAGGTATTACACACACGCCTGCTTCACGCACATAATTACAAGGTACACACGCTGGACTTACTTTGAAGATGAAGCTGAGGCAAAGAAAAGTTGAACAGAGTGGCGTTTAATCCATTTGCTCCGTGGTTTATGGTTTAGTTGTGCCGTGTTGTTAGCAATAAATCCGTTGTTAGCAGCGCTAATATGCACTCACAGCTAACGTTAACTAAAGACATAACATGCTGGAATCAAAACGCCACAGCCTGTGAATTTTTCTTTGGTTTTTCGGATTCTAGCGGATCAGTTTGAGGAGTTTGAAGAGTATAGAAACTTTACGATGGTTGTATTTCCCCTCGATGTAGCTTCTGTTTCGAGCCGTCGGCATGATAGAAAAACACTTGTCTTGTAAAGAAATAGTCCAGAATTGTCGGGATGCAGTGTTTTTAGGAAAAGGAGTTTGCTGCTTTCGTCTGCGCTCATCTTTTCATCTGTTTATAGTACTAGTTGCCATCATTCACTGCGCCTCTAGCGCTAAGCGGCAGCAGCAGATTTAAGGTGGCGCCGGAGTCAAACCACTCCGCACTAAAAACGGATGAATAATGCATACAAATGTAAGAAATTATCGCACATCCTTGCGAAGTGGATATCGCACGTGTCAATATTGCGATATCGATATTTTTTCAATATATCGTGCAGCCCTAATATGTATATATGTCGCATACAAGTGACACTGGGACACAAGGAGCACATCAAATCACAGAAAAACAAATTTTTTCCGACTTGGTCTTCCAAGATAATTTATTGATATCACAAATAAATGCCAAAGGGACATTTTTCATTGTCATGAGCCAATTTTGACTGCTAAGGACCAATGTGCATGCCTCAAAAAACACCTGAAACTGTTTCTGACAAGAACTTGGCTAAAACACACATCCATACAAAAATAAACATAAAAACAAAATACACATTTGTTTTGTTTTAGAATATAAAATTCATGTCAGGCACATCTCATTTGTGCCTCTACTGCATTATAGAAGGCAAATAGAAATTAAAATACATAATCATGAATAAAACACAACAAATATTAAAATAAATTATATATATATATATATATATATATATATATATTATATATATATATATATAATATAGTGTTGGGTAAGTTACTCTAAAACTGTAATACATTATATATTACTAGTTACAGGGAGAAAATGTAATACATTTGTAATACAATGTTACTGTCTCAGAAATGTAACTGAGTTACACTACTTTGAGTTACTTTGAGGTAATCACACATTTGTTAAGACATTATACAACACTAATCCTGTTACATTTACACTTGTTTACTGGTTAATTTGTGGAAATGTGACGTCACAACACATTTTCCTCATAATATTTGATTTACCTTTAAGCAACAGACAGTATTTTAGTGGTGTTTTGGTCCTGAAGTGTCATTTTCAATAGAATATAAAAGCAATACATTTATATAAAAGTAACTTGAGTAACTCAGATTGTAACTGTAATATATTATCAACATTTTTACAAGTAATGAGTTACACTACTTAGTTACTGAAAAGTGGAATATATTACTGTAACTAGTTACAAAAGTAACTAGTTACTCCCAACACTGTATATATACTGTATATTTCCTTGCATACACAATGCCTCAGCAACAGACAGCCTAAAATGAAGCAAATCCATTTGGCAGTTTTTGGAAACTTCAACTGAGTCACAATCACGGCGATATACCAACCAACTGTTAACGATGGAGAGATTAATGAAGTGAAAGAAATACGGTGGTGAAACTTTTTTGATCTTGATTGCAGATTTATGCAATCAGTGAATCTAGTGAATCTACGTGTAACCCAGGTGAAATCTTGCCTCAAAAGCCGTTTCTCCCTCTCTTTATATTAAATATATTGTGAACTTTATTATTACGTCATCACGTTGTTGACGCAGTCACGTGACTGTGCGCCGCCAATCACAGTCTATATAAACCGGAAGTTAAATGCGCTGCTAGAGCAAGGGGATGATTTTCGGGTGACATGCTACAGGTGGGTTAAAGTTAGTGATGGGCAAAGCGAAGCCCCATGAAGCAGCAAAACGTTTGAACCAAATGTTTCGAAGTTCCGAAACGTGATTCGAAACCCTCCCAGCAGTGACCTCTAGTGGTGAAGTGTCATTATAAGATTCACGTCTGCGTGTGTGATACGGATGACTTTCTGTTCTGTTTGTAAAATAAAAAGTTTAATAAAAGCTATAGAATATTATTTGTTTACAACTCTATAATTGTTTATCTAATTCCAAATAAAATAAGTTCACATAAGCTGTTTAGCTATAATTTGGTGCAGATCATCTTGGTTTTATAACGTTTCTCTATATTTGCCCTTCAAATAAAAACTAAATTAACTCTGTGTTTCTGTTAATGATGCATTGATTTAAAAACATGAGTTTTGTCTATGTCTGCTAATATCTGCAACAAATGCACTAATTGCACTAATGCAGAAATATGATTGAATTATTCCTATTGATGGATGCTTTTCTAATTATCTTTCTAACCCTACCTAGCAATATAGCCTATCATGTTATGCTGCTAACTATGTGTCAGTTTAAGTCTATATAACTAAATTGTAACTAACAGTCTGGCTAACTACTATCAAATATCACTGTCAAAATCACTAATACTCTCGCCTCTCACAAACCCACAGAGCTCTAACTTTTCATTAAACCTTTTGGAGATTGGCACAGCTTGTCCTGCTCCGTGGTTCGTTCAAAACACTGTCAATCAAACTCCTGTTCGAACCACAAGCCCCTAGTGAAACACTTGTAAACTGCTGCGGTTCATGAAACACTTAGGTCACGTGACTGGGGTTTTGAATCACGTTCGGAGCACTGCTTCGAAACGCATGCGCTTCGAAGCTTCGGAACTGTTTTGAAACGCCCGTTTCATTTGGCCCATCTCTAGTTAAAGTAACTTTTCATGGCAAATTTCGCTTTTTCTGTTATTTCATCAAATGCATTTAATGTCGGAACTTTAGGAGCTGACTACCGGGCCCAGACCACTAACCAAACGAGCGCGAGTCCGCTAGAAACTACGAAATTGGTGAGTGCGCTAACATGTAGCTTAGCCTCTCATTCAGATGAATGGGTTAGCCTAGCCTAGCCGACCCCATTAATTTGAATGGGCGGTTAGCATTGTCTTTTCTGCCCGTTTTCTCAAAAAGTGTTTTATCAAATGAAGTGCAATTAATGTCGAGTCTTTATTAACTTATTGTTGATTGATGTATAACTTTTGGTTGAAATTCGAAGCACTTTAATGCCCAAACTGAGCATTTGTTTGAAGCTTGTTGATTCCAATGCAGTTCATTCATTGCACTTCATGCACTTTAAAGTGTAACTACTGTTGTCACTTTAATATGTTGTCTATGCAATATTTTGATACTTGAACATGAATATTGGACCTGACTATTGAATAACTATATTTGCTAATGTTATTTATTCTTGATATGAACTATTTTGATATTTATTCTGAAGTACAATATTTAACACTGATATTGATAGATTGATTATGAAGCACTTTGTATTAGTTAATCACTGATACTTGATTGATTGCTTTATTGATTTGAATTATTGATAGGATCCTAGAATGAACTTGATTATGATGTGCACATGATTTATTGCTGGTCCTGTTTTATATACAGACCAGATCGGATGGCGAGCTAAGGATCTGAGCCTAAGTGAACCCAAGCAACACGCCTGCACCAGTTCTCTACTCAAGCCCAGGACTACTGACTCAGGAACCTCTCCTGCTCTGGTTGGGCCAGTAGGAGGCTCCTGTAGCCGCTCTTGAACTTTTTGAACTCTTTTTGTCCCGATTGATCGTGTTCGTGACCACTACTCGTGGCCACTCAGAAACTGAACTATTACGCTCTCGCACTTACTCACACCATCGAAAGCCCTTTGGATCTTAATGGACAATTAAGGTCATTTGTTGCGGTTAACCTAAACCACGATCGGGACAATCGAACTCTTGCGCTAACGCACTTTCATAGAAATCATGAAATGTGCAAAGGAAGAACTATTGAATGTACATTTTTCTGAACCTGGATTGTAAATATTTATGGCCATACACCTCAGTTAATGTTATATTTTTGTCAATGTTTAATGTTTGTTGTCTTTGTCTTCAATATATGGTACCAGCAAAAACTCTAATTTATTGTCTCAGTCTCTTCCTCCACACCTAGAGCCGAACTTAAATTCTTCTGACCTAGCCTAACCAAACTCATTCATAACCTTAGTTATTAAGGCATTGTTATCTAGCTTTTACCAACCCGGTACATTAGCTAGTGCAACACACATGCTACATACGCTCCCATAGAGTTGTTCTATAGACTGATGATACTAGGGCAAGGTACTGAAAGGATTTGATTAGATTGTTTATCCTATCTTTGGACAGCAAAAAGTGGTTCTTCACTGGCACTGGCTCATAACCTCCACACCGTGGTTATCGAACCATTTCACTGCACGCAGCTCAATCCCCTCTACTACAGCCTGTTTCAATGCACCTCTCCCTCTTTCTGCATTGTTTTATCACCTGTGAACGTGCATCCCGGGAGTCTGTTCAGTTGCACAGTTCCATGAGCTGGTATGCCCTTTCTTGTGGGAGAAACCACGAGTGGCAATGAGATAAAACAATTATCAAAATACAAAAGATGATTGATATCAGCAGGAATGACTCGTGCAAGTTCTAAAACAATGGTGCCGCATCCTCCTATATCTGTCTCACCAGGGGCAGCTGCAAGTGACCCAGTAAATATTTTAAATGAATGAACTAGTCCCTTGGTGTCACATAGTGTAAATATTTTGTAGCCCCATTTGTGAGGTTTGTTTCTGATATATTGTTTCAGACTTGATCTACCTTTAAAGGCACTATTTGTTCATCAACACAACATATGCGCTTGTGGGATAGCCTCACATTTTTCAAGAAGTGCATTAACCGGATTTTGAAAAGTCGGTCATTATTTGGTAACATCTTACAGAAATTAACAAAATGTTTGATTTCCTCCCACCTGGTCGGTGTCATCACATCTGCCACTTTGGTACGTAACACAAATTAGACCAATACATTCTAGATCTTGACAACTTAAAAACACCCATGTGTGCCAATAAACTGCTCCAATTCTTCAGAAGTCAGTTTCAGACATGAATTTGGATTTAATTACTTTGCTTTGAAATTTTAGTTAAAATTTCATTATCAAAAAAAAAAAAAAAAAAGTCGAAAATAAATAGACTCTTTGACGGTTTATGACATGGGGGAAGTCCCTGCCATTTTGGTACAGATCTGGCAGTTTTCTTTCTTGACTGTCGTCCATGTAACTTTGTGTTTTTCTGTTTTTGTAGCTGTGTTTGACTGTCTTGGTAGAGCAGAGGCAGTGCGGTAGTGATGCGCGGGTCGACCCGTAACCCGCGGCACCCGCGGTCAGCCCGCGGGTTCGGGCGGGTCGGATAGCACAATTAAAAGAAGTGGGTCGGGTTCGGGTGGGTCGGGTCTAAACCCATGTTCAAACGCTCGTATCATGCTTTGGCTTCAAGTGACGTGAACGTCAGTCCAATAAGCCTCATGTCAAACACGTTAATTCTGTTTAACATAAGACACAACTTATGCGTTCTGAGCTTAGTTTATTTAGGTTACAACTGGCTATAAAACAGGAAGAAAGATGGACTCAACTACAAGTAGAACGTCATTCTGTGGAGACGGGGCAGCCACGTTCGACTCAGTCATAAACACATAACTACACAATGCTCCAGCCTGAACTTCATCATTGTAAACTAAAGGGAAAGAGTCAAATCCTCACTTGGAGAAACGTCCAGACTCCAGAGCATGTTGACGTTTAAATAACCCTCGCAAACAAGCTTTTTACTCACCGTGAATGTCTGACGAAGTCTGACGGGTCCAGTGTCCAGGTGAAGCTTAATATACATCTGTCTGACGGAGATTAATCCAGTTGTTCGTATCCACATCACAGGGCTTTGCAGATCCACGGTAAAAATCAGCTGTTCTGTTTCTTTCCGCGTAAAATCCCGACGCATTGTCTAAATCCACGAGTAAATCCAGTTTGCATTTGCGTTCTGCGATCCGCGGCCAAAAACATGCTCAGTAAACAGCCGCTGAAGTCCGTAGATGCCGCTTCCTGCTGCTGACATAATCTTAACGTTTTGAGCGCTACGAAAACAACTTTCTCTCCAAAAATAAGCCCCGCTGCTGAACTGTAAACAACCCAGCCTCTCACAAAGATCGTGTATGACGAGAAGAGGAGCTACTCTGTACAGATAAAAGTGCATGTGCTCATTTCAGGCAAACGTACCCCGCGGAGGCCGCAGCTCGCAAAAAAACGTTTTATGCAGTTTTAATGTGTGCGGGTTCGGGTTGGGTCGGGTCCTGAAATTTAAGCACATTTTTTGGGCCGGGTTGGGTCGGGCTGAATTTTAAATCGGGTCGGGCGGGGCGGGTCACAAAAAAAGCTGACCGCGCATCACTACAGTGCAGCGTCTCACTCCAGGCTCACAATGCATCCAGTCCAACTTTACTTAATTCACATGGCGTACAGTCCGGTTCGGTGTCTCTGGTACGGCCAATCCGGCGCTCCGAAAACGTTTCGTTTGTTTCAAATTTTGGCCTGACGCCGGAGCGCACCTAAAAACTATAGACCTCAGTGCAGTGCGAGTGCATGTCCGAGAGTCGCGCGAGTGCGTGGAAAGAATCCGTAGAGTCTATTTTTGTCGGAGGTCGCAGTGATCTTATATTATACGAGCATTCTCTTACTGCGGCAGAGGCAGAGCGGCGTCTCACCGTGGCTGGTGTGGAGTGACGTCTTGGTTGTGTTCTTTTTCTCTCACAGAAGCTGTTGATGGTGTAGATCCCAGGTCACCGAAAGGCGGACTCCGGTCCGGATCCGGACCCAAGCGCCGCCCCGTCCGGACCGGACCGCGCTGCCCTCCTGCCAAACACTCGCAGAAAGGCTGGAGAATGTAGACGTGATTCTGTAAAGAAGCGCTGTGCAGGCTGAGCGCATCAATGGAAGCACGCGCACATCGCCGCTGTGACTCGTCTTTCTCACTTTTGACACAGCGCCAGAGCCAGAAATACGTGGTTCACGTCGGTGCGGTACAGTCTGGGTCTGCAGAGTGTATTTAAAGAATGCGGTTGTGTGTCCGCGTAATGTACGCGGTACAACATCGCCGCTGTGACTCGTTCTTCTCACATTTGGCACAGCGCCAAAGACAGAAACGCGGTTCGTGACGATGCAGTGCTGCTCTGGGTCTGTAGGTTCATTGTATTTAGAGAACGCGTTTGTGTGCGCGTGTAATGGACACGATTCAGAGCGCTGTTTGTGTGATTCTTCTCATTCGTAAAGTTGGAGAGGGTTATCGCGTGTGTCCTATCGTCAGTCAGCCAATCACATGGCTTCATTCAGTGACTACTTTGACCAGTGAGACACAGAGAGAGACAGACGTGGGACAGAACAGGGTCGAGTCAGAACAGACTTAGAATAACTCCAACACAGACTCAGTGATCAGCTCTGATCAGTGTAAAAACACTGTTCTCCATCAAGATTTATCCATCAAATATATTTTTAAAAGGGAAGTAGCCTAGAATAATTCATTAAAAATAAAGCTTTTATTGTAAAATAGAATTATGTGGGATATTGTGAAAATATAAATATGTTTGTAATTGTTTTTAATTATAAAGTCAAATTTAAAAATGTCTTAAAAGAAACTTCGCCGTGAAGTTCCGGACCTTGGCTTGGAAATTTTTCCCCCAACTGGACCTCGATGAAATCTTATTGGTGACCCCTGGTGTAGATCTTAAAATTGTAATCAAATATAGAAATGAATGGAAATAACGTGGAACATAATGATTTGATTACGAGTAATGACAGTTTACAAAACATTCTGTGCTGGCATTTGACTTTCTTTTGACAGTGTAGAGCAGCGTTTCACTGTGGCAGAGGCAGCGCGGAATCTCACTGTGGCAGAGCAGCGTTTCACTGTAGCAGAGGCGAGTGTCGTCTCTCCATGACTTCTGCAGAATGGCATCTTTCCGTGGCTGGTGTGGAGCAAATTTTTGGATTTAAACGGTTTGTCGCAAATTTGAGATTGTGTGATTAATTATTTTGTCGGCGTTAACTAGGGCTGTACTCAATGTATCGATACGGGGATATATCGTGACAAGCTCATTGGCAATACGCGTATCGTTACAGGGAGGTGTATCGGGATACGTATCGGCAAATTTAAATTCATATAATTTACACTTTTGAACCTGGACAGCAGCTTTAAAGTTGAAACTATTGAGCTGAACAATGGTTTATTTGTAAGACACTTGTGTCTAACATAAAGAGTAGTTAGAAAATACAATTCCTCTGCATTTGACACTTGATATGTGACATATTAAGGAAATTATATCTGCATATACGTGTATCAGGATACGTATCGTATCGTGACCTCTGTATCGGGATACGTATCGTATCGGAAGGCTCTTGGCAATACCCAGCCCTAGCGTTAACGCAGGTCAAGTGATTCAGCCCAAAACCATGAATGAAAGCGCCCCACTCTTCTGCTGCTACTGCACCTTTTTCTCCTCCTCTCTCTCATAAACAGTCCACAAACAAAGGATCTGTTCTGTTGCTTTGAAAACCAGGGGGTGATTTCTGCTGTGCAGACAGTGGGACAGAGAAGAGTCTGAGCTTTGTTTTAGTATTAAATTGTCCAAAAAGATCTATATGCGCACAGAAAATAAATGGTCTATTTATAAACATGGTCTATTTATATAGTGCTTTTCTACCTTTCCAGGCACTCAAAGTGCTTTACAATCTGGCATCCACTCACCCAGTGTAACAGACACTGAGGCAGTGTGAGTTAAGTGTCTTGCCCAAGGACACAACGACAATCTACTCCTGCCGTCCCACTGTGGCACCTGGTGTTCTAACGGTCTTCTATCCAAGTACTAACCAGGCCCTTTCTTGCTTAGCTTCTGAGATCTGATGGGATCAGGTATGGCCATGAATTAGCCTCGATCACTTTTACTCATGTGTTTATGGGGGTATTCCATGAAGCGAGCTAAAGCCAAAGCCTGGCTTATTTGGCCAATCTAGGCTTATGAAATCTCCATTTCCGTTCCACTAACGCGGCTAACCAGAGGTGACGCTGAGTTGCCACAGTAACAAGTGCGTAGACATAAACCTGGTGGTCAGGACCAGGCTAACAGTCAAGATTATTTTAGCTTTGTCTCAAAAAAAAACTCTAAATACACACTTAAATCACACGTTTAACCCTGCACACTTCCACAACTGTGTGAAATCTCTCTGTCTGTCACAACACAACTTATAATGTCACCTTGTATTCACTTTTATTTACTTGGCATTGGCACCAAAGAGCCGCTCTGGCTGTTTCTTTTCATCCTTTTTTGAGCCGCTCTCGCTGTGGAGACGCGTTTGTAAGAGCAAACGTCAAATTGGCTGCACAAAAGCCACATATTTAACTGAAAATTACTTGTAGGCCACTCCTACGTGCATCTAAACTACGTAAGATTACCAAAGACATGCAGCTGTTTCTCTAAAGGATGAAGCAATGAAAGCAGGACTAATGTGTGAGAGCCGTGGAGTCGTGCTGCTGCTTTTGTGCTCAAAAGCGCTTCATCGCACCTCTTTCCCTCTTTTCGTCTCTGACCTGTCACACCACGGACACACATCCTCTGCTCTGATTGGTCAGTTCTGGTTGTGAAGAATTACGCTACAACTTTGTGACAACTTTACGCAGCGGGACTAATTCCACATGCGGAGTGGAAAACCACACATTGCATTAGAAAACGATAAGCCTACTACTCACAAATACGATGATAATCCTGTGGATCTCTGCAGTAATCTGTCTCGTCTTTCTCCGGGCAGTGAACAGGAGGGGAGGGGCTGCCTCTCGCTCCCCGCATCAGAATAAACCTCTATAAACTGAAAACTTTTGCGATGCAAATCAAATTATAGTCCGTGTGCACTTTGGCTCCTCTCGTGTTTCAGTCAGATCATGTAAAATAAGCGTTTTTCTCTCTCATTCTCAGTGATGTCGTCGCTCCATTGATCTGGTCTCGTCACATTCAGCGGGAGCGCGCTCAGAGCGCAGATTAAGCTTAAAGCTTGAATTAGCGTTGTTCAGACCCAGGTTTACTTTGTTGATGGAACGACTTGAGGCTTAAGTTGGAGATGAAGCTAGTTTCAGCTCAGGATTTTAGGATAAGCCTAGACTTGTTAAGCCACTTTCATAGAATACCCCTATGTTGTTTACGTGTTTGTTGTTTACTGTTTGTATGTTTGTGTGGTGATGTTTACGTATGGTGATGTTAGTGTTGATGATGTTTACGTGTTTTGTTACGTATTGGTTGTTTCGTGTTGATATTTAGTTTGATTTTAGTGTTTGATTTTACTTTGTGTTTGTGTGATGATGTTACGTGTTGTGATGTTTACGTATTGTGATGTTTACGTGTTGATGTTTACGTGTGTGTTTACTTGTGATTTTACGGTGATGATGTTACGTGTTGGTGATGTTTACGTGTTGGTGATGTTTTTATTTTGTTTACGTTTGGTGATGTTTACGTGTTGATGTGATGTTTACCAACACGTAAACATCATGTGTTGGTGTTGTTTACGTGTTGGTGATGTTTACGTGCTGGTATTGCTTACGTGTTTGTGATGTTTTCTAACTTCTTAATTATTAGAAAATGACAACATAATTGGTGCCCACGTGTGACGCATGCATCAAATATATCTTACTTACTAAAGATGACTACACTTGTAAACAACATTCATATTATCTATAACTCAAAACATTTCCCACCCCTTCATAGCAATCATATTTTTTTAAGTTAACCTGGAGCAGTTCAGCAGAGGCGATTCGCCTAAACACCTGGCGCCTCAACCTCCGACTACCACCAAGTGTTCTCTAACCTGCATGTTATTGGTTGGTGTTGAAACCGGAGTGCCCGGAGGAAAAAAAAAAAAAAAAGGGAAATATGAAAAACATTTTTGGTATTACAATTTTTATTACATGTTGAATTTGTCACATTTTAAAAGAGACTTGTTTTTTTTTATCTCTCTCTCTCATTTTTTGCATTAAAGTGTGACAAAAACAATGTTTTTATTTTGTGCATCGTGAAACAATTTTTTTCTAAAGTCCACTGATCTCCTGTTTTAATCTGCAGTTTTGAACCTTTGAAGTTTTACTTAACATAAAAACTGACTAGTGGACACGACTTTTCTGAGCAGCAGGACAATACAAGATAAACACAAATATACATGAATCAGTCTAAATACAACTGTGAGTAAACTAGATGACAGAGGACTGTTATGGTACGTTCACATATAACGCGAACGGGCGTAAGCGTCCCATGTAAAGTCTATGTAGACACACGAAGAGGAGCGTTTTCCCCGTTGCGAAGCATCTCACACTGGCGGCGCGGTGTTCACTGTGGAGCGTTTCAAACGAGCGTCTAGTGCGACCACGAGCGAGCAGGGCCTGTAGCTTGTATAAGCAGAGCGGTTGCTGTGAATGTACACGCCCCCAACTGAACGTGGCGGCAGCAATGTGAATAGGTGCAGGGAGCAGAGCAGCGAGGAGGAGACGCTCGTTCGCGCTGTAAGCAACAGGAAAGAATTGTACGAGTCGACACATCATCTCTCCTCTACAGAGACGGACAAACAAAGACCTAGTTTGGAGACAATCAGCGCCACGCTGGACAGCCAGGTACATGTTTATTTAGACCAATGTAATTCCATTCTATGTAATTCTCTGTAATTCCATCTCTACGTATTTTCTACATAAAGTCACCAGGCTGTAGGGTTTAAGCGTTCATAATAACAGCACACCCTGGAATATTTAAACCCATCTTTGCATGAAGTTGGACAAAGTCCTAGTCGGTCTGTTCTACTAAAAGAATACACTGATGTTTAAATTATAGGCTACTGAAACTGATGTTAAAACAGGTTTTATTTGTTATGCATATCTGGAATTCAGTAAAAGTAATTTGAGTCTCAGTACTGCATAAACGTAGCCTAATTTGTTGTATGAAAAAAATATGTTTTTTTATCCGGTACAGTTTGATCCCAAGGCTGCAGCCCAATTATCGTACATGAGCAAAAATAACTGGATGCCAATTATGAAAATCATTTACGCGCCTAGAAGTAAGAAACGAAGAATGTAACATGAACAGAACTGTTCTATTTGCACATGACGTAGCCTAGTCGTCCTCCAAGGCCCGCACTGACATGGACAACACGTGTCCTGCAGTAGTAAATAGCTTGTTCCTCTGTCATTAATAGATTTATGAACAGAGGAAAAGTTATTTTTTAGCTATGTATTTCATAATTTTCGTTTGTCGCCTTATCTATAAATTAAGAGTGCACGATGGCTAGACCAGCTGTCGTAATAATATTTAATCTACGTTACATCTACGACACAACATTATTTTTTCTATTCAGTCCCATCGCATCAGGCCTATCCTCACCACATACACATCCCTTGGCCATTATTTGTGCAGGCGGCAGGTTCGCGTGGTTGAAGGCCTTGATCTGTCGGGCATCTGAGGTAAACGCTGTTTGTCATGATGGAAATCTATATGTATTGTAGTTTAGCTTTTTGATTTTTAATTTTTTTATTTTGCATTTTGGTCAATGCATAAAACATTGAATTCTGTTCACATTTCTCTTATTTTTGGTA
Source organism: Mugilogobius chulae (assembly GCA_038363315.1). Classification (NCBI taxonomy): domain Eukaryota; kingdom Metazoa; phylum Chordata; class Actinopteri; order Gobiiformes; family Gobiidae; genus Mugilogobius; species Mugilogobius chulae. Next base: position 4,306,827 of record CM076414.1, read on the forward strand.
CAAGGCCTTGCATCAAATCGGTGCAACTTGTGTTGTAGATTACAACGCATTTATTTTAGGCCTACTGCATCACAATTTGTCACAAATATATTTTGGTGCTAAGCTTTAGAGTTTACACATGAGTCATTTTGGATTTTTCAATCTTAATATTTCAAAAATAGGCTATGTATTATTTGAGGTTAAACCTGACCTTAGTCTGTGAAAGTACAAACTTTTGGCAGAACAGTGCTTAAAAAAAAACAAAAACGTAGGCTGATTTTAAAATTGTTAAAGGAGGGAGTACAAAGTATAGCCTAAATCTTATCAAATGTCATCTTATTTAGTAACACTAATACGTGCTTTTCTACACAATGTATGGCAAAAATGGCTCTATGATTCCGCATATCCAAATATGAGTGGGCCCCTGAAAAGCACGCACTGGCCTATAGATCTATTCATTGTCCCTGCAGGTGCAGCGTTCTCTTGTGAGAATATATAATGGCCTAAAACTTACTTATTTTATTATATGTAAAATGGGTACGTTTTATTTTATATGTAAAATGTTTTATATATGTAAATAAGTGTTTTATTATATATGTAAAATAGGTACTTTTATTATATATGTAAAATAAGTGTTTTATTATATATGTAAAATAAGTGTTTTATTATATATGTAAAATAAGTGTTTATTATATATGTAAAATAAGTGTTTTATTAGGCTATATATGTAAAACGTTTTGCGTTACTGCGCAAAAGCTTTGAAAATGTCGGGAATGTACGTAATTTGATGACGTGGTCATTTTACGTAATTTGCTTGTAAATACGTTCAGTGGGCCCGTAAAATGGCTTTGCAAAAATGTAAATATAGAACATATTTTTTAGAGACTGGGTTGGTCTATTGACTGTGTTTCTCATGAACAAAGTCTGCATTTTACGCACTTTGCCACCAAGAAACGTACGCGCTTTGCTGCCACCAAGAAACAGCTGAATGCTGATACTGCCTTATTTTCTCTTCTGTGTTTAGCGGTAAATTGTCTGTTTTAAAAGTCTTAATAAGCAGACAAAATTCATGCTACTATTGTACCTCTAAATTATAGGCCTAATAATAAAATAATGTTACTGTTAATGAAATATGCAATAAACCCAAATATGCAAAAATATAGCTAAAATTACAAATAACACAAATTAAAATAAATAAATAATGATTGATAAAATAATTCTAAGGTTATCAGGCAGTGCTTGAAGTTGCACCAGGCACATTCATTGCTTGTAAATAGTGTACATCCTCACAGGCACAATAAATGTTTGTCTGAGGATTTATTTGTTCCATTTATTTGACCTCAGGACAGTTAAATAACATGTCTTGGCAGCATCAACAGTAGGTTAACCGACACTTTTCATTTACTGATTATATTTGCTTTGAAGGAATATTTCCAAGGCTCTCCATCATTTTGACGGACTGAAAATGCTTTTTAAACAGGCTATAATAGTATACTGATTTAAAGAGCTGCATCCCGACCGACTCACGCTTCTCCGCTCTCACGCTCTCTCAATTAGAACACAAAGACAGACAAATGCCACTTTACGAGCTGCTGTTCCGTCAGAGAGGCCGTGAGACTGGCGCCTGTGTAGCGCAAAGTGTTGCAGCATGTCCAAAACAGGAGGCTGCAGTTTCACGGACCACACTTTAGCTCGGGCCGCGCGGATAAGGCTTCATTTCTCAAAAACAACTGAATGGACAGAGTTTTGACGGTCTGATTTCAAGAGGATTTGTGCTTTTAACCAGGATCGCTGGACAGACAAACACCAATGTTTATTCAGATTCATAAACTTGGCGACAAATCGCACCTGCAGTTTCCAGTTTCCTGGTTTGGTTTCCTCGCATCGGCTCACTTCAGAGAATGTTGAAGCGAATAGACGCCTGTGAACAACGCGTTTTATTTGCGCGTCTGACGCGGCTTCTTGGCTTGTTTTCTGCGTTCAACGCTAGGCGTCTGGCGCGTATTTGACGCCCATATCTGAACGTACCATTAGGACATATCAGAAAAGGGAATTGACACCGTCTTCCTGAAAGAGGCAAAAAAGATAAGACACTGTAGAGTATATTTATTTATTATTTATTGGAACCACATTTAGCTGCAGCAAAGCTGCCGCTATTCTTACAGTGGTCCAACTCAGACACATTTTACATCATACATAAATATACTGAAAAAGATTAAATTAGCATATGACATTGCGTAACCCTACTCACACAAAAGCAGTTTACAGAATATTCATGAATTCATTCATTCATAGCTTATATCAGAAACACTAACATTACCACTAACTTTTATGTTGCATCAGATATGCTTTCAATGATCTTTTAAAAGTTAGTTTATTTCCTAATTTAGTAACTTCTTCAGGTAAAGAGTTCCACAGTTCCATGGCTCTATACACGGCTGTTCTCTTCATCAGATTTGTTTTGGCCTTTGGCAGTGTAAATCCACCACTGACAGCATGTCGAGTTGAATGACAATGTATGTTTTTGCTTAAGGACAATTTCTGAAATAAGACAGAAGGTACTTTTTGTATGAAGTATATTTCTAATAAATACTGCTGTTGAATAATCAAATCTTTCTTGAACTAACAACCAACCTAATTGTTTATGCATTTTTATAATACTTGTACAATAGTGACATCTCAACACTGTACGAGCAGCTCTGTTTTGTATAATTTGAAGTTGATTGAGAGTTTTTCTTGTTGCACTGGCCCAGACTATTGAGCAATAATCTAGATATGACAGAACTAAGGCTTGTGTTATTGTTCTGACTGTCTTTGGTGCAAGTATCCCTGTACATCTTCTGATGGCTGATATCCCATTGCCCATTTTACAGATCATGTTGTTTACATGTTTGGTCTACGATAATGTGTTATCTAAAATTATGCCCAAAAGTTTAATCTCTACAACCTGTTCCACCACAGTGCCACCTACTGTCAGCTTTAAGGTCGGACTTGTCTGTATGTTCGATTTTGACCCAACTACGATACTTTTAGTTTTACTAGCATTTAATACTAGCTTGTTTGATTTTATCCAAACAAGCTAGTATTAAATTTTTAAGTCATAAAGATGACTTCAAAATGTTGAAGAAATAAAAGCTCTACCAATTGTCAGTTCTTTAAATACTTTATTTGCAACTTTACTATAACAACAAACACAATTATGTTAAAAATTAATCTATAAATTGATATGGTTGTGCCAAGAATAAATGTAGTTATACAATTTGTGATCTGTAGGACATTGTATCAACATTCATTCATTTTCTACTGCTTAATCCCGTTAGGGGTCGCGGGTGACTGGAGCCTATCCCAGTGACTTTGGGCCTTAGGCGAGGAACACCCTGGACAGTGGCCAACTTGCAACCTTCTTATTGGGAAGCCAGAGCTCTAACCACTTGGCTACCGTGTATCCAGGGGCGCCTGCAGGAGTTCGGGTGAGGGGGGGTCAGCCCTCCCTGTCGACGCCCTTTCTATCGACCTGCCGTTACTCCAAAAGCCTTTATTTTTAAATCCCACTGTTCCGACAACCCTGTCCTCCGAATTTATTGGTGCCACACCTCCGACACACACTCAGACAGCGAACGTCATAATGACCAATAGGCCTATGTGTAGTTGCCAACTTTATTGTCGCATTAAGTTGGCTAAAAATGATAAAAATGATTTGTTTCTCCGTTACAACAAGTCCTTCATTCACGTTGCTTTTCTGACAAGCTGCTCCCGGTAAGACAGAGAAGTATTTTTTGGACAGCGTGGAGACGGAATACTTTTAAAACTTTATCCTCTGCTTTAACACTCTCCAAACGGCCAGAGCAATGCGAGTGTTCGTGCAGACCTGGTCTCAGACCGGGACTCGTACTGAATCTCAGGTCTGGACTTGGACTCGCTCGCTTACAAGCCAAAGTCTGTCAGAATTTCAACATTAACATTATTTTCAAAGCTTCCACGTATTGACGGCATCTTTTTTCTTATATCTACTGGCAGCACTTTTTTCTAAACATTTTCGCCTTTCCAACTTGAATAAAGGGCCGCAGTTTCCCGCTTTAGCTTTCCCCTTTCCTCTAGCTTTTTGGACATTGAAGTGTAAGAAAAAGCGATTTAAATGATGACAAGTGGCAAACTGTGCGTAAGAACACTTGTGCGCGCTCGCTATTGGACACAGCTTTACGCACTGGCACAGCGTATTTGGGGACCTCATCACCACACTATGACGCATAAGATGATGAAAGACAAAAGATACAATTCTTTATGTAGGCTACTAGACTATTTGCACACGCAGGAGTAAAAGTAGGCCATCAGTGAGCGTCTATTACATTTTCTCTCTCTCCCTTCCTCTCCATTTTTATTTCTTCCACCTCACACAGACGCATCGTGGACAGGGGAACTGTGGCAAGTGTACAGTAATGTTCTCTGTGTTTTAAGCAACAAAATGCTGTGTCTTTTGTTACAATCTGATGTAAAATCACTGAGAAATGAGCAAAACAAGAACCTAGAGCCTTTGTATCAGTTTTAATTTACTATTATTTTTTTAATGATAGCCTCACCTCAGAACCAAACAGGCTGTTCACGTGGGACACACGTCACACTTGACTCTATAGCTTTTATAAATTATGTGACCAAGCAGACGAAGACACACGGAGCTTGTAAGTTCGACTGTTTTGAGAATGAGCAGGAGAAGACGTGAACGCACAAGGACGCGCTGTGGAGATCCGTGAGAAATCTGTTCCAAACGCACAGCCAGAAAGCGGAATCTTTATGACTGAAAACTATTGGAACACAGGGTCAGACTGGAGCAGGACGAACAGCCAACACAAGGACGTCAGGTAAGCCCCCGCTGTCTCTTCGGTTCAAAAAGCGCATAGTTACGCACTGAGTGAAATGCTTAAATCATGAACACGTATTATGAACAAATTCCTCTACAATTCGTTCTAAGGGCTACGTTTTTAAGACGAAACCGCATTAGTTTGGGCATGATTGTGGTACAAAGGCTCCCTGGCCAGTGTGCGTCATTAGCTATTTGAGCGTAATGGACACAGTTGCCTGTATCTCCCTTGTGTGCCATTAATCTTGTGTAGAGATTCTCTTTACACAATGACGGGGGAACATTCATACATGACACTTAGCGTCATGAGAAAACGCTTTGTATTTTTTTTAAGAATTATTTAATAGAAACACCCACAAAAGAGTGTCGGAGAAGTGGCATTTCTGAGAAAACTACAAAACACCACTACATCGACAAAAAAATGTTAGGTGTCGGAGTACCGGGATGTGAGAGAAAATATGCTAATGCCGCAACATCGACAATTACACTTTAATGTCGACATTCCGGGTTGTCGGTAGAGAGGGGTGTAGTCGGGTGAGGGTACGCACAGTCACGCGCGCGTACGTGCACGCGCACTGTCACACACATGTATTGACGTACACAGACGCACGCAACATCCAGCACCCGCAAAGCAGTGTTTTAAGCTTTTCTCTGTTGCTTTCAGTGCTAACCCGGGAACTTTTAAAGGCTGCGACACAAGTGTTGGCCCTCGGGAGAGAGCCAACACTTGTGCTGAGCAACAAGCTGAGCGTCTCGTGTGTGTGAGGAGTGGGCTCTGTGCGGGGCAGGTGGGACATCGCACACAGGAGAACTGTGGACCGTGGTCTGTCACAGGACAAAACCAACACCGCTGATTAATTAGTGAGTTGTAGTGATGCGCGGGTCAGGCATTTATAATACACGACCCGCCCCACACAGCCGAGTGTCTTTGTACTACCCACACCGCCCCGCGGATATTGCATTACAATCCATCAACGTCAGGCTCAAGCAAAACCAGACAAAAGTAACAATACAGCTGTCTTTAACTTAGTAAAAAGTGGACAATATTCATCCAATATTAAGTAAATGTTTAGATGACTTACCTCTCTCAGTCCGTTTTACTCAAACAGATGTTTTTAGTAACTTTCGTCTTCATGATGGGCATTTCAACGATTCTTGGCATTTCACCCTTGCTCTTTTTCCTCTCTCTCTTCTAACATAAAAGCCAGTGTCCGCGCTCTTCGACCCTCGCTCGCTCTGAGCAGCAGAGGTGAGGCAGGTCTTAGGGTAGAGCCGATAAAACACAACATAATAAAGTCCAGCAGCGCGTTTGTCCCGTCCCGCTCCATGTTTGAAGAGTGATGCAGATCGTGTTCCTGGAACAGCGTCGGCACTGACCAATAAGGAGCAGTGATTCTGTCATTCAACTGCATTTCCATTAGTCCATGAGTGATGGCCTGTATAAAAAAGTGAAGATTTAAAAAGTGCACCCTGCTCACACTGCAACTTAAAGCCCATATGACAGATTAGCGACCATTTTTAAGAAACCATAGCAACAGTAATGCTTACCAAGATATTAAGCTTTGTTTCTCAAAATGTCCTATTGTTTAGCAGAAAAATACGATTTTATTGTGAAATTCAAAATCTCTTCCGCCTTAAACACGGAAGTGGGCGGAGACGTAGTCGGAGGGAGAAACTTGACTAACGTCTGTGATTCTCCATTGACTTCAATGTAATACAGTATTATGTTATAAACATCTGTGTTTTCACCTCCCTCAGTATTTAGGCTACACTGTAGTTTATCAACAGAAATGCTTGAAATGTGTTTATGTGTGGTAAATAAATGAGTAGAGGAACTTTATTGGGAGACAGCAGCTCCGACTCCTTCTCTCTCCTCCCAGCTGCAGCCAGCATCTCACTGTTTATGTCATGTGGATTGCAGCAGCGGGACTTCGACTTAGCAAACTTGGAAATATCAACTCTTGTAGACCTATTTTTGAAGAGAAAGTTGTTTTTCATATCACTCAAAACGATAAGATTAGGTCAGCAGCAGGAAGAACCCAGCGGCTGTTCACTGACTCAAGCATGTGTTTGTGCCTCATAGATGTCTGGAAAACTACGTAAATGCTTTCCTGGAAATGCAGACTGGATTTATTCAACTCGTGGATTTAGACAATGCGTCGGGGCCAATGGATTTAACGCGGAAAGAAACAGGACAGCGGAATTTAACCGCGGATCTGCAGAGCCTTGTGATGTGGATACGAACAGCTGGATCAACCCGTGTCTCCGTCAGACACGTGTTTTAAGCTTCCCGTGGACAGCGGACATCGTCATACATCGTCCGACATCCATGGTGAGTAAAAAGTTTGTTTGCAAGAGTTATTTGACCTGAAAGGCTCATTATTAGTCTGTCCACTTACAATAATTAACCATTTTAACAATAAACGATATTAAAAAAACTAAAGGTGAACACACAAAATGGCACCCTGATATCTAATTTAGCTTATATAACCATCAGCTCTTTACAAATCCAGGCGACAGTGCAGATATTTGATAAAAATGATGCTTAGTTTTACATGTAAAACAGCCTGAACTGACTCACATTCCCCTCTGTCTACGCCAAAATATCTCTTTGTGGATACATTTTAAACGATGTTTAAGTGTGAAAATCACGGCGCTTTTTCCGCGATGTTCGCGCATATATTTGACGATTATATATTTTTCGCGCTAACTTTTACAATGTTTAGGACGAATTATCTCTGTCAATATTGGTCCTATCTTTACCAAATAAAAACTGAGACAGAGTTTAGACAGTTTTCTGTCAGAATAAGTCCGCTACAAGTCTGTGTGTGGAGGAGAATATTTACTACAGCTGCTCAAAGATACAAAAGTTAATTTCATGACCATGGAAAAATCTCACGAGAGATTTTTTGTACGTGTGCGCATCGTGACAGTTTGATCTCGAGAGATCTCGCCCTATCCCTAATGCTTTATAATAACCTGTTTTACTTAACAATAGTTCTATAAAGCATCTATTAACCGTTAACAAAAATGGAGATAGTGTGCTAGTGCTTGGTAAAAAAAATGTGAATTTTTAAAGTAATTAAGTGTCTACAAATGTTTGTTAAGGCTTAATAGATATTATTTATTACATATTAATAAACTGCTTATTAAAAGCACAGCGTTTTTAAGCATTTACTAATGCAGTCTTTATAAATATTTATAAGGCTTTATAAAGCATTAGGTTAACTATTTGTTTATAAATTATTTTTAAGTCATTAATTAATGCTTTGTTAAGGCTTAATAGTGTGCAGTTAATATAAAGTGTTACCAAAAGAGATAAATGGTTAAAAGTGTCACGTGCGCTGTTGTGCATATTTTAACAACCACAAAGAGAGATGGCGCTAACAAACCTTTTTTGACCATAGACATATAATCAGTAGACGCGCAGTTTGACTCTGATGCTTCCAAACTCTTAGCATCTGAGCTAGTCCGGTAAGATTTAAGCTAGTCCGGAGTGTTCTCCTGTTTATTTTCCTATAGCCGTTAGCATTAGCCCTCAACAAAACATGTTATGAAAGACCCAGAGAGTGTCAGCTGCACAAACCTACCGACCACATTTAGCAGAGGTCAAAGGTCAGAGTCTTGTTACTGGTTATTTTTGTGTTTACAAACCTTTTAGTATTGTATTGTAGATAAAATGTGTGTATAAATCTGCTAACGGCTACTGAACTTCAACATGAGATTTCTGATCTTGTGCATCTGTTAAGACTAATGACACCAAACGACTCTTTTACATGTCACTAGTGAGCACTGCAGACAAATGACATAAATAACACCAAATAAAAGTTATAGATTCACTTGTCTATGGAGGAGCGTCTGTTGCATCGGCAACTGATGGAGTTTGTACAGCATTTCCAGCCTACGAATAAAATAGTCACATCGCCAATGTTGTTTTAAAAAGCTTCATAAGACACAAACCAGTCCGTTTTGCTCATGTTTTTGCTGAAATCTCTTGTTTCAGCTTGTTTATCCATAAACGTGCAAATTCTGCCATTGTGCTTAATTGAGCTGCTGATAGTGCTTCTACTAATTTAATGTCTACTTGTATGTTTTTGATAAAGGCTTAAATCTGCAGTTCAGATCTATAGTTCAGAACTGCAGGTGTCCCCAGGGTCTCCTGGTCTGTAGCTATACCCTTTCTCAACCTGGGTGTGGCAACATAGCCTTGCAGGTTGTGAATGCATCACGGGCCCTGGATTCTCTTTGGCTAATCATGCTGGCTGTCAGCCCATAAAATCCCCTGTTAGATTACTGCTCGCCCTTTGGCCTCTTGCTTTTTTGGCGCCTTTCCACCGGCATCTGCACTTCCATGTTCTCCCAGCGCCTCACGGCAGATAAGAGGAGCCCAGTCTCCATCTCCAAATTTAGTAGACTGTCTCTAATTGTAGATTTATCTTTTAGATTTATTTATCTTCTGTTAAATGCGGATCCACGCAGATCACTACAAAAGTTACGGTAAGCGCCTCTTGTTTACAAATGCCATTATCTGGCGTGCGCTCTGCTGGTTTGTGTTCTCTAGGCTCCGACTACAGCGGCTAGTCCTCGCCTCTCCTCCCTCATCGGAACTATAAGTCGTGCTCTTAAATGAAGCTGACACTTTGTTCTACGACACTTTGACTGATGCCGTTTGCCCGATGCCTTGCTCTATGCTTTGTTCTACGACACTTTGTCTGATGCCGTTTTGCCCGACGCTTTGCCTGCTACGCTTTGTCCTACGCTGTTTTGTTTCACGCTTTGCCTTGGTGCGCTTTGCTCCGCGCTGTGCCCTGGCTTGTGTTGCCCAGCCGCTGTATCCAGACTTGCTTTGGCACACCGCTGTTCTGCTCACACGCTGAACTGCTTCGCCTCACTCATGAATGACTGCTGCTCTGCTGGGCTCTGCTCACGCTTGCTCCTGGTCACAGTTCAAGACTTGAAATAATCCTGCCCAAAAAAATTTCTCCAGATCAAGCAGAATTTATGAAAAATTGTTGTGCCTTTTAATTCTTTCTCCAGCATCAAGATGAGGGTGTCACTGGATGCGGAAAAAGCTTTTGGTCGAGTTAGGTTTCTCTTTGAGGTGTTAAAATTATTTCGTAAAAAAGAATCTTTCACCTGTACTATGAGCACAAAGCGGTACAGTTATTTTATGTGCATGTGCAGTAGGTGAACCTCATGATGATGCTCCTGACAAAGAGTTGCAGTGATGCACGGACATAAGGAGAAAAATGACATTATTAAATGAAAATAGTTACTCTAGTCACGCCTCCCTGAACTCGTAGAGGTGGACTTAAAATTGGGCCAAAACTCCTGTAGTGTGCAGTCGGCTTAAAGCATTAAAACAAATGGGTAAATATTTCAGCTGTTATACTCATCTTTTTGAACTATTGAATACATCCTGTAGTTTTTCTGGATTTAAGTTGAACTTCAAAAAAAGCGAAAGCTTAGTGCACGCTGCAAGGTAGCAGAGTGGTTAGAGCTGTGGTTTCTCAATAAGGAGATTGTGTGAGGAGAGAGAACAGGAGAAGACAGGAGGAGTGTCATAGCCGTACCTGCTTATTCTGTTTAGCCTTCACAAAGTTACCATGGAGCTACTGTCCATGACCAAAATACAAATTCATGATGTCTAACAGACAGTCCATTGACAAAAAGATAAAATCAAAGCTGTTAATGCAGAGAGTAGTTTCGAGATGAGACAGATCAGCTATGTGCACATGTGTATTCTCTTTTTCTTTCCCCAGACCTGCATCTGTTTCTACCAGCTGTGCTGCAACACTGTCTTTCGAACTAAACTGGAGACAACATGTAGACTACAACCTGCAGCAGTAAATTAACTAACCAACTTAAAATTGGTGTCACTGTTTCAAAAGGACATTTTTTTCTCTCTCTCCCCCGCTTCCTCCCTTGCTCAGTCAGACCCGTGCGCAGGTTAAATCAGCTCACAGACACTTATCAGTGTCAGTCCCAGATGCATTTAGTAGGGATGTCCCGATCAGGTTTTTTTGGCCCCGAGTCCGAGTCCGAGTCATTTGATTTGATGATCTGCCGATACCGAGTCCCGATCCAATACTTTTGTAAAACATTAAATGTTAAAGTAAACAAACCCAGATGACTTTTATTTTTTATTTTGTTTACCTTTTTAATATTAGCTCTAACATTTGACTTCTGTGAGGCTTGAACAATCAAATAATACATAAATTCTTCACTTGGACCTTAGTGCAACAGTAAATATTAAATTAAAAAGGTCTAACATGAAAAAACAGCATCAACTTCAAATATCCAGCAGGCATAAGAAAACAAAAGTGCCACAGTGTTTTCAAGTAAGGCAAGTAATGTGCTTTTAGGAACTGCACTGCACTCTCCAGCTTTCATTTGACAGAAAAATTAATATTTTCTTGATGAAAACCAACATCTCTTTGCCTACTTCACGTTGTACTAAGAATCTTAATTTTCTTCTATTTTTCACCCCGTCCCGCAATTAATAGTGTAGGATTCAGACAACCTCTCGCTCTCTCTCATAGACGTGCACGCGCCTTAGCACCCAAACATGCACGCGCAGCACCGAGCAGCCGCTGGAGAGAAGCCAGAAAAAGAAAATAGACACAGGTAGGACTAAACGGCTCATATAAAGCGATTCTGAACAGAAGGAACAACGCTGTTTTCACAAACACGTTCGTTACAAGTTCAGCTGTAAAATAATGTGCGGTTAAAGCAGTCCGACTCATATTTGTGGAGAAAATAGCCTCGTAAGGACGTGATTTAAAGTTTGTGTTGAAGTCGGAAAGTTTGCGATGTTTACGGTCGTTCACGGAGCTTCTGGGCTCGGTACATATTGTTTTAGTGGTTGTAATCTTTGTAGTTGACGTATTTGAAAGAGCATCGGAACTTTATTTTGTGTCTGCGCGGCTTTTTCTTGTGTTTTTTCCTGCTGAAAAGTCGGGAGACGCGCCGTTGACGCTGATAATAATAATAGAAGTCTGATCTATTGAGGGACGCGTAGCGTATTAACGGCCGTCAGACGAGCGTCTCACACCGCTGCTGTAAATTGTTAGAACCAAATCAAACTTGATTCCATTATGAGCGACTCCTGCGCGTATGACGGCCGTATATGACGTGCTGCTGCAGTTACGCGCTGCTACTGCTTGAGGGTCACTGTGCCACCGCGTAACTAGATCTGATTTTAAAGTAAGTAATGAGAATAAATATTTCCGAGTCCTGATCGGGAGATAGCGTCCGATTCCGATCGAGTCTGAAACCACGAGATCGGGGCCGATTTCCGATCACGTGATCGGATCGGGACATCCCTAGCATTTAGTATTGATGTGAATGACATCTCTCAGCCATTTTAGCTAACGCAAAATATTTGAATGAAATATGTAAAATACAATCAGAAAGCAAGCCTAAATGTATATTCATGAGTTGTTTTTTCTTTGCACAAATATGCCTGATTTTAGCCAAAAACACATCTCGTCCAGATTCAGATTTACGTAAACTAAATCATACTTTGGAGGTGATATTTTTTCTGAATTGACACTGGTCAAATTTTACAAATGAAGACTTTTCAACTAATTTATGACAACAATTTAAACACTGTCTTCAAAGAAGAAGGAAATATTTCTGATTAAAAGTGTGATGTCTAATAAAGTAAAGTTTTCTCACACAAAGTCATTAACATATCCACTGCTCTCATCTTTTAATTGAACAAAGCAGATACTACATATCACTGTATGTTTCATGTTGGGGCTAATCAATAGAGCCCAGATAAAGCTGAAGCAAAGTGTGGAGCTGGAGCTTAGAGGGCATGACGGTGGCCTTATCTCCTTAGCCTTCCATCACGTCTGCATATGAATGTACAGAGGATCAAAGATGTGGAGACAGGATTACGCGGATGATGTCTCTGCTTTTCTTATCACCGGGCTGTCTGTTAATCCTGTTCTGAGCTGCGTCTCTGCATACACAGGCTGCTCCCAGCTTCAAACGTCTTTCCAAGGACTCGCAGGATGGGTAAGATGGAGCTCTTAGAATGTTTAAACAAGAAGAGACGGTTTATGCCTCACACGCTGATCTGCTCATGTCCTATTGAGACACTAAAGGGTTCATAACAGGCCCACACCTGCCAACAACAAAGCTGAATCAACCTCACAAATGTCTGCAGCAAACCTACATCAAGCTGAGAACATGCTCATATCAGGCCCAAAACAACCCCACACCAGGTCCACATCAAACTAGCATCAGGGTGTCAGTAGTAAGGAAAGAGAAGACATAATAAGATAAGACACATAGTGAGACATAGTGAGAAAAGAAGAAACAAAGTGAGGAGAGAAAAGACAAAAGAGTGAAGATGAAGAGAGAAAAGAAACAGTGAGGAAAGAGGAGTCGAGAAGACACAAGAGACAGAAGAATTTACCAAGACATTACAGGACATTACGTATGATTAGCACGAGTTCACGGCTGTGCTGCATACTTATGTTACACATTTAGCACGATATGAAAAAGAGTAAAAATTACACGAGATTTCGCAGCCTAAAAAAACACGAGTTTAGGTTGCAGCCACGTGAGGACATTTTCTTCAGGTGAAACGGGTAAGTTTAGGCTTCAAGTTACTAAAAAGGGTAAAATTAGGTCTGGAGCTTGGGGCAGGTTAAGATTAGGATCAGGATTTTGTTAATATTCATAAAAAACAGTACTTCTCAAATAGTGCTAAATACATCAAGCAATCTGCACTCCGCATACAGAGAGATGTAGTTCAGAGGGTGGAAAGCTTCAAGTTCCTTGGGGTTCACATTTCAGCTGACCTCACCTGGACTAACCACATCCGTCACCAGGCGGGGAAGGCACAACAGAGACTTTACTTTCTCCATAAGTTGAGAAATGCTCATCTCCCAAGTCGTCTCCTCATAAACTTCTATAGGTCAGCCATAGAGAGCATCCTGACCTACTGCTGCACTGTGAGGTTTTCCAGCTGCATGGAAGAAAACAAAACGCAACCTGCAGCGTGTGGTCAGGGCTGCCGAGCGGACCACCGGAGCATCACTACCTCCTCTCCAGGAGATTTACAGGAGCCGCTTGGAGAAGAAGGCATTCAATATTTATAAAGATCCCTCGCACCCTGGACATGGACTTTTCACTGCTCTTCCTTCTGGCAAACAATTCAGGCTGTTGAAGACAAGGACTAACAGACTGAAGAACAGCTTTTATCCACAGGCTGTTAAAGCAATTACTCCAATTATGTAGCTTACTGTAATATTGTATCGCCTTACTATAGAGGAGCCAACTGTATTTCATTGTTTTTTTCCTGACAATGACAAAATAAATTCTATTCTATTCTATCTGTCCTGAATCCCTTTCACGCACCTTGTCTGCCCTGCTTTGATAGTGATGCTGGTATCGGTACATTTGCGCGTTTGCGTCTCGCTTGTGTCTGTGTGCAGCGGTCTGGGCTTTTCGCGCATCGTGCCAGACACACACACAGAAAGAACGGCCCCAACACTGCGCGCTCGCTCAACCGGGACAGGGCAGCGCAAACAAGCAGCGAGGGTCGCGTGTCCGTGGTAAAACACCTGATCTGCTACATCATTTCACCAACTTTTCTCAACACAAACAATACGGCTCTGATCACTTGTGGAATAAACACAGTGCCAATGTCAACGCCTTTTCATTTCAGCCTGTGAAGCTGACTACACTGTAAAAGTAACACTGCAAAAAATATTAATAAAAAATTAAAAATGAACTTGTGTAAATGTAGAAAATAAAGTTAATATTTGTTGAACTTTGTTTCAAGTTGATATTGATTTTTTTCTTTTGTTAATGTTAAAAAGGATACACTTTTAGATATACTTATACACTTTTTGTAGATAATAATCTGATTTTTAGTCACCACGGCGAGTAGGGGGGCGCGAAATATTTTCTCTTTCCTAGAGGGGGCTCGGCAAAAAATAATTGAGAAGCACTGATAAATAAGAACACGTCTTAACAAACACCATAGAAATAACTGGCACTGCGGCGCGTACAATAACTACAACAGCCGTGAACTTGTGCTAATCATACATAATTTACATGTTGCGTAATGTCGTGGTAAATGTACACTTTCTTGTGACATCGGGCAGAAGAGAGTCTGGATTTGCCTCCAGTAGTAGAAGAGGCACTGCAGTGTTGTTCTTTATCTTATATTGTTATCTTGTTTAATAAAATGCCATCCTTATTTTAGTAGGTAGGTAGGTAGTGTATTGCCATTTGTAGTTAAAAACCACATTGGAAAAACATCGCAAAAAGTTCAGTGCTCATGGACATCAACAACAAACAAGAAACACAGACACAAACTGACACAATAACACAAAGACACTGTGAAATCACTCAATAAATAAAAAAAGTACAATTTAAAAAGTTAAAAAGTGCTGAAGTCTAAAATTTAAGGTGCCTGATTTAAAATGCATTGTTCACACTGGTAACAGCTTGTGGATAAAAGCTCTTAGCGTGGCGTGCAGACCTGCATTTAACAGAGCGATACCTCCGCCCTGATGTAAGCAGCTCAAACATGTCCCTTCCAGGGTGAGTAGGATCGTTTATGATCTGAAGAGCACGATTTAAAAGTCTGCTTTTATAGAGAGTTTAGAGCACAGGCAGGTCTCTGTGCACAGTTCTTCTGGCTGAACGAACCACTTTATAAAGAGCTCTCTTTTCTTTGTCTGTGATGTTTCCAAACCACACAGTGACAGAGCTCACAAGAAGACTTTCAATGGTGCAGCGATGAAAGTTCAGCAGAATCTTAGAGTTCTGGGTGAATTCTCCAAGTTTCCGCAAAAAGAAGAGACGCTGTCGTGACTTTTTTACAATGTTAGTCGAGTTTTTGCTCCAAGTCAGGTCTTTGGACAAGGTCAAACCAAGAAATTTACACTCTTCCACAATTTCAACATTTGAGTCACCAATAACCAGAGGCACATGACTGTTATTACGACTAAAATCTATCACCAGTTCACAAGTTTTAGAAGTGTTCAGGAGGAGGTTGTTTTTCTTACTCCATTTAACCACATTCTGTACCTCTGCTCTGTAGCAGGAATCATCATTTGCACTGATCAGGAATTTTAGTTTTTCTTACACATGCCACAAGGTTGTGATCGCTACAACCTATTGGAACAGATACAGCTGTGCTACAAAGATCATCAGAGTTACGCTCCGTCCGAATTCATCAAATTGTCCCCATAGCTCCTAGCGCCTTAAGCCAAAACCGGATGCACGTGACCACACGCCATATTAAGAGCTGTCCGGATTGTCAGTTCAGTTAGGAAGGAGCTAGAAGAAGGAGCCTGTATGCTTCCTATCATAGCTCCTTTAGCATAGGAACCATAGAAGCTTCCTAATGGCAGTAAGGAGCTATGAAACATCCCACAATGCACTGCACAGATCGCTCCAAAAATGAATGAACATACTGTATATGACAATATATGATCTGAAAAGTTTTACTGCCTCAGACTCGAGACACACATTACATAAAACAAACTTAATAAACTTTGAAAATATAAGGTTTTAGTGCCACATCACCTAAATGTATTGTCCCATCTCTTAACACTATTTATGTGTGAAGAACCGAAACTTAAGCCACAGGCTCATTTGCATACAGGCTGCTGCGAGCGGGGAGAAGGGAAAAGGGGAGACGCGCTGCTGCTGCTGCAGGCAAAGCAATACTGGATTATGTTTGTCTTTTCTCACACAGACTGCTGATGATGAGTCTGTTATATTTATTCTGTCCTGCCCTGTGCATATATCTACTGTTTGTGCTGTAAAGTGTTGAAGCTTCGTGTTTAAACTTTTTACAAAGATGGTTCAGTCTGAGGTTTATTACAGTATTTTTTATTAAACAGCAGCAGATTCATGTACAAATGCATTGTTTCTGTAACTGTCGTGTTATTCATATTAGCCCAGAAGTGCGTGTTTTGTAGTCCGCTGGATGTAGTTTTTCAGTCGCGTCATTTCCCTTGTTGTTTCCTGCCGCTGGTTAGGACGTTCGGATTCACCAAACGGAGCTAAGAGCTCTTCTCTCGGCTGTATGGTGCTCTTACTGTTGACCTCCTGATGATCTCCACCGATAAGGAGCTAGAGGCTAGGAACCAGGAGCTAGGAGCTATAAATTAGGGCTATTCGGAACCAGGGTTAGTGAATATATGATCAATTAATGAAGAAAGTTCATGACAGGTTGCTTAAATGTTAATTTTTTAATATAATCCACTTTGAATATATTCGTAGATATGATAAATATTGACTCTGTTCCATAAAAGTTGACAATAATTATAAAAAACTTGATAAAATCATGCACTTTCTTGTTCTGTTTATCCGTTGCTAGGGCGCCCCCTGGAGCCGCGGGGATGACGTAGACGGAGGGGATGGTGAGTCAGTTCAGGCTGTTTTACATGTAAAACTAAGCATCTTTTTTAATCAAATATCTGCACTGTCGCCTGGATTTGTAAAGACCTGTTTGCTGAGTGGACTCATTGTACACCGGCATAACACCAGCGTAGCTCCCACACAAAGTTAACATGGGCCGGCCACATTCAGCGGAAGCTCCCGTTGTAGTCGTGGAGACATGGGACTCCCATTTGTTCCCACGTACTCCTGTTCACACACCCATCACGCTAGTATGCTCGGTTCAGCACCTCATTCTCAGACTGAACCGGGCTGCTACCGATCCAAGTCTCACACCAGAACCCGTCTCCCGTGAGCTGGCTTCACACGTGTACCCCAGGTCACGTATCTGTCCACAGGAAAACCAAAAGCTTGGGCGGGCGGTTGGACCTCTCAGTGCCGCGGGATGGCTCTGCACACACCCCAGGACACGGTCATCTGTCCTGGGCTAAGCAAGCGGCTTTGCCTGGACTTCCTCCTCTCCCGGAGCTCAGCAGCTGTTGAATATGCATGAATCCTGCTCTGCATGGCCCCGCCCCAGTGCCCTCCCCTCCCCCGTCAGAATGGTGACAGTGAAGTGAAACCGAAAAAACAAACATCGTCTGAAACTGAGAGGATTGGCATTGGAAAAAAAAAAGTAAATATTGAAAAAACTCAAAGTGACTGAAATTTATTGTTTTGTCGCTGTAAATAAAAAAAAAAAAAACATCAACCAAATTTTTAAAGATTGTAAATTAATTTAATGAAAAATAATTTTGAATATAAAAATTTCAATGCCACCATTTTATTTTTTGGTTACGAAATAATTTTCAATGCCAAGGATTCCCTGGCATCATTCTGGCTCCATAGTAAGCCACGCAAAGAGTCACAAAGATCCAGGAAGCCAAAACTCCTCTTTTGAGAATCTTCAGGACAGCCTTGACTCAGAGATGACATTCCTTTGGGCCAACGCCCTAAACTTAATCTCTCTCCACATTTTTGGATGTGAACATTAAGGAAACTTCAAGCAACAGACATTTTTGCAACTTCCATCAGCCACAGTCTACCCTGCTGTGACCCCAGCCACCATGTGCTTGCAGAAGACAGGAGCCATCTTCTCACAGAGACAAAGAAGAACACCAGCCGCCATCTGATTCTGGCCGAAGAATTTCCAAGATGGCGCCGAGGCAGGGCGCTCTGGTGTTTCTGTGTGTCGTGTTTTGTTTGTTTTTGTCCGTAAATCGTGTGTCAGCGTGCTCCGGACCTACTGCCAGTCTTTTTAGTGGCTGCGGCAGATTTGCTCGCGGAGCAGATTTTATGTGTGGAGCGTACCTTTCCAGACTCTTTAGTTATCATCCTCTGGGATTTTAACAAGGGGAATTTGAGCCAGGAACTACCCAAGTACAGACAGTTTGTTAAATGCCCGACAAGAGAGCAGAACACGTTGGATCACTGCTACACTACAGTCAGTGGAGCTTACAGAGCCGTGCCCCGCGCTGCTCTGGGCTTTTCGGATCATGATTCACCTCATCCCCTCATACAGACAGAAGCTGAAGCTCTCTAAACCTGCAGTGAGAACTTCTAAGAGGTGGACCAAGGAGGCTGTGGAGGAGCTTCGCACGTGTTTGGACACAACAGACTGGGACGTGTTTAGAGCTGCCACAGACAGCTTGGATGACTACACAGACACTGTGACGTCATACATACAATTCTGTGAGGACAGCATCATCCCAACAAAAACCAGGGTTACTTTTAACAACGATAAGCCCTGGTTCACGCCCAGACTGAGACAGCTGAGGAGGGAGAAGGAAGCAGCCTACAGAGCCAACGACAGAGAGGGCTACAAGGGCACTAAGTACCAGTTCTCAAGAGAGGTGGAGCAGGCGAGATCTCGGTACAATAAACGTCTGAAGGAGCAGTTCTCTGCCAATGACTCCGCCTCTGTCTGGAGAGGGCTCAGGCAAATCACCAACTATAAGCCTAGAGCCCAACACTCCGCTGACGACCTACAACTGGCTGAAAAACTTAACACCTTCTATGCCAGATTTGAAATCCAACACCCCTCCTCACCCACCTCACTGCACAGGCCTCCTCAGCCGCTCTGGAGCCGCACACGTCCCCCACCACCTTCACCACTGTGGACAGTACGACCCCCCTGATCACCCCTCCCCTCCACTGCCTTCTCAGTGACAGAAAAAGATGTGCTCAAGCTTTTCCGTAAGCAAAACCCACGGAAAGCCCCGGGTCCGGACGGTGTCTCCCCGCCACCCTGAGACACTGCGCAGAGGAACTGGCTCCAGTCTTCACGGACATTTTCAACATCTCCCTGGAGTCCTGCCATGTTCCTGCCTGCTTCAAGCTGTCCACCATCGTCCCTGTCCCAAGAAGCCCCGTATCACTGGACTTAATGACTACAGGCCTGTTGCGCTGACGTCTGTAGTCATGAAGTCATTTGAGCGCCTGGTCCTTCCTCACCTCAAGTCCTTCACCTCTCCCCTCCTGGACCCTCTGCAGTTCGCCTACAGAGCCAACAGGTCTGTAGACGACGCCATCAACCTGGCCCTCCACTTCATCCTGCAGCACCTGGACTCCCGGGAACCTACGCTAGGATCCTGTTTGTGGACTTCAGCTCTGCGTTCAACACCATCCTCCCTGCTCTGCTCCAGGACAAGCTCTCCCAGCTCAACGTGCCCGACTCCACCTGCAGGTGGATCACTGACTTCCTGACGGATCGGAGGCAGTGCGTGCAGCTGGGGAAGAATGTCTCCACCACTCGGACTATCAACACAGGATCTCCGCAGGGCTGTGTACTTTCTCCCTGCTCTTCTCCCTGTACACCAACTGCTGCACCTCCAGCCACGACTCTGTTAAACTGATCAAGTATGCGGACGACACCACCCTCATCGGACTCATCTCGGACGGTGATGAGTCTGCCTACAGGAGGGAGGTAGACCGGCTGGTGTCCTGGTGCAGCAGCAACAACCTGGAGCTCAACGCTCAGAAGACAGTGGAGATGATTGTGGACTTCAGGAAAGTCACAGCCCCCTCACCCCCCTCGTCCTGACAGACTCCCCCATCACCACTGTGGACTCCATCCGCTTCCTCGGCACCACCATCACACAGGACCTGAAGCGGGAGCCGTCCATCAGCTCCCTGATCAAAAAGGCCCAGCAGAGGATGTACTTCCTGCGGCAGCTGAAGAAAGCCAAGCTGCCGGCACAGATGATGGTGCAGTTTTACACGGCCATCATTGAGTCCATCCTCACCTCCTCCATCACCGTGTGGTACGCTGGAGCCACAGTCATGGACAGACACAGACTGCAGCGCATTGTGCGCTCTGCTGAGAAGGTGATTGGCTGCAGCCTTCCATCTCTCCAGGACCTGTACGTCTCCAGGACTCGGGGGCGTGCAGGCCGGATAGCAGCTGACCTTTCTCACCCTGGACACGGACTTTTTGAGCCACTCCCCTCGGGCAGGAGGCTACGGTCTATCCGGACCAGAACCTCACGCCACAAGAACAGTTTCTTTCCCTCTGCTGTTGGACTCATGAACACTCTATAAACCTGCAACTATGTTGATCTCCTGCATTGTCACTTTAACAGTCACATCATCACCTGTCACTTTATTCACTTTATTCATTCGTTCATTTATTCATTATGTTAATATCTTAGTATTGTCCTACCTCTTGCACTGACATATTGCACTGTTGTTTTGATTGTTCTGATTAATGTGTATATTTTTATTGCCTAATTTTTATTGGCCCACTTTTGCATGCCCTTATACTTGATCTTATATATCTTAAATATTTTTACTATATTTGATATTTTTTACTCTTTAGATTCTTTATCTTTATTTGTGTTTTCTGTGTTATATGTTGCACTATAGCACCGCAGCAAGTTCCTAGTCTGTGAATTCTGTTTGTTCACTGATTCTGATTCTGATTCTGATTGTATGAAATGTCACATTGGCTGGTAGACACAGTTAATGCCAATAGATTTAGATAAACCGTCTGGGCTCTTATTGTGCATTTTAGGAAACTCATCTGCATACTTTATTTAAATACTGTATGTAATGTTCTGGTCAATAAATCTTCATAAATCACAACTTATTTTGGTTAAGTGCATGATTAATTATCAGAATGGAGTCAATGGAAAAGTGAAAAGATTCATTAATTACTCAATAAATTGTTAATTAATTTAAATATTTGATATTAGAATCAACTCTTTCTCACTTTGGTGAGTGGTGCCCCGAACAATTCATCTTTATTTTGATTCTATTTATCAAATTATGAAGCTTTATCTGTACTTACTGTTTTGTGTTCCATCACAGAGGTCAGATAAATCTTTAAAATACTACATATTTTGGTGCCACTCTTTTAAGGCCGGTATCAAGATAATGCAGTAATAATAAAACACTACAGTACCCTCCGCAGGAACGCCGGACGAATCAGAGAAAAGGGGGTGTAAAGTTTGTTGAATCATGCTGCCCCAAACTATGGATTGACAGTGCCTGGTATGAGGCACGAAAGTTCAAAAGTGTTTGTCGATCATAAACAAGAGCAGCAGCTTTCTGACACCAAACAACAAACAATAATCCAAAAAAAGCAGAGAGACGATGCGCCGAGCACACTGCTGGCGCCATCTTTTCCCAAGAAAAGATCCCAAGCCGTCTTCAGTCAGTTCTTCGAACTCTTCGTCATAGTACTCGTCTTCTAACAGGTATTCAGGTGAGTAAGTCATGGGGTCCGTGTGTTGATAGGCCGGTGGGTAACTATGTGGAGTTATTACTGGCAAGACAGGCACGTTGAGTGTACCCAGCACGCTCACGATCAGGCGTTCTATCAGTGATTTGAGACATGGCATCATGCAACAACCAAAGATGATTATCACGCTGCCTACTATTAGTATTGTTGCTGACTATCGACACGATGGTTCCAGTCCAGCGGCCAAAAGATTCCATAAAGCCATGTAGAAAAGAGTTTTCTTCTGTACCAGCGTTTCCAGCCAATTCTGCAGATAGTGATTTCAGGCTCCTTAAAGCTTCCGATACTTTCCCATCTGGTGCCATATTATTGGGGATAAACGTGCAACACGTAGATCCAAAGAAAGAGCAAACTCCGGATCATTCCACAAGCACCATGTGATGGGAGGAGGGGCTAAGCCCAACCAAATTTGTTCCTGAAACCTGTTCCTAAAACTGGTTTGGTAGGCCCTAGCTTCCTTTACATTGTTCTTTGTTTCTATTGTTCTCAGCTTCCTTTCATTGGGCCTCATTCATGACACGTTCTTACGAACAAATTTGTTCTTAAGGGCTCCTTACGAACATTTTTGGCATTCACAAAATTTGTTCGTAATGGAAAATGTTCGTCTGTAAGAACAAATCCTACGAACACTGAGGAGCACTCGTAAGAACAAAAAATCAGCTGTTTCAGATTTTTATTTCTTATATAGTTCAGTCAAAAATTGCAATTCCTACATGACTGTAGGTTATGTATTTTTGCAAATTATTCTATATAAAATAGTTTTAGAAACAAAAAAAAATCAGTTATGCAAAAAAATGACTCCTTTAATAAACCTGCAGCAGCCTGTCCCAGCCTCAGAGCCTATGTGATCTAACTCCCACAGGACTCAGGACCCTGTGCCCCCCTAACAGGACCAGAGCCACTCTACACTGACTCAGCACCCTGCTACAGCCGCTGCCCCCCTCCCCCTCCCCCGCGTTCTACCGCGACGTGAATAGATAAAAACGGCAAAAGCCCAGCGTTGTTTCAATATATTTGTGAGGTGAATCTGTTTCCTCTTGAGTGGGTTCATGTGAATTTGGACATTTTTAAAAGACGCTTAAGTATTAACTCAGTGAAAGTAGGGAAACGCGCTGCTGCAGCTTCTTCCTTGATCATTTCCCCAGCTCTAAGTCTTGTCGGTGACGCGCTGCGGCCGGCCCAGATTTGCCATATAAGGAAGTATGCATTATTCATTTTATGTAAATAACTGTTCATAGCTGGAGTTTGGTGAATTTGGCGTAAAGGCTGTTAGGAAGGAATTTGGCTCGTTACGAACTCGTCATGAATCACACGTAGAGTTTTCGCAGCGGCTTCTTAAAGTGGAAGTTACGCACAGATTTTACGAAGACTTTCATGAATGAGGCCCATTGTTCTCTGCTTCCTCTCCATTGTTCTCTGTTTCCATTCCATTGTTCTGAGCTTCCTTTCCATTGTTCTCAGCTACCTTTCCATTGTTCTGACTGGTAAAGTTGCCCTACCAGTGAATTAGTGAGGGGAGCTTGAAACAGTCTAGGCAGGCCCAGTCAGAACAATGGAAAGAAAGCTGAGAAGCTCCTCTGCTCTAAGACTCTCTTTTCCGGCAAGGACAAAACAATCAATCAAACAAACAAACAAACAAAAAACATAAAAAGGAAAAAAAAAAAGGAACCTCAAGGAGAAGCACAGTGAAGGGACGATACACTTAGCGAAAAAAAAAAACATATTGCACATGTAATCATTAATTAGAAAGTTGTTTGTTTGGATTTTTTTCTTTTTCCCCCCACAATTTCTGTTAAGGTCAAACTCTTAAGTTGTGTGTTGAACATTGAAATGCATTCCACAGATTTTTAGTCACCACATTGTGAAATCTAGCAAAAGTAAAGTAACAATTAAATACATTTACTCTTAGTATTTTGAACGTGTATTTTCAGTACAAGTGTTTAGTTACTTTCTTAATTCTTTTTCAAAACTAAATGCTTGTGTTTATGTGAATTACCGACTCCACTGCTCTCTGACACTCAGAGGTAATTTTGTGCGGCCCTAAACACGTGAGACTCTCTAAGTCAGTGGTTCCCAACTTGTGCCTCTCTGGGACCCACCAAACAACCACTCATCAAGTCGCGACCCACCACAAAAATGTATTTCTGAAAACATATATTTTTAGATTGCTGTCCATACAAATGGTAAATCAGCCACCTATATGCCAAAACACAAGCAAACACTGTGTTTGAATGCAAACAGGAACAACAAAAACATACAAGCACTTAATGTGCCAAGTGCAATTTGAAGTGATTTAAATCAGCAGCTTCATTGCAAATACAAACAAAAGCTGCACCACTAAACAGCAACACCACCTGAATACAGACAATATAAAGGTGTGTCACATACAACTAATGTGACAAATGTGGTCAAGCTTTGGATTTTACAATTGCATCTATATCTGGGCTGATGGTGGACAGAGCTATTCTCAAATCATGTTCAACATCCAGTCTCTTTCTTTGCTTTGACTTGACCTGTGCCAATGAAGAGAGAGAGAGAGAGAGAGAAGCGTCTATGTTCTCTCTGCTCCTCTCCGCGCCCCCATAGAGCAAAACGGCCACTGTGCCGCACATAGACAGTCTTTGGTTGCGCAGAAGAACTCCGGCGGCCGGCCACAGGCTGTGTGTCCCTACGGCCACTCCGCCCTTGATTGACAGCCGCGTCAGAACACAGCGCAAAACCACCGCGGTGATAAAAAAAAAAGCGAGTGTTTTAAGTGGCCAACTACGGCGTGAGAAGCTTGATGCACCGCCGCGGAGTGAGGAGAGAGACAGAAGACTTAATTGCGTATAAGCGCGGAGCCGGTAAAAGAGGACAGAGAACGAGAGACAGGGAAGGCACGTCTTCAGATGAGAAAAAGAGAGAGAAAGCGCGCAGGGAGAAAAGAAGGAACAAGGGGGAGAGAGATAGCGAGAGAAAGAGAGAAAGGGAGAGACAGAAATGTGCGGTGGAGGAAGCGCTTTTAGTGGAGAGACACTCTTACGCGTATGAGACACATCATAAGGAGCTTTTTCTGTCATTAAAACTCCACAGTTCAGTGAGCGGGCGGAGCGGGCTCGCTTTGGGCTCAGGCACACAGAGACTGACTCGGATTTCGGTTGGGTTCAGACACGACGTGCACGGGGGCACGGAAGAGCAGGGCAGTTCACCTGCCAATCAAATATTGCTATGGCAACGTCAGGCCACGGCCGCTCACGTAGTCCTTCAAAATAAAAGCGCCGCATCTACTCCACTGTTATAAGACAAGTGTAGACTATAAATTTGTATTTTATTTTTGTAAAGTCTTTTGCGACCCACTCAATAGATGTCCGCGACCCATTTATGGGTCGCGACCCACCAGTTGGGAAACAATGCTCTAAGTGACCACTTAGTCACTCGAACAATGTCAGTGGAGCCTCCAGCTCTGCTGTAAGAAAACTCAACATCTTCCAGTAGAAAGTTATGAAGCAATTGTTGTGAATTATGGATTAAAACAATAATCTTCACGTCCTTATGATCAACCTTTGTGAAGCGTGCTACATTGTGCAAGATGTATTTAAATAACGAGGTTCATTTCTGCTCCAACCTATCAATTGTTTTTCATTTGCAAATAAATCCAAAGAAAATTAAATTAATGAGTAAACTATTCAAACTTTATAGACGTGCATAATAAAGTACGGAGGCTCCATAAGACGCAGGAGAACCCCCAACAGACCCCACACGCTCGGCCCCTGACTCAGGTGTCTTTGTAGGCCTGTCTGATGCCTCAGCAGGGGGCTTCACTTCATTATGAGCCTGTATAGACGACTGTCTGAATGAAACTGTCACAACAGAAGTGTGTGACTGTCACAGGAGCAAAAGCCTCGTCAGCGGCAGCATTGTACAGTCTGAGTTATTACACTTCTGCTCTGAAGCCTCTGTGGTCAAAAGGAATGTTCCAAATATACTCCAGCCTGTAGTCCTGCTCTCACTGCTGACTGTAGTGGTGAATCGTGGATGAAATACTCATTGTAAGTAAAAGTACAAAAAGTAAAGGGACAAAATGCATTCAAGTAAAAGTATCATAAAAACCTACTTTAGTAAAATATTGAAATATCAGTTGAAAATTTTTAAAAATATATCCTGAGAAGTGTGAACTCCTGACATGTTTGTTATAAAATTAGGTCAAATGAATTTGTATTTTTTTTTTCTTATAGGTATACATTAAAGAATCAGACGACAGAGATGGCTCGCTTGGAGAGGGAGAGGACATTTTATACTAAGCAAGACACTTCCTGCTGGGTGTTGGCTTATATCTACCCAAACAAGCTGGCAACATGTGGTTGACAAAAACAGGCAGTTTTTATGAATTCTACACTAATATCTCAGACGTGTCCTCCGGGAAAAAATGAGGCGCTGAAGGTCTCCAGGTTCCTGCTGAGCTGCTTCCTTTGTCACTTGCTGTACATCATGAATTAATGCAAACACCGCAAGCACATGTAGAATGCTTAGTCAAGTCTAAATTATTACTGAAACATGCTTTCTCCTCTAGAATAAATACAGAAAACCTATTTACATGCAGAGCGCTACAGCAGAGTCCTGGAGGAACCTCTCAGCTCATGATTGGTCTAATTGGATGCAGGGTGGAATTCCTCTGGGTTAAAAAGAAGCGTGAGAGCCTAGACAGAATCAAGCTGTGTGCTTTCAGCTCTTCAGACGGATTAGCAAATGGTGTGTGTTTGAATAAATCATCTGTCTGACATGAATAAGTGATGTGTGGTGTGTAGGCCCGCGGGACATCCCACATGTGCGTCAAAGCAGAGTGGTCCAGGTGTGGGAGTCGGACTAAGGCTGTCATGTGCTGATCAAACTGCAGCCCCACTGACAATGTGTGGACCAGGAGAGCTTTTAAGTGCAAAGAGCTGTGCAGGTTATGTATTTTTAATTTTAAGATAATAATAACTATAGTATTTTGGAAACAAAAAGAGTTATCATTTGGGATGAAAAAAAAGTTTCTTTTAACAGACCTGTCAGTATAATTTTAAACAGCGTGTCATATGAATGCAATTTATATTTTGCATGTCTGCTTCATGAGTTGAATCTTAACCAACTCCAAGCCTTAGACCTAAACTTACATAGTTTTTTTTGTAACTTCAAACCTGAAGTTAGCTGTTCAACCC
The DNA here is from genome assembly GCA_038363315.1 of Mugilogobius chulae. NCBI lineage: Eukaryota > Metazoa > Chordata > Actinopteri > Gobiiformes > Gobiidae > Mugilogobius > Mugilogobius chulae. Next base: position 4,333,996 of record CM076414.1, read on the forward strand.
AAATAAAACTATCTCTTCTCAGCCAAATATACAGTAAGATGCTAAAAAACAAAAAAAGTGTAATGAGGCATTATCTGTGTCACTCTCCGTTCTACTGCTCTAGTTGTCAGGGGAAACTTCTTTGATAAAAACAACAAAGCAGGACGAGAGCAGCTGTTTGGATCAGGTCTGAACCAGTCTGACAAACGTCTGGCTCTTGAAGCTTGAGACTGTGTTTGTGTTTGTGTTGTTTTCACTCACCTGAATAAGTGAAGTATGCGTTTGAGTTGTATAGACACATTTCATTTCCAAATGTTGGATTTAGCAGCATAACATTGTTTTCTCACAGTGATAAACTCTGGTAGTTGGCTGACAACAGCGCTGGTTAATGTTGCTACTACAGCTATTCAGCTGCTTCTTTTTCTGCAGTCAGACTGCGCTACGCCTCCCCGTGTTGAGAAACAAATAATCGTTCTATAGACACATCAGAAAAGGAGGAAGCATGGGCATGACACACTATTCACAGTGCATGACGTAGGATAGAGACAAAACTAAACAAAACTTGACACACGCAAAAACAAGTTTTCAAGAGATTCTTGTTCAGTTATAATGCATATAATAAAACTCAATGACAATGAAAAAATTAGGTAAACAAGACAACAACAAGACAGAATGGTCATAAAACAATATCAGATATCGCCCAAACGGTTCTTAGGCGTATCAGCATTAGTTCCAATGTCCATATAATGCATTTCTTTAAAAAAAAATGTGACTTAGTTCTGCTTCAAGGGAACCGTCAGCTCTGAGCTTGTCTCCAAACTCACTGAACAAGTCGCTTTGTTCAGCTTAGTCCTCGTCAAGCACTGTTCTAAAGTTTCTGCTGGTTTTGTCTTTGTAACAGTGACACTGGATTAGGACTGACAAGACGATCAGTGGTAAAAGTGGTCTCTAAATGGTCTCTATTTATATCGCGCTTTTCCACTTTACAAGGCACTTATATCATTTATAAGAACTAAAACAATTATAATCTGACAGATTTTTTCTTTTTTTTTTTTTTTTTTTACAAAAAAAGTGTTTTTTTTGTGAGCCTTGTTATGAATAGTAAAATTCCATTTATCAGTATGTGTAACTATCTGAATGTCAAAGAATGTCATCAAATTAATCCATCCCCAAACATTGATCATTTAGAAGGTAAATTATTTCTTTCAACCTATAAAAATTAGAGGCAAAATATTTTTAATACAATGTATATAAAAACAAATACATCTATAATAAATGTCACATTAACTTTTTGTGAATGTTTTTTGAGATGTTTTTTTTTATTATTATTCAGAAGGAAATGTGTCATAAACTTGTGAAATAAATATTTAATTTTAGACTTAGATAATGTAACCTCTGTACACTGAATCAGAGTCATCTGACATCTGCAGGTTCACACACACCACCTGGGACCTTTACCACCACTCACTCCTGCTTCTCCCATGCTCATGCTCACAGTGATATTCTCTGTGCTTAACAGGTCCGACAGGCTGTGAGATTTTCCAACAAACCAGTGTCAGAGGGAAACATGTTCTTCTCTTCTGTTCTTGGGACACGACAAAGTTGGGCAGAAACACAGACACTTCCCCTGAGCGGCGCTTAATAGTGGTGCGCGATCAGGCATTTTTGCAACCCGCGGGTTAATATAATATTGGATAAAATCCATCACCGTTCAAGGCTCAAGTGAACCAAACAGCCAAAAGTAACATTACAGCTGACTTGAATGTAGGGAAAATGAAGAATATTCATCCAGTATTAAGTTAATGTAGATGACTTACCTCTCAGAACCCGTTTTTGTCAAACTGATGTTTTTGTTCCGCTTTTATCTTAACAAGGGGCATTTCAAACAATCCTTGGCATTTCACACTCGCAATTTTCTTCTTCTTTCTCGTCTAAAATAAAAGTAAATGTCTGCGTTCTTCAACCTTTCGTTCACACTGAGCAGCTCACATGAGGCAGGTTGTTAGGTAAATCCAATAAAACACAAAATAAAAGTCCAGGAGCGTGATGGTCCCTCTCTGTGTTGGTTTGAAGTGACGTAGATCATATCTTCAGATCAAACTGGTTTTGTTAAAAATAGGCGTTCTTTCTTTAATATCCGCCGCTTATTTAATATTGTCTACACCCCTTCTCAAGCTGATTCCGAATGCCTTCTCTCTATGGATGCAGAGAAGGCATTCGATAGAGTGGAATGGGCCTACCTTTTTGATACATTGGAGAGATTCGGATTTGGCAAGTTGTTTATATCTTGGGTCAAGTTATTATATGCATGTCCTTCAGCTATGGTTCTGACAAATAACTTCCACTCTAGCCATTAGTTTAAACCGCGGGACCCGGCAAGGATGCCCGCTCAGCCCCCTACTCTTCGCTTTGGCTATTGAGCCACTGGCCATAGCAATAAGGTCCAATACTTCCATTAAAGGTATTACTAGGTCCAATATTGAACATAAACTATCCTTATATGCGGATGACCTTTTGCTGTTGTGTCTGATGTGGATTCAACTATTCCTTATATTTTGACACTTCTTACTCAGTTCGGTGAAATTTCGGGGTATAAGTTAAATTTAAATAAGAGTGAGCTGCTGCCACTGAACTTTAATTTTTCAGATCTTACTAGTACTAGGATTCCCTTTAAGATCGCCACACATAGTTTTGTATATCTGGGTATTACTATAACTAAGATTTTTGACAACCTTTATAAAGAAAACTTTGATAAATTATTACATCAGGTTCAGCAGGACCTAACAAAATGGTCAACCCTTCCCCTTTCTTTGGTTGGTAGAGTGAACGTAATTAAAATGTCTGTGCTCCCTAAATTTACATACCTTTTTCAGTGTCTTCCTGTTTTTATACCAAGTGCTTACTTTAAGAAACTCGATTCTATTATTTCAGCATATATTTGGAATGGCAAAAAAACACGTTTAAGGAAAGACCAATTGCAGAAGTTGAAACAAGATGGTGGTCTGGCTCTTCCAAACTTCCGATACTATTACTGGGCATGTAATCTGTACTGTCTGTCTTTTTGGGTCTATTACAGTTCGAACAATAATGGCCCTGTCTGGGTTGAGATGGAGAAGCATTTTTGTAGTCCTTCATCCTTACCGGCTTTGATTAGTGCATCATTACCCATACCTCTTAATCATACAATCATCAGCCCTATAGTTCGCAGCTCTTTTAAAATTTATTCACAGTTTAGGAAACATTTTGGCCTTCAAAAGATGAGTCTGTCGAGTCCAATAGCATCAAATAACCTTTTTCTTCCCTCACTGCAAGATCCTACATTCAATGTGTGGCTTGGAAGGGGCTTAAAATGCTTCAAAGATCTTTTTATTGAGAATAAGTTTGCCTCCTTTTCACAGTTGTCTAATAAATATGATCTGTCACCTTCTCATTTTTTTAGATATTTGCAGGCTAGGCACTTTGTTATTTCATCCATCTCAGGGTTCCCTGAAAAGCCTCCCGATAATATAATTGACGAACTTATGTCTTTTAATCCAAACAGATGTAAAGCAGTCTCTTTTATGTTAACTTTAATTTCTCGCCTAAATTCCCCTTCTTCGTTAGCAATTAAACTTTCCTGGGAAGGTGACATTCAAATTACAATTAGTGAATCAGTGTGGGCTGATGTTTTGAGGAAAATCCACTCATCTTCAATGTGCGCGAGACACACTCTTATCCAGTTTAAGGTGGTACACCGGGCACACCTTCACAAATCTAAATTGGCCAGAATATATCCTCAAATTGATCCGACGTGTGATAGGTGTGAATCTGAAGAAGCCACACTGATACACACGTTTTGGCTTTGTCCCAAAATACAAATCTATTGGAACGGCATTTGTGAAGCGCTCTCTGAGGTTCTCGCGGTTAAAATAACACCAAACCCATTGATGTTGCTTTTTGGGGTTACTCCTGAGGGATTGAGTTTACCTACTGGAGGTCGCAAAGTTGTAGCATTTTCGACTTTATTAGCACGTCGATTAATTCTTTTAAAATGGAAGGAAGCTGTCCCACCCACAGTATCACATTGGATTAAAGATGTTTTATTTAATCTAAAACTTAAAAGAATCAGATGTGTGATGAGAGGTTCAGAAAGAAATTTTATGAAACTTGGAAAGCTTTTTTGAACTTCTTTAATCAGCCCTCAACACAGGTTCAGGTATAGTGTTTTTGTTTTGGTTCTTTTGTGATCTGAGTGTGATGTTTATTTATTGAGCTTTGTATGGTTGTGGTTTTTTTTTCTTTTTATTGTACCTTTATGTGACAGTACATACTGGGAGGTTTGTTGTTTGTAGGGTGGGTTTTTTCTTATATTTTTATTTGTAATTTTGTTTTTCTATACAGAAAATTAATAAATATATCAAACACTGAAGTGACGTAGATCGTGTTCCTGCACAGCTTTGACCAATGGAGGAGCAGATTCTCTCCTCACTGTTTCTCTGTGTGATTCTGTTACACAGCGCGTCTAGAGAACAGAGCATGCGTTAGTTTATGAAGGCGATCTAAGAAGTGATTTGTAAGATATGCAACGAAAATGATTGTTCTCAAAAACTGACCCGCCTCAGCCCACCCCGCACTGAAATCGCAATTTCTCCATCCCGCCCCAACCCAACCCGTGGGCAGCCTGGCAATGGGTCAGCTTGCGCATCACTAGCGCTTTTAAGACTGACAAACGCAGAAACAGGTGTCTGATTATTCTCCGTGGAAGTCTAATTACAACTGGAAGATAAGTCCAAGAAAGTTGTTTTTCTCCGCGCTCTTTCCTGAAGCGCTTCCCACTATTATGACATTAGAAAAGTGACAGCATGATCAGTTCTGACCAATCAGCGCGATGGTGGCCTGAGCTGGGGGAGCTGGGATAGCGCAAGAAGAGCAGTAAGCTAGGTTAAACACTGTGTAAGCCAGGGCTATTCAACCGTGTTTGCAAGGGGGCCAGGTTAGGGTAAACTCAAATTCTTGGGGCCGGCTGAACAAAAGATATAGATTAAAAAAAAATAATAAATCACACCAAAAATAGTATTTTCTTATAACAATTTATTAATCAGTTTGCAAATGTGCAAAAACTCATGTGAAACTTTTCAAGTTTCAATTCAAAGCAATTCAAGTACTGATTGTATGCTGATGTAACAAAAGTTGCATTTTCCAATTGTTTCAAATATCGACTTTTCAAAACAAACACTTACACAGCATCATAGGCCTGTTTCAAACCCTGAGAATAAATAAAATTCAAAAAATAATTGCCATGTGCAAAAGTACAAAAATAAAATACTTGATATTTATATCCAACAAGCATTTGAAGTGTCTTACTTTCTCAAGCATATCCAGAAAAATAATCTACTGAACAAAAATAAATCTGGTGCACTTAAATTCACCTGGAACAAGAACAGCTACTACAAAGTGCAAAGTAATAAATATTGAAACAAATAATACTATTTGTAACCCACGTCTCCTGTCATCACTTCAATAAATGACACCTCCGCTCATACAATTCTCGCGCCCCGCCACAAGTGGCGCTATGATAAAAATGTCCGCGCTCCAATCCACTTCCTGTCTCCACTCCCTGCTCCCGGCTGTGGACTGCAGAAACTCGTGGCAGCAGCTCGAGAAAACAGCTCATCATTCTCCGAATATCAACGCTATAATTCTGAAACTCACTGGTGAGTGAAAGAACAAACGTATTTATCAGATGCATTTGTTTAAACTAGCGCTGAGCCCTCCAAAAAAGTTGTATTTGATTACGTAGCTACTTCCGCGTTGTCCGCGGCAAACTTTTCCGCTGTTTTGAGTCTCCGTTATAAGTTTAGGAACTCTGACATGCAATTTAAATCATAGCTACGTATTGTGTGAGTTTACATTAATGAACTGTATCGGCCGTTTGCCGATCAGTTGTTTTGTTTAAGTGCAATAAGTGTTTACGCTAATGCTAATGAGCGCTCCCCATTGACTTGCATTAGCCACTACCGGCATTGTAGCCAGACTTGTTTATGAATGAAAATGAATGAAATAATGTTGCGCAACTGTGAACTTTGTGAATGCTAATGCTACTAGCTTTATTTACTTGAAATGAAAATACTGTGACTGTATTTATGATAATAATGTTACCGGTAACTGATTATTGATTATTGATGTGAATATATATTTATGGTGGTTTTTTCCTTTGACCTCTGTCATACAGGTCGGGTTTTTTTTCCACCCCTGATTCCTCTACATGAGGTGGCGGGCTAACAGAGACACTGAACAAAGAACACATTCTACGAACCTGGTAGGACCTTTTGTTTTTCCTTTTGAAACCGAACTCGGACACTTTAAGTTGGATTACTATTTTTGTTTTTTTCCATTTTTCCATTTTGGATTATTTACTTTTTTGAACTTTTGCTGAACCTTTAAAAACTTTTGCGACACCCAAACCAGGATTGCGTAAAAACGTTTGCGACACCCAAACCGAGGATTGCGTAATAGAAAGTCAAAGAACTTTCAAAAGAACTTTCTGAACTGAACTTTGAACAAATACAGATCAAACAAGGGTCTATTGATCTATTGTTTTTTTTGTTGTGGTCTTTTGCCACATTTGCTTGAATTATTTATTTGTTGTTTATTGTTATTGTTTGCACTTATTTTTTTCTACAATTTCTATTTTTACAATACATTTACTTAAATTTATTTCTGTCTACTGTGTTTTCATTCCCACAAGCTCCATAACGAATCTGGTTCTTCTGTCAGTCAAATACATCCCATTGCAAAACTTAGTCCTAACCTAGCATTTTTTTAGTTAGCGTTACACGTGGCGAGCTAGCCAGGAGCTTGTGTTGTGAATGAACTGTTGTTACACAGTAATAACATTGTTTTGGGCAATATTGTGTTTTGGTCCGCCAATATGGAATTTTTGGAACAATCAGGGTTGAATCTGATTAACTGTGTTGTTGTCTCTGGTGTAACTCACACAATTAAAGACAATGAAATATTAGATGTATTGAAACAGTACGGTAAATATAAAATATTAACCGTTGACAATCCGACATCTTCGCTTCATAAAAACCTGATCATTGAGTACAAATCCGACTCTGCCATTCGAGAACTTAAGAAAATACTGCCTTATACGCACGTTTCCGAGACCGATCCTGATCTCAAGTTTTGCGTTGCGTTACTTGATTTTGAAACTGCAGTCCCAGCCGGAGCTGAAGCTCCTCCCCTGATTACATGACTGAATTGAGACGCCTTGCTAGACGAAGTGGGAAGCCCTTTGAAAATGTGTTGCAAGATGTGATGTCACAGATAAGTGCACACTTGGAGAGTGTGGAGCCATCTGTTGGAGGAGATGACTCTGTGCAAATAGTGGAACCGGAGCCTCTCTTGCCTGGCCAGCAGGGAGCGCCCACGGGAGCAACCACTCCACCACCCCAAGCACAACCTTCAACCCAGTACTTACCACACCGACTCTCTCAAGCAGAATTAAATCCACCCAAGTGCAAAAAATGGTTGTGGAACACATTGTGAGAGCCGAAGAACTTACGTCACACTCGATGCCCACTTTAAGACTTCGTCCATTCTCCGGCAAGGTGCCAAAGCCATCAAATGAAACAGACTATGAAAGTTGGCGATCTCATGTGGAACTGCTGTTGGCTGACGTCAATTTACCGCCGCTGCATGTAACCAGAAAGATAATTGAAAGTCTTCTTTCACCAGCCGCCGATGTTGTGAAGGGCTGAGACCTGACACATTGCTTCCATCTACTTGAGAGTGTTGGACTCAGCTTACTCCACGGTGCAGGATGGGGAAGAATTGTTCGCACAATTTTGAACACGCTGCAGAATCAAGGCGAGAAACCATCCAGCTACCTTCAGCGCCTGCTGCTGACGTTGAACACCGTCGTCAAGCGAGGGGAGTTGCTGCTAGTGACATCGATAAGCACCTACTCAAACAGTTCTGCAGAGGGTGCTGGGATAATGAAATGATCAGCAAGTTGCAGCTTGAACACAAGAAGGACAATCCTCCAGCATTTTCTGAACTGCTGCTCCTTCTCAGAACAGAAGAGGACAGGCAACAGGCAAAGGAGAGCCTGATGAAGCAGCACATTAGCTCATCAAAGCAGCGTGCAACTCTCCATTCTCAGTCTGCCTGTTCCTGCACCCATGATTCAAGCACTACTTCCATCAACGAGCTGAAGAAACAGATGGAGAAACTGCAGCAACAAATGTCCACACTTCTCGCCCAGATCAGTCCGACCTCCAAGACTGGCAAATGCAGCAGCGCATCACTTTCCAACCGCCTAAGCCCCAGAACACTCGACCAAGACCAGGGTTTTGCTTCAAGTGCGGTGAGGATGGTCACATCGCTACAACATGCAGCCAACCAGCCAACGCAGCACTCGTGCAGCAAAAGAAACTACAACTCAGACAAAGACAAGCACAATGGGAACAAAATAACCAAAAGAAACAGTCAAACTGAAACCAGTCTCTCCTGCGGGACAAGCAGAGACTGCATCGACTCAGTGTCCCAAACAACACTTTAACATACTGCCAAGGGGACTCATTGGTACCAAATGTACAACGCAAGTCATCATCAAGAACACTCCAATAAATTGTCTGTTGGATACGGGCTCACAAGTCACCACCATTCCGGAATCATTCTACAATGCACATCTCTCTGACCACCAGCTCAAACCCCTGGAGACCTTCTTGAAGTTGAAGGAGCCAATGGTCAAGCAGTCCCATATCTGGGCTACATCAACCTTGACATCACTTTTCCTCCTGACTTCCTTGGTGCTCCAGTTGATGTGCAACTTTGGCTTTGGTGGTGCCTGACATAAAGAGTCATCAGCCCTTTGTCCTGATCGGTACCAACACGCTGGACATTGTCTACACTGTCCATACAGAACACACTCCAGATTTCCATCCAGTTCCCTATGGTTACCGTGCTGTTCTCCAAGTCCTTGAATACAGACACAAATGAACAGAGAAGACCATCATGGAGTAGTGAAGCTTAACAGTGCCACTCCTCAGATCATTCCAGCCGGTCAGACCATTCTTCTTGAAGGCATCGCAGTTGCACACTCCCTGCAAACAGAAAGAGCAGTCATGGTTGAACATCCCACATCATTTCACTTACCTGGTGGGTTAATGATCCAGTCCTGTCTTGTCGACTTCTCCAGTCAGCATCCAGTTCTCCTGCCGGTACCTGTTACCAATGAAACAGACCATGATGTAATCTTACCTGCTTGTGCCTTGCTTGCTGAAATAAGTGCCTTCCAGTCTGTGTCCTGTGCGTCACAATCCACTCCAGAGTCCACGTCCACCACTCTGTCAGAGCCATTGTTTGATTACAATTTTGGTGACTCACCTCTCACTCCTGAGTGGAAAAGCCGGATCATTCAAAACCTCAACAGTATCCCAGAAGTTTTTGCTAGAAATGACTTGGATTTTGGCAGAACAGACAAAGTAAAACACCAAATTAAGCTCCTCGACCCAACGCCATTCAAACAGAGACCTCGACCGATACATCCTCAAGATCTTGACGCCGTGAGAAAACATCTGCACGAATTGCTTGAATCCGGTGTCATTCGCGAATCTGACTCTCCTTTCGCCTCGCCGATTGTTGTTGTCAGAAAGAAAAACGGAAGTGTCAGGCTCTGTATTGATTACAGGAAGCTTAATTTGCAAACAATAAAAGATGCTTACGCTCTTCCCAAGCTTGAAGACACATTTACAGCTCTAACAGGATCTCAGTGGTTTTCCGTCTTGGACTTGAAATCCGGTTACTATCAAATCGAAATGGATGAACAAGATAAAAATAAAACAGCTTTCGTGTGCCCACTTGGTTTTTGGGAGTTCAATCGAATGCCACAGGGGGTCACAAACGCACCATCTACGTTTCAGCGCCTAATGGAAAAATGCGTCGGAGAGATGAATTTAAAAGAAGTGCTTGTATTCATTGATGATCTCATTGTGTTCGCCCCAACGCTGGAGCAACATGAGGAACGACTTATGCGAGTTCTGAACCGTCTTAAAGAGTTCGGATTGAAGCTCTCTGTGGAAAAGTGCACCTTTTTCCAGACCTCCGTACGCTACTTGGACATATTGTGTCGAAAAACGGCGTTGAAACTGATCCAGACAAAGTTGAAGCCTTGAGATCCTGGCCCATACCAAAAACTCAAAGAACTCAGATCATTTCTTGGATTTTCTGGTTATTACAGGAGATTTGTTGAAGGCTATTCGCACATCGTAAAGCCACTTCATGAACTTACTGCTGGATATCCACCATCACACAAGAAACTCAAACCCTTGGTCAATCCTGCACAATATCTCAACCCAAAAGAGCCATTTGGGGGTCGTTGGACAGTTGCTTGTCAAGAAGCATTCGAAACCATAAAAGAGAAACTTACCTCCGCTCCAGTTCTTGCCTTCGCCGACCCGAAGAAACCTTACCTGCTACACACCGACGCTAGTGCCACCGGGCTCGGTGCTGTACTCTATCAAGAGCAGGAAGGACAGAAGAGAGTCATTGCTTACGCCAGCCGGGGCTTATCCCGAAGTGAGTCGAGATACCCAGCACACAAGCTGGAGTTTCTTGCCCTTAAATGGGCAGTCACTGAAAATTCAGTGATTACTTGTATGGCACATCATTCACCGTGGTGACCGACAGTAATCCATTGACTACCTCCTCACTTCAGCCAACTCGACGCAACAAGCTACCGCTGGTTGTCTGCACTCTCAACATACTCCTTCAAAATCATTACAGAGCTGGCAGGCAAAACACAGATGCGGATGCTCTTTCGCGCAGACCCCACGGCAACCTCACAAGTGATCTGTTATCAGAAAAAGAAAAAGAACGAATCATCAGATTTGCAGAACATCATCTGGACACTCCCAACGTCATCACCATTGATCAACATACAGTTCAAGCGCTTTCTGACCGCCATCTCATTTGCAGTGCTCCTGATCAAACTCCTGACCATACTCTCGTTCATTCCTTGTCAATGTCCGCTGACAGCCTACCAGACAGCTTCACTGCTGACGAGCAGTTCGCTTCTTCGGTAGTGTCTCCATTGAGCCCAGCTGACATCGCTGATAAGCAACGCGCTGACCCTGTCTTAGGACATGTGATTGCACAACTGGAGACTGGCGATTACCTCCACCCTCTGTGAGAGAACACCTGCCAGAGCTGCCGCTCCTTCTACGGGACCTACATCGGTTGGAGCTCCATGACAACGTCCTCGTACGGAGTAGACAGCTTGGCAACCAGCTCCAATATCAACTTGTGCTTCCCCAAGAATGTCGCGCTGATGTGCTATTCAGCCTACACGACCAGATGGGCCACATGGGCATTGAACGTACCTTGGATCTGGTTCGGAATCGATTCTACTGGCCAAGGATGGCCAATGATGTCCAGACCAAGGTAAAGACATGTGAGAGATGTATCAAAAGAAAAGCACTGCCAGAGAAAGCCGCACCTTTGGTGAATATCAGAACTTCACACCCGCTTGAGCTTGTCTGTATAGACTTTCTGACGTTGGAACCGGACAAAAGCAAAACGAAAGACATCCTGGTTATAACAGATCACTTTACAAAAGTACGCAGTCGCCATACCTACACCGAACCAAAAGCAAAAACCGTTGCCAAAAGTCTTTGGGAACATTACTTTTGTGCACTATGGGATCCCTCAAAAATCCATAGCGACCAAGGTACAGACTTTGAATCACGAACCATAAAAGAACTCTGCACACTCACTGGAATCCATAAAATCAGGACCACTCCCTACCATCCACGAGGAAACCCTGTTGAGAGATTCAACAGAACATTACTTGACATGCTCGGAACACTCGCAGAACAAGAAAAGTCACACTGGAAGGACTTTGTAAAACCACTCGTACACGCTATAACTGTACCAAAAATGACACCACCGGATTCACACCCTACGAACTTATGTTTGGCCGCCAACCACGACTCCCGATTGATCTTGTTTTCGGCTTCCCATGGGTACTTCCAGCTTGAACCACTCGGAGTACGTCCAGAAGCTCAAGGCCAGCTCGAGAAAAGTTACCAACTGGCTGCTGAAAATGCAGAAAAGATCATGCTGAAAAACAAGACGAGGTTTGATCGTAAAATCATTGCCTCAGAACTTGAACTGGGAGATCGTGTTCTCGTCCGCAACGTCCGACTGAGAGGGAACATAAAATCGCTGACAAATGGGAATCCGATGTTTATGTGGTGGTCAAGAAATCTGCAAACTTACCTGTGTACACCGTCCGACCTGAGCACGCAGATAAACCATTACGTACTCTCCATCGTGACTTACTCTTACCGTGTGGATACTTACCTGCTACGTCTCAAGTCCAGCCAACTCCTGTCAAAAGACCTGTCAATCTTCAGTACCTCAAACAGAACCTGAAACTGAAGTTGAACTGTCCGACGAAGAGATCCTGCCACACATTGGTACAATACACTTACCTCCCGCCGATCCGCTTCTCTACCACCGTGAACTTTCCAGAAACCGTCGGCAGAACCTGTTCCTGGACCAATGCCAGACTCACCTGCAAGCCCACCTGAGTCACTGTTCCTGGTCCACCTGATCCAGAGCCTGAGTCTACCAGAGTCACTCAGTCCTGAACCAGTTGCTTCAGACCCTGAAATGAACTTACCTGCTGAAGCCGACTTACCTACTCAGTCTCCGACTCACCTGTGGAACTGTCTCTGCCAGTGACTCATCTGATTCTGAGACCAACTTACCTCCTGAAACACCTACCTCTGATGTGGAGCAGCCAAGAAAGAGCACTAGAGACCGACGCCCGCCAGACCGACTCCAGTACAGTCATTTGGCCGCCGTCCGATCATACCCCTTTTTGATGGACTCGGCAAAGTTTTGTCACTCGCCATATCAGATGGAGACGTTGCTCTTACGCCTTGCACCCCTGGCCAGCCACCTTGAAGTTGTCAGCCCAGCTCATGTACGAGGACGTACATGAGGTCAGGGGGGGACCCTGTAACCACGTCTCCTGTCATCACTTCAATAAATGACACCTCCGCTCATAATTCTCGCGCCCCGCCACAAGTGGCGCTATGATAAAAACAATCCACTTCCTGTCTCCACTCCCATGGACTGCAGAAACTCGTGGCAGCAGCTCGAGAAAACAGCTCATCATTCGCGCTATAATTCTGAAACTCACTGGTGAGTGAAAGAACAAACTATTTATCGTTGTTTAAACTAGCGCTGAGCCCTCCAAAAAGTTGTATTTGATTACGTAGCTACTTCCGCGTTGTCCGGCAAACTTTTCCTGTTTTCTCCGTTATAAGTTTAGGAACTCTGACATGCAATTTAAATCATAGCTACGTATTGTGTGAGTTTACATTAATGAACTGTATCGGCCGTTTGCCGATCAGTTGTTTTGTTTAAGTGCAATAAGTGTTTACGCTAATGCTAATGAGCGCTCCCCATTGACTTGCATTAGCCACTACCGGCATTGTAGCCACTTGTTTATGAATGAAAATGAATGAAATAATGTTGCGCAACTGAACTTTGTGAATGCTAATGCTACTAGCTTTATTTACTTGAAATGAAAATACATAATGTTACCGGTAACTGATTATTGATTATTGATTGCTGGTTGGTTTTTCCTTTGACCTCTGTCATACCGGGTTTTTTTTCCACCCCTGATTTCCTCTGCATGAGGTGGCGGGCTAGAGAAACTGAGCTAAGAATAATTCTACGAACCTGGTAGGACCTTTTTGTTTCCTTTTGATTCCGAACTCGGACACTTTAAGTTGGATTACTATTTTTGTTTTTTTCCATTTTTCATTTTGGATTATTTACGTTTTGAACTTTTTTTCTGGAACTTTCAAAACTTTTGCGACACCCAAATCCAAACTTTTGCGACACCCAAACAGGATTGCGTAAAAACTTTTGCGCGATTGCGTAAAAACTTTTGCGACACCCAAACCGAGGATTGCGTAATAGAAAGTCAAAGAACTTTCAAAAGAACTTTCTGAACTGAACTTTGAACAAAAAAAGATCAAACAAGGGTCTATTGATATATTTTTTTGTTGTGGTCTTTTGCCACATTTACTTGAATTATTTATTTGTTGTTTATTGTTATTGTTTGCACATTATTTTTCTACAATTTCTACTTTTCAATACATTTACTTAAATTTATTTCTGTCTACTGTGTTTTCATTCCCACAAGCTCCCATAACGAATCTGGTTCTTCTGTCAGTCAAATACATCCATTGCAAAACTTAGTCCTAACCTAGCATTTTTTTAGTTAGCGTTACACATGTCTATGATTAGCTAATTAAAAATCTGAAAGAAGGACACTGTATTTTTTATATATCGTCTGGATTTTCCAGGCAAGTGTGTTTGGGGCTTCAGTAAAAAAATGTGGTGGTGCTACTGCTGCTTGTATAGATGTAAGTGTAGACCAATCTAGACGTTAAAAACCAACTTGTTTGATGTTGGAGAGTGGGACAATGGAGGCTGTGGACACACGAAACTCACAACTGGAATCGACTGGTTTGCTCACCTGCGCCTTCTGTACGTTTTTTTTAGCTTTATCGCTAGGATAATAATTTTTAGTGGTCACGTTTTAATTCATTAAGCTGTGGCACCCAGTCTTAAATATTTGGCGTTTTTTTTTTCTTTTTTTTTCACATAAATGTGATTAAAACATGCCTAAGAGCAATACCATATTCATTGGATTTCATTTTATTTATCAGCCATGCGATATTGAAGGACATTGCATGGTTTTGTGCCCTGTTCTTTGTCTTGACATAATAAAATCATGTTTTATTAAGCGGATCCTTGAAGAGAAGGGCAAGCCAACCATCATCTGGAGGTCACAGATACATACGCGATAAAACATAGGCTAAAAGAGTCCTTGACTGCAGCTACGGCTCAATAGGACATAGAAGGCATTTCAAGAATCTATGGAAAGTGGAAAGACAGATTCAACCACGGAGTCTATAGGCGCATTCCTTTCTTCCAATGTCCATCCGTTGCTTTGCTTTTTTCTGTGTTGTCTATGCAGTCGTCTGAGCTCGACCATTAACATTCCGCTGATAGAATGAAGCCGAGTTGACAATTGACTCTTTATCAAAGTCATATTAATGCTATGACCAGGTTTTGCGGTCTTACTGCAAATAAATATTAATAACAAGAAACGAAAAATGTTCAGCCCACGTTTTGCACACTTACCTACTCAGTTCTTAGATATTATAATAATAATTTGGTTCCCATCCTAAAGTAACATAGATGCATAGTTATTATGAATCCATTTATAGTCAAATAAGGAGCGGTGTGTGTGGAATGAAATACGTAGCCTACAATATGCTGTGCTTTTATAGTAAATGCAGTTGATATCACTAATATTAGTCTTGATTTAATATTTTAAGCATATCTTTAGCAATAATCAGATATTGTTGTATTTGTGACTAGTCTACCCCAAAAACAGGTCTCCATAACAATGCAGTTGATTTATTGAATTCACATTAACATACTTTTGTAATAGGCTGAGGACGGTTGCTTTTGGTACGAATTAAGCAAACTGATAAGTACTCTTGTTCTGCATCGAGAGACTGTGGATCAGTCCCAGAGATATTCACACAATCACTGAACATGAATTAGAAATTTGCAAATTAAGACAATGATTGAATTACCCAAAGACAAAAGACGAGTTACGCTAGCAAGAAATTGATCGTCTCCAGAAAATCGTGATACATTTTTTGCCCATTTTGACCAGCTAACCAACCCTAATTTAAAAAATATGATGTTCTTGAAATATAACGATTGGTGTATGAACTGAAAACATTCTCTAATAATATCAAAATATGAGTTTTCTGTGTCGACCAGTGGCATCAGTATCAAGCTAATATGTTCACAAGTACCTGCAATACCATACAGGCCAGGATGATTCAACAGCATAAAGCAGCTCCTG